>JAOUQW010000027.1:6086392-6131115 GCA_028565825.1 Olivaichthys viedmensis
ATATAAGTCACTATGCACTTTAAAATCCGCAAACTACGTACTACAAATAACTTGTAATTAGTAGTGCCGGTCGTGTTGTATGCGAGCAAAACTTGCGGAGATGCACGAATGCTATAAAGCATTGATGTTTTTCAGTCAAGGAGTATTAGGCGAATTCTGAAAATTGGATATACAGACAAGAGTTAGAAATGACGAACTGTTCACGAGACATATCCAAAGAAGGCTGAGCAATATTATCAAAGAAAGAAGAATGAAACCGGCTGGACACATACTCAGCCTACCCGAAGACCGCACAGCGCGAATTACACTCGATTACGAACCAGAGGGAAGACGCAGGAGAGGGCGGCCCGAGATGACCTGGCGCACCGCATTCAAAAATGACTTCGCTGATTGTCACCAAACCTGGCTTGGCGTAAGAAGAACTGCACAGGACAGAAAGAAATGGCGTGAGCTTATGGACCGATGTTCTGGCCGACGGAACTGGAGGATCTAACTAACTAACCACATATTTACATGTTAAATACGAGGCATTTACCACACGGTAAAATTAAGTGCTACCAAAATTCTGGCTATAAATCTGACCGGAAATCACTACTAACTCGCGAAGCAACAACTTGATGACTTGTTACCCATCTGTGCAGCCATTCAAGTCCCTAATACCCCACAAACAAAGCACAAGACTACATATAATCAAAATGCATCACTATTAACATTACTTAACCATAACTCAAGTATAAGGGGATGGAGCTGGGGGTATAATTTAATAGACCTCTGCTTCCCAGGAGATGAGCTCTGAATTACAAAGCAGGAATGGGAGGAAGATGCTCAGAATGCTGATTTGGTCTCATTAATCAGCAACACAGAAGGATACGCAGCAGGCAAAAGAAAAACAGCAGTCCCACTGCACAGACCCTTAGATGTCGCTTTAAGATGTTCAGCAAATCGGAACCCAACAAAGAACACACCTCATTCAGCTCTCTGCAATGTATCTGAGCATTTCAGCTTTCCGTTGCTCACAAATGGGCCAAATCATCCCCATTCACTGGCACATGTGTGAATCAATTTCAAAGCTCACCATTACTTTAAAAGTACGAGCTGGTAGAAAACCATCAGCATGTGTGGAATGAACATACGAGAACACATGTGCCATTTTATGGACAGTAAATGAGAAAGGGTTGTAATTATGGAAGAATGCTAATCAGCTCTGTATTGTCTCCATTTCCCTTTCAGTGGCATCTCCATCCCAGCTGCCTGTCTGCACAAATGTTACTCGTTATTTCTATAGTAGCTGTGACCGTAATTGTTATAATAGCACGGGGGGGAAAAAAAACACTCCCCAACTTTCTAAGCCCCCTCCCCCGATGTTAAACAATTAACATCTGGGCAGGTTTCCACTTTCACTGATATCCCTGCAGAGAGCCTGATAAGACAGCAGTGTGCCAGTCCACACACGTCTGGCGCTGGTGAGGGATCGACAGAATGATGCAGAGGAGCAGCGGAAAGAAGGAAAATGAAAAATAATCCAAATTGTGAAAATATCTGAAAACTGAAAGTGATCATTAGGGTGTGTGCACGTGCATGTGTATGTGTTTATCTGAGGATGACGTCCTCTTAGCAGACTGCTCCCAGAGGGAATGTCCCATTGAAATAATGACCACCCATTAGTGCAGGCAGCAGCTTATTGATCACTGAGCAGTAGCAGAGCCCACCACCCTCACTGATGAGGCTTTACAGCTCATTTAACGGCTGCAGAAAAGGGGTGGAAAAAAAGAAAAGAAAGAAAAAAAAGACTCCCGGTTGTTAAGCTACTCTGGCAACAACTTCCTAGACCTCCTGTAACAGCCATATGAGACGGGGTAAGTACAAATAGTAAAACATTTTAATGTGCTATTTAACTTTAGTATACTCTATTTATGCTCCTTCTCAGCAGGTAACACTTTCTGGACAAGGAGAATGTTATCTGACTAAGTGCTTCGTAGGGCAACACGGTTTGTTCCAGACTGCTATTTAGCAAGTATGAATAAACAACAAGATGAATGAAACCCACTTTCACAGCCAAAGACATAAATGGAAAAGGAAAAAAAAAATGTATAATAATAATTATAAAATAATTATATCACAGCAACAAAACACTATACACCTCACATGTAACTTTGTGTTATCGTTTGGTTCATCAAAAATAGACAAGATGACATATGTCAGATTTACTAATGGTGATTAATTCGATTCTTCAACCGCACAGGATTAGAATAGCCGGGTCCATCCGACACTTTCAGAGCCACAAAGATGAAGGGCAAATAGCTGAATTTACTCTTCCCAGCAACAGAACACTTAACACTTCACATGTAACTGTGTTAAAGTTCGACTATGATACATTTTTGACGAATGTTTAAATATTAAACTGTTTTGGTACTTAAACTGATACTTCAAACATAGGTTTGTAGTATTTTTTTTAAAGCTGAACTTCTATTATTTTAATTGTCCCTCAACCAAAAACACTGATGCTTTAAAGCCATTAAACCCCAAATAGAGTGGCGCAGAAGATAAGTCAGTAAGAAAAAAAACAAAAAACAACATGTTTGTGAAAAAGAGTACAAGGGGCAGCATTTATTGGGGAAAAGAAAAAAAGAAAAAAAAACATGCCATTTCAGTGCATGGAAATGTTCATTTTAATCCGTAGAGCCTCTCTAGGCACCACGGCTGCAGCCCTCAAGTCGAGCAGTGCTCCACATACCTTATGCAGCTGTAGTGCTTGAAAGTGCTGGCAGCCTTCTGACATTCCAAGCACAACTGGATCGCACCTGGATAATCCTCCTCCTGCCAAAAAACAAACACATCCACTTTCGGCAGGACATCCAGATATCAACACTGAGCAAAACCATTCAGCCTGGAGTACAACACAAACATAGATATGGAGGGATGCATGTATGGTCAGCACTCTTATCAGAGTTCTAGTCATGCTTGATGGCACAGAATGGATGTGATAATGGACTATTACCGGACAACGGCTCGGAAAATTGAGAAACCCGTCCGTTAATGGCTTTTATTAAAAATGATCTAAAACGAGATACGGGAGCACTATTTTTGTCAATGGCAGTGTGAGAAAAAGCTTGTGCCAAACACACCTCCAGCATCTCGCTTAGTCTGACATCTGTCCTTTGCTGTGTGAGAGAGAAACAGAGCTCATTTCAGATGGGTGATAAAACAGAGTCTCACAAAGTTGACCATATTCAGTCATTAATGCAGTGATTACCAGGGTCTTTATGGTCCTTAAAGACTTTAACAATCCTGTTAACAGCTGCCTGCGTTTCTGGTTGGCCAGGAGCCCAAGACTCGCTTCAGTGAAGCCTTCTTTAGCAAAAGCAAGCTGCCTATAAACCAGAAAAGAATTTAGATCATACATTTATTCTATGCCTAAGAATGGGCTAGTTCATGCACAGTTCTAAAATGCCTTTATTTTTAAAAGAAGGGTTCAAAACCTCCTGGCGTTGGTGCAGATGACCGCAGCCAGCTGCAGGCTGGTTTGCAGGGACGTTACTCTCTCCAGCTCCTGAAACACAGCGTGATGAAAAAACTTAAAAAACCAGTACCAAATTAACATATTACATAACCATTTCTCCTACATAATGGAACATATAATGTGACAACACCTACAACATCCTGTTCAATAAAACAGCCTGGGTGTTTCCTAAAAGCTTCCCTTATAGGTAGGTCCATAACCACCATCATTAGTAGGTTCAAAACCCCATATAGATAATAACCCTGGTCCTGTGCACACCACACCATGAGCCCAGTGTGAAAAACAGACCCGGCACGGAACTATCCGTTGTTCATTTATCAGGCCTAGGTGTCTTTGTTCACCTCTGAACCGACTATAGGGCCATAACCATAACCAGCAAAGTGCTTTCATTAAGGCAATGAGCTCCGTTACTTAGAAAGACAGAGCAGTGACAAGGCGCTGCAGGAACATCCCCGCGAGCCCACGCCGCATTTCGTGAATTAATTGCTCGGCAGAATTTGAGGCACCACATTCTAGTGTTTGAAGAGCACAGCTGTCAGAGCCTGAGGTGAACACACACTGAGAGACTCAGTCTCGCAGTCTTAAGATGAAGTGCGTCAGCCACGACCTTTAGCACAGAGCCAGCCTTTGGCGAGAGAGAGCATCAGCACACTGTCATGTTAAACAATTATTTGGCAATAATTGTTTGCCAAATTGTTTGCCGTGGCGGAAAAAATCGATTCCACGGAAGGGATGCATACAAAGCTTCTTTATGCCCAACATCACAAGAACCAGCATTGAGTCTTTAGAGAGATAACACTGGTTATTACTGGTATCTGTAAAAGCCCTGGAAGGCACCTGATGAAAAAGTGCATTCAATGAACACTGTGTCTAGGACAACCTAGAGAACAAGTTTCAACAACACGATCAGATGAAAAACTGAGAAAAATAAGCATTGTGTTTAAAAGTGCGTTACGCTTTCAGTCAAACCCGTGGGAAAGTGAGAAGTTAATTAGATGTTATCCTCCAGCTTCTAATTAGCATGGGAACAGTTGAACAAATATCTCACAAGCCGTGGTTACTGAACAAAAAATGTGAACAATTTTCTAATTAATTCTTCTGATAGATTTCCACTTTCAACTTTCCACTATACTCGCATTCATTTTTGTGCAGTACTGTTATACAATAAAGGAGGGTGACTAAACACCAATGGTTGGGGTTGACTGTAGTGTTTACGATGTCACAGTTTGTCATTATTTAAAAATACCAATGAAAAAGCATTTCCGTCTATTTTCATCGACATATTTGGGGTGGATAGCCTCAGCCTACTAATGTTAGGCCTTGGTATAAATTGGTCTGTTGGCAGTTAATAAAATGTCATTTATAAATCAGGACAAAATGCAAAGCATATTCCACCCAACCTGTGGTAGTTGGCGACCTGAACTGTTTTCAGCCTGCGTGGTCTTACCGTGATAATAACACCAGCCACATATCTGTATCACAGCCTTGCTTGCTTTTTAATGTGGTATGGGATTAAATCTTTTTCTTTTTGCACGTTTCATACGCAGGAGTGTACGAAGAAGATTTGTAGAATTTTGCACTTGAAGACCTCCACCCACAAAAAACAATTAAGGATAAAGAAATTGGTTTTCAAATCTACGTTTCAGAGATACTAAAAATGAATGAGAAAATACATGAGTGATTATATTTCTTATCTTTTTTTTTTTCTTTAAAAAAATATAATAAATAAATAAAATAAATTCACCACTGGCTAATGTTTTTAAATGATCGCCTAATACTGTGATACTGTAATGTTTCTGGACTGGTTATCATACCATGAAAATGCCGACCCGCAACACCACTATTCTTAGCATTAGTAATATATCCAACTGTCACTCCACATTTAACAATAAACACTTTACTAATTTACAGTTTGACCCGAAAGACAATAATTTAGTCCAGCATCCTTCCTCTGCATGTACGATTTGATGAGCACTCTCCTGGAGTGCCCTTGCCAGTGGAGGACTTTGGCCCAGCCACAGCATCTGGGACTCACCAGGCCCTTGTGAAAGCTAGTTTTGCAACTCCAAGCCTGCCAAAATGAGTGACTCACAGCCTCATGCATGTGTAGTAACCCAGCAGTGCTTAAACTCTGCCCCCAGCTCACAAATAGACAGAGAAAGCAGATTCAGCCTTGGCTTGGATCCTCACCATCCATATTCTGGTTCATCAGGGTCATGAGCTCGGGAGCCACTAGTCACTCACCTGGGCTCACACGCTGACCTCCGGGCTGAAACGGCCCAGTCTAAATAACCCAGGCCACCTGTTCTGCTGGCCTGAGTGCAGCTAGACAGACTACGGTGGGCTGCGTTTTTCAAAACACATTCTGACTAAAGCACAGATCTGAGGGAAAAGCTCACGGTCACAGATGCCTGAGGCCAGAGGAGATGGAAATAAAGAGAATAAAGCTGTTACGATTTCCATAGCAATACTGGTGTTAATAAAAGGAGCTAATGAGATGCGATCTAAACTGAACCAAAAAAGATTATGGCTTGGCATCTAGCTATAGAAAGAAGCCTGTAGTCTTTGCGTAGTATCCGCTACTGAGCCCTGCATTCAGTATCAGGAGTTTAGTTAATGGTGTATGCAGAAAGGTACTCAATATTTGTGGTTGTTTTCATTTCTCTTAACCTCTGAGCATTGCCAATGTATGAGTGGAAACATTTGTACAATGGCTCAAAGATGGCTCCCCTGAGACAGCAAATGACTGGAAAATGCACAGAGATTTTAACTATGAAAGGCAAGCGAAACGTCTTATAAAATGTTTAGAATAACTGGGGGAAAGCAGTGGGTTACTTTTCATTCCACTATTCCGCTTCAAAGCGTTTCAAGGGAGTTCTATTCTACCGTACTCAAAAACAGTGCTGAATACACATTGACCATCTCATGATGGTCTGCATTACGCCCACGCGCCACTTCAGGGGAAGAATTAGTTTTGCAATTCAGTCTCCCACTGGAGAGTTAGCGTTTGGGTTGAGCAAATAAAAATGTAAATGTAGTTAGCCCTAGAGCTTTCTTCGATGGCTTCAGCAGCACTTTTCTTGAGTCAAAACTCATCAGCCCTTGACTGAAAACATAGGAACTGCTTCAGCAACGTAGTCGACAACGTCTTCTTTTGGAAAGCTATATAATCTAGGAGCGTATGGCCCTTGCCGCCCCCCCCCGTTTCACAGTTTCTGCGTTTAATGGGGGACACCGGAGATATTTGAAAACAATGTCTATCGTTGTGTAATAGCCCTCCGATAGTCACTTGATCCAGCTCGACACATACAAGTTCGAGTTAATTGGACTCTTTTGCATCACTTGAGGCTCCTGCTGTTTTAGTCACTTTGTTACAACTGAACAAAGCCATGTACAACATAAACGCAGCATTCCTGCATGCACTCAAGGCCTGCGGCTTAAAGGGCACGAGACATTACTGAGGTACAGCAGCTAGTCATCACTGATTAAAAGTTTACAACGCCGTCTGTTTAACAGAACATTCAACAATCACCTTTGTGGAAACCCAAGTTATTTGATGTCATGTTTTTGTGAAGACATTTTTTTTTTTTATTAATTCACTTTTCATTAGTTATTTAAATTTAGAGTGAATGCCCAGAGCAAGGTGAAATAATGTAAAGGCTTGGGCTATCAAATACAGCATTTGTTGTGTATCCAATTTCATAATGTAAAAGACAGGCAGTAGATAATAAACCACTCCTTCTGAAATTCATATTTTGAATCGTCTCTACAGCCAGAAGCAAGGCGGATGCACTACTTATTTCATCAATACAAGGAACAGGAGACCAACAAGTATAATTACGTCCATTTTCAGTACACAGAAATGCTGTATTTTCTTAGATATATTTGTACAGTTCAAAGAAAGTCATTTCTGGATTATGGATTATGAGACTTTCTTGTGTTTGAAATAATAATATATTTTAAAAAGAAGAACAAATTGGTCATCATGCCACATTTCCAATAGCAACCAGCACCAGAGTTCTGTAGTTTGGTGATGTAACTTGGGCCAGGTTTGTCTTTTATCAGGTCAAACCTATTCCGAGAACCCGCAGTTGCAGTGTGTTCTGTATAACAGTTTTGGGTGCAGATCTCTCCATCATAGCACACTGGCTGCCTCCATGTGCCAAGTTTAGCTCCAGGTGTTACAAAATATAATTTACATTTATTCATTTGAGAGACACTTTGATCTAAAGCAACTGAACTGAGCAGATGAAGGTTAAGGGCTTTGCTTAAGAGCCCAACAGGGGCAGCTTGCCAGTGCTGGGATTTGAACGCACAACCTTCCAATCAGTAGCCCACAGCTTTAATCACTGAGCCACCACTGTTCCTAATGTCACAGTTGTTGATCTGCAATAAGAACACGTACAAGAGTTACTGCACCAGTCCCATACACAGCACTTGAAAACAAAATACAATATGGCCCAATTTTGCTACCCATCAGTAGAGGATAAAACGGGGCATTAAAACGTAATTGCACTTAATTATGAGACAATCAGACACAACAACAACAACAACAAATCTCCTTGTGCTCGTCTGCCCACTGGACTGTTTTTGTTAGAAGTAAGGAATAGACCAGTCAATCAGCAGACAAGTTGAGCTACCCACTAGCATTTTAATTCACTTGCCAACTTTCCATAGTATAGTGCACCAGAGAGCATTAAAAGGGTTTTAAAACTTTGAAATGCAGCTTGCTTTGCAGCACAGGACGCTATATGATGAATAGAAATTTAAGCATATTGCCATTTAGCGCAAATATTGTAAAGGGTTGGGTATGAAGAGGAATATTATTGAAAGCTTTTGTTGTTGGATTTCTATATATAACTTTAAAGGCCAAACATCAGATTAACCACTCATTCTGACATTCGATTTCAACAAACTACTAATTTGTATGTAGAAGACAAAAAGATTTTCCATTCCCTCCTTCAAAACAGGACAGAACCCACAAATCCACAGGGCAAAGTCTATGGAGGAAAGCGAAAATCCCACCGTTTCCTGATCAAAGCCTGGCCAGTGTGGCCGTACCAAACAAAGGAGAATTTTTTTTTTTGTAAAAAGTGATCCAGTCGGGGATGTGGGGAAGAAACAGCCTAAGGAGAACACATGCAGCTTCTCGACTCTTTCTTCGCAATCTACTTTAATCCCAAAGCACAAGCAAATCTTTTGAGATCAAAACATGCTCTCATTAACAGGTTTGTCAGCCGCACAATCTGCGAATCACAATGAGGGGGCTTGCATTACCGCAGTGGAGCACAAACGTTTTTAGAACATCGTTTCATCATTACAGCCTACAGCTGTGTGACGAAGATTGTGAACCTTTTGGAGTTGTCTGGATTTCTACATAAATGGCTCCCTCATCATGCCAATCATAATAAATAAAGTCTGTACACATTTTACAACATCATTCCCAGAAGTAAGAATTTTAAAAAACCAAGATGCTAGATTTAAAGAGAAATAAAGCATGCAAATCCTTCAGCAACTAGGTTAAAGTGCCAAGCTCAGCCAGAAGTTTTCTCTAGGTGGTGATCGGTCCTGTGCGGTCATAAGGAGGCATTTTTGCTCATTAATTCTGTACAAACTGTCTTGAATGCCCTGCTTCAGATCACGCCACAGCATTTCAATGGGATTGAGGTCATTCTAAAATTTCCTCTGGTTGAGCCACTCAGTTATTGCTTTACATCTATGTTTTGGATTATTGATACGTTGTATGACGCAACCTCTCTTAGGTTTACCACCACAAACAGATGCCGATATTTAGGTATAGGATTTCCGGATGGAACTTGAAATTAATCGCAAGTCATCCAAGCATGGAGGCTGCAAAGCAGTTGTACGCCAGTATACTACCTCCACCGTCTTCCTAGCTGCATTTGGGAGCGTTTTGCCCAGATGCTCGTTTCCCTGTAAATTTACCAAGTGTAATATTTTCCACAGAACAGTAAACTATAGTGCTGAAGAACATTTGTGTGGTTTTTTAGCAGTGGTTTCCTCTGCAGTAATCTCTCATAAGCCCAAATTGTGTTCAGTGTTTCTCTTGTAATAAACTAATAAAACAGACATGGCAATGTGCAAGTGCAGGAGACCCTCTGTGTTCTGCGTCACTTGTATGAGGATTCAATGGTGAAAATATTTTGCATCATATTATACATACTGTAATACAATTATGTTGGGGAAGCAAGTCACAAAAATTGGGGATTGATTGATTGATTTATTTTAAATATGGCAGGACAAGTCAAACACACCTGAATTTATTGGACACCTGAGTCCATTTAACCTTGAGGAGGTAATTAATCTGTAGCTATATATTTGAAGATTTAAACCACTTCTACAAACTCCAAAATGTTGCATATTGGTGGTTAACAATTTATTTATTTATTTTTTACTATATTTTGATTTTTTATTCTGAATATCAAATCCCAGCCTAGCACGCAAGTGCGCAGAAGTCAAACAATTCCCATGGGTTCACAATTTTCTCTTTTCAAGTCTCTACCCTGACTTGAAAACTATATTTGATATATATAAAAGTAAAGGTAGATGATTACAACAGTAGCTACAAATCAGGTGAGGAACAGACAATTATCTCAATTATCATCTTGATAGACAGGCCTAAAATCAGAAGGAGGCAGAAACTCTATTAGACTTTAGACCATAATCCTACTGACAGTATAAGTGAACTGGGCAGGGTAAGTAGTCCAAAAATAAATAAATAAATACATTTCAAAGATTTTAAGGGTTGAAAAGCAGTAATGGATGCTAGAATTATACTTTAATGTTTTTAATGATCAGATGAATAACAGAGGAAATCTTACCTTAACATAGGATGGTTGTTTCTCTAGAATAAGGTCGGCAACTTTTTTTGAAACCTATATGAGCAGAAAAAAAAAGACAAAAGATCAATATGGCATTCCCGCAATATGATGAAAAATTATTAAATTGTATCCTAGGCATCTCAAGCCTCGTTGATGCGTCTTGAACACTACACTGTATTTTCACCATAATTTTAGCACGAGCTCATCATGTTCCACTTGATGAGGGAACATCATTAGGCAGCGCGTGCCATTCATGTCCTCGGGACTCCTAGACGGTCAAGAGCCCCCAACTCAAATGATGTACTTTGCTTACTTTTAGTGCTAGAAGGAGGTTGTTAGGGTGTCTATTAATACCCTGGTGACGTATTAAAACTGGTGAAAAATAAAATGTGGACCCTTGGACACTTTTTGCACTTGGTGGTCATGGCCTGCCTAATGTACCAAAAGGGGCGGAGCCATCAGAGGATGCTGGCTGCGGTATGAATTTTGCTGAATGGCTGATGTGACAAGTGAGAACACCACAGCACAGCTGACACAAATTAGGAGCAGAACGTTTAAACCTGACATTTTGGATTCTAAAATGGATGGCTGCTCGAGAGGAGGCTGTTCTGGTGCAGTTCAATGACATGAGATACCACGCGGTAATTTGTCATTTCCCTTTTAATGCAAAATGTTAGTGTTCGATTTGTTACTACCCTATAAAAATCCATGCACTGCATATTTAAGCACATAGGGTATACCGTAAGAATATAGTGCATTATAGAGCATAGTACAAATGTTTTAAACCGGGAGAGAGTAAAAATGTGGGTTCTCTGGGAGCACCAAACACCTGGATTGGAAAACACTGTTGTAGGACAATGTGGCAGAGAGTCTGTATAATGTTTAAGGCAGGTTTAGGAGAACAGCTACCTGTTGTTTTGCTAACGGCATAAGAACATTAAGACCTGAGTGAACATGATGTACATTGGAGGAAACCTCCTACTGCAAACATTGTCTTCTCATGGAATTACACCATATTTCTTGTTTCACTAAAATTAGGTTTCAAAAGACATCAATGCAGGCATGTGACTAGAACTCTTTCAGTGAAGTGGACACGTTTATTATGACAAGGCCAGTCAAGTCTTGCCTTCCAAACCCATCTGATGATGTAACATGGGAAAACTGTGCTGGTAATAATGGTTCAGGGTATGGCCTCAACATGGAGGATAGGGACTTCCTGTGGAAGTGTAGATCAGTGACAGGCTCACAAAAACGGAGTAAGGAGAATGGCAGTTGGGCTACGGAGTGTGTAAGAGTATTGGTGCTGTGCAGTTAATAAACTTGATATGAGCACAAGCATGTCAGAACAAAAACCCCAGTGCACAGCTCAAACCGAGAAAAGGGAATGTGAGAGTGACACAGAGAAATGGAGATGGTGAGAAATCAAACCTACATACATATATACATACACACACACACACACACACACACACACACACACACATACAAAAAAAGGCTGCCAAACCAACAAAACAAATAAAGGGTAAAACTGAAATATTGTAAAATGGTTCTCTCAGAAGGAATGAGTTATTCCCTGAAATAATTGTTTTAAATTTATTTCTATTAAAAAAAATAATAATTACAAAATACAAATAAAAATTACAAAATTTAAAAAATATTGGTTCAAGCCGACTGAGCAAACATGATCAAAGAGAAACCTCAAACAATACCTCTGACAGAACTCCTTCAATATTTGTATGAAAACTGATCATACTAGAACTGTCTGAAGCTAAACATACAGATACAGCAGCGTGGAGAGTGCAGTAGAGTGCAATCCAATCTACAACTGAGCTCAGAGACCCACATAGGAAATGGGATTAGATTAATGTGTCGAACTCCAGTCCCGCAGGGCCACAGAATTACCACATTAGCATTCTACCTCATACACCCGATTCAATTCTTTCGCTAATTACCAAGGCCTTCATGTACGTCACCTGAGAGATGCACAAAACTACATAATTACCAGAACACTAAACAAAACCAAATCCACTGACAAGTGCGAGAGATCCACAGCACCATAAAAACCTGAATCAGAAAACAAAACCAGAATCAGACAGCACAACAAAACTTAGAGACACGATAACAGAAATGGTGCTCCATAGTGATTAGAGAAAGTGGTACCAAAAAGTGGTCCTCCATAGTGATTAGAGAAAGTGGTACCAAGTGGTACCTTGGCGTGGTGTGCTCGTCTCATACTAGTTGCACAAACTGAAACTGTGGTATGCTAGGTAGTTAGCTCTTTCTGAAGCAGGTGTGCCACCTTTTTTAAATTAGAGTAGCGTTAGCATTAGTGAGATTAGTTCTTATATTGATGCCGGTGAACTGAATAAATCTTTGGCTAGCTAGCTAGCATGTGTGCTAACTAGCTAGCCTATAACTTGGCTCTCTGTGCTGTCTACCTAGCACTTTACATTTCAACTGTTTAGGTTAATATTCCAACCGCTGGTTTTCTATGCTAGTATTTTGCTCGCCACAGTGCTGGCTAGTTATCGCCTCATGTTTTATTCAATAAGTTGAAATGCTGAATCATGAGCTACATTGGCTAACTAGCTAATCAACATTTACTTTCAAGTTAATCCTCTGATAGTTTTGGAACTGCTAGCAAGCTGGTGCCACTTTGTCTAATGTGAGGGAACATTTCCATTGTGAGAAAACATGTTTATTGCCAATTCTATACATTTTGTAGTGTTGTTGAATTTGATTGTGTGTTTTTGGACACCGATTTATGCTGTGATAATTTCCGAAGTGTTGTGCAGCTCTTAGACCTGTTTCGCACGTACTACCTCAGTGTAGCGTGAGCGACGCGGAATGTCTTGCTTTTTGTTTCGGCGCTCACGTTAACAGCTTAGAGCGTTTGCACAGCCTGCACAGAATTGAGAAAATCTATAAATAAATGTCGCTTGCCGCTCTGGCGCCGTGTTGCTTGCCGCTGTCGCTGAAATCGTAGCTCTGTGTCGCGCGCTTACATAAAAACATAATTAAAAAAAACAGAATTAACGCCCGTCACTTGCTAGTGTGAACACAGGGTAAGCCACCATATTCATGGACTGAATTTGGTGTGTTAGAAGAGAGAAAAACCAAAAGAAACAAAGTTTAAGTTCATCTCTCTAATATTCTCTGCATCTGACTATGAGGCTGCTAATTAGAAAGCATGACCAATTAGGAAAAAAATAATTAAAAAACATGGCATGAACCACCACTGTGTTCTGCCCCACATGCTAACACTAACAATTTCGTTATAATTAAGACTTGACTATTGACTCAGGATACACTTTACTCAACAGCACACTGAAAGGACCTGGTCAATAGATCACCATTGAGCCCTTCTTCATTGACTGCTAAAGTTGGATCGATTTCCTTTCCTTGCAGACTGGATTTGAGGAGGGCTGTGCGAGTGTGCGTATGTAATTAAAATCCCACTATAGGTTGCGACAAGTTGAGAGCTGAGACAGTCACGGCAGCGGGACGGATCTGAATCGAAAACACACAACTATTCGTATTCACCGCCCTCGGCTCACACAAAACCAGTTTTCCCCAGTCCATCAACTTTAATCAGTGTGCTCCCACTGTAGTAATGGCTTATTTCTCCACACAAAAGGAAACAGAATGCTCTGCAACGGCAATGTTCAGCATGCTAAATACCTGCAGTGACTGCCCTCATTCTCTCATTCTGGACTGGGCTGATTGCGACGTTTTGCCCAGTCTTGTTTCTTTGCCTATAGTGCGTGATAGGAAATCAATACACTCGGAAAGGAAAACATTTCACTGGGACCTTGCAGGAATAAAAGATTCTCCTCATGCCTAAAATAACTTTGTGACAGTCTTAATCTGAGAGACGGTTACAGAGCAGACAAGCAATTAGTTCACTGATGAACTGCTGCCAGAGAAGTGTCAGAAGCGTCTGTTAGATTGCTGAAGGAGAGCCATGACACATTCTTTTCTCCCTACTGATACTGCCACAAACACAGAATCAGTCCCAAATCAGTCACCATTGAATAAAAGAGGATAAGACCTAATGGGAATTTATCAATCACTGAATTAATTCAGATATAAAAATAAAATAAAAAGCCTTGACTAAAAACAGAAGCTCCCATTTTTTCTAGTATCAGATATCATGGAAAAGCCCAAAAACACAACTAATGCAATTTGCAGCAGGTCTTGAAGTGAAGTAGAACGACGATAAAACATCAGCTTCTGTTCAATGTAACCCTTTTCTCCTCATCCTTCACAGAATGGAATGTGACCCTGCGCTGACAGCAATGCTTGAGAAAGTGCCTCAGAAGAGCAAAAGCTAAAATAAAATGTCCCGCTGAAAAACAAAGAAAACTAAACAACTTATCCTTGTCTCTGCAGTGTTCAAACTCCCAGGCATGTGTGAACTCTGGATCATCCTGCATCAAGAGCAAAGCCTCGTTTGTTCTTTACAGAAACATGCAGCATGAGCACACACACTGCCGAGAGTGACAGAATTCTGGTAAACCACCCCACAGAGTACGATACCCATACAGCATGATGTGTTCTTTGAGTAAAGGATAGCACCCCGTGCAGCAAATACAGGAGTCAAACTACAAGTTCCAGATTCTGATGGCAGAAGACTGATCACAATCTTGTGATAAAAAGCTCGGTAAATCTTTAAATTAAAGTCCATGCTGCCCCCAAGTGGCACAGCCAGTAAAAACATGACTCATCAGTGCAGAGATTTGGGTTTAGACCCAGACTTGGCTGTAAATCCTAGAAAATAGATTTGCTTTTGTCCCAGAATGATATCACAATGAGAGAGCTGGGCACTTTATGTAAGCTTTGCCACATAGCGAGAAGTTTAAAAGACCGTAATGAAGGACACATACAGAAACATAAAGAGTCCAGGACAAGCAACCACAATGTAAATCAAACCAAAAAGAAGAGCGGGATTTTTGAAGGTCAAAAGTAAAAGCATGCATCTGCTTTGTGACCGTATTTAATTATGTTTTAAAATGTATAGGCACTGACCGAATACAGAGTGCAAAAAAGTTTGTACCCTCCCCCCCCGGGTTCTGGGTGGAAAAAAAGAAGTTAAAAATGTACCTCCATTTTCAATTTATCTATAGAAAATAGAATTATGGGTGTGTCCTATAGCAAGTCAACAATTTGAAACATAAGGCAAAAATCAACAAGAAGTTGACCCTCTTGGTCTCCAAACCTGATCCAACGGCTGTTGAGAGGATAAGAAAGAGATTAGAGGCAGTTATAAGGACAAAACGTGGGCATACAAGTTATTAAAGAACATTTAATTACATTCAGAAATAATTTTTTCTTAACATGGACTATTTGACCATGTTACTCGTCTTAATTTTTTTTCCGAAGGGTACGCAAACTTTTGCACTTGACTGTATTTCTCGTATAGAGCAGCTTTTTGCTTCTGCATTTTGAAGCTTTCGTAACACTAAATTGTTTTGTGGAATAAATGTGAATATACAGCAAGCCAGACCGATTCATTTAAAAACCCCAAGCACATAGCTTATAGCACATAGTTATTCTTATGCAGGACTTTTGTCTTTTCCTGGAATGCAAATAGGATCATGTGCATATTTTAAAATAGAATATTTTAAAAGCAGGTTTTGCCATAACCCTCTAGACCTGATTTGAATAAGGCATTGTATGACATGTTGTAGTTATAACAGCTAGTTCAAGAAGAAGGGGCAAAGATTGGTTCAGCAAACTGGCAAAGTTAGAACAGGGAGGTCAGGAAGAATCTGCGGTGAGGTGGGCTGCAGGAGGGCCGAATATTCCAACTAAGAGAAACCGAATGCAAAGATATTGGAGGCAGTTATAAATGCAAAGATATTGGAGGCAGTTATAAATGCAAAGGGTGGGCATACAAAGTATTAGTGCATGTTTATATCACATTCAAAAGGGGAAATGCTAACTTTTGAACTGATATCATTTAGATAATTTTTTTTCCCCACTATTAATATTATATTACATTACACTATCTGACCGTTTTTGTTACTTGTAATAAAGAAGGAACATCTGTGAAATCTAACACATTGAATTTTTGGTCCATTTCATTTTGTTCCATGGGTATGCAAACTTCTGCACTTGACTGTACTTCTGTGTTGCAATAAATGCTAATTATAGTCTCAAAAAGCTACAGACAAGCTCTTGAGTTGTGGATATCATGATGAATTAAAAATGTACTACTATTAACTTGAAAGGATCATGAACACTTTTATTTGAGGAATTCTCTCAGTGTATTTGTGCCTTTACTGAAGTAGAGGGTTTTAGGACCATGTTGTATTATCCTGGATTAACGATATCCAAATTTTATTCCATACTTACAGCTGATTGTTGTCTCTTCAGCTTATCTCTGTACTCTTCCAGTTCCTGCAGGTTCAGATCTGGGGGGAGATTCTGCAAGCGCACACACACACACACACACACACACACAGACACAGACACAGACACACAGACACACAGACACACAGACACACAGACACACAGACACACAGACACACACACACAGACAGAGCAAATTCAGTATACTAAATATAGAACGGAAAAAAATATCACATGTTCTTAGGGAGAAAGTAAAACGACAGGCACAACAATCTTCCAAATTTCGCTCCAATTTCAATCCTCCTTCCAACGGACCTCTTGAAAATGGATAAAAAATTGTGCGCACAATTTTTCAATTTTGGATGCTTGTTGATATAACTAATAACGCACAAACTTCCCACATGCCAAAGACACAAATGAAGATGAAACCCAAACGGAGAAACCAGTGCCTGAATAAGAGGAATTACATTCTTCCCCTTGCCTGTTCCTCTCATTTCTAATGCCGTTTGCGATGCATCGCCAAATCTAATGAGATTTCACACCCACAATAAATGGATAATCCATCAATCCTGGATTTGGCTACAGTCTTTGCACATACACACACACACACACACGGGTGACTGCTCGACTCCGCACACCACTGCATTGTGCCGCAGAAATGCAGTTTCTTCCAGTTTCGTGCTTGTGCTTACATGATGGAGAAGTTTAAGGCTTCGCTAGTGGTTTGGGAAAGTGTGGTAGATTTTGGACTCGGTAGAGAGTCCAGGGGCTTAAAACGGGTGTTAAACGGTGCAAACGCACCTCGAGCTCGAACTGCACCATGTCAAAGGAGTCGCTGGAGAAGTACACCTCCTCTATGCTGTCAATGATCTCCTGCTCCGCCTGCGGATCGATGGGCTGCTCCCTCAGCTCCCTCAGCTCCTCCTGATAGAGAAAAAGACAGAGATAAAGAGAGAGGCAAGTGAACATACCAATGACCTAAAGCTTATTCAGAGTCGGCACTATTTTCTGGCACACAATCGTGGGAGAAAACACAACCCTTTTCTTCGAAATCGTGGTTTAGGACACCATTTCTTTTTCTTTTTTTTTATTCGCTTATCTGACGCTGCTTTTAAGATCACCGCTAAGCACTAAATACCGCTACCCTGAGGGGAAACTCCTTAAGGATCTCGATGAGGATTAACACAGGCCAATCAACATCAGACAAGCAGACAAGCAGGCTTTTCTAAGGTCTTTGAAGGGAGATGCTGAGAAGCAGACCTACATGATGCAATCCTGTTAAAAACTGACAGCTAAAGGAAGGTGAGAAGACGGACGAAGCCGAAAGCAGCCCCCCTTTTCGGTCCTGCAGAGCCAAAGCACTGCACCGTTTAGTGTTTGCCCACTACAACACACTCACTGCATGTACAAAGATCGTAGCAATGTTAGTAATATAAAATATGACTCAAGTCCAGAAATGACGAACTTAGCACCACAAATTTCTAAATTTGTTTTGAGCAGAAAAACAAAAAGTAGAGCTACAGTTGAGTGCAAAAGTTTTGATACCCTTACTAATGAAACCAATAAGACATTTAGTGCGAGTTAGGGTTTTACAGACGTTCCTTAATTATCACAAGTAACACAAATGGTCAAAAAGAATAAGTTGAGATATTAATGGTGAATTGTGATTTATGTAAATTGTGATTTATGTGATATAAATGTATACTTCCTGTTATAGGTCTTGTCATAGCCGTTTCCCTGACTTCATTGACTCTTAACTTGCTCTTGCTAACAGACTCTTAAGTAAACATGTGTTGACTGTTGTAAGCCATTAGACACCCTAATGAGGCTCATTCAAATACAAATTAAATGAACTAGAAAATGTTAACAGGGATGCGAACTTTTGAGCTCATTGATATGCTGACTTAGACTCAATTGCTGTATTATTTTATAATACATATTAGGCCATGTTACGGGTTTAATTAACATTTATTCCTGTTTTGTAGAAAAACTGTAAAATAGAGGTTCATTTTTCCACGCAATAACCAAGGCGGTTGCAAACTCTTGCACTCAACTGTAGGTAGCCTAAGCATGTTCTCCCTTCCTTTTAATTTTAATTCCATGCCGTAGTAATGCCACATTAACTATGCAGCACTGAGTGGTGATATGAACATGTAGCGAGCATAGCTGAAGCCTCCTGGCCTTACGACTCCAACAGCAGTCTAGCTGTTCCCAGACTATAAAAAGGTTTGATTGATGGGCCTGTTTATAGATTTTGACTGGTGTTTACTAAAGCTCACTGACCCATTGTAGTTTTCCCAGCAGGCAAAATGCAGCAGAGGATACAAACTGCTGATAGGTAAGGTACTGGGACAATATTTAAAAAAAGGGAAGCATGTCAGAAACAAAGGGGGCAGCAGGAGAAGGGCAGTACAACAGGAAAACCTGGATGGCTTTGATAATTTAAGCAAATACAGAAAGAAAGGAAGTCAGAAACAGCACAAAAAAGTAATTAGGAAACTCCTTTACACAGAGCTAGGTTTGAAACTAAAATAAGCGCCACTATTTATAGAAGAGAGGTAGATGTCTAAATCAACAGCGGCTGATTTCAGAGCTGAATAGAAAAATGGAAAAAGAAGTAGTCATGAGGAGCATCGAACCAGCTCGCTAGCTCGGTTGTAAATCTGGGGTCGCAGCCAAGAGGCAGTGGGCCATCTTTACTTACTCAATAAGAACATAAACAATTGTGGCATCAAGAAAACTCACTGTCAACTCAAGTCTCCAGAGAGAAAAAGAGACTGGACACAGCTCCGCATTGCAGGAGCAGCTACTACTAGCTCCACAACATCGAATAAAAACCCATCTCACGCAGCAAAGACACTGGAGATTTTCTGTTCGCCTGGTTTCATGCCCTTTAGAAAAGAGTGAATAGTGCAAAATTGTGGTTTTTGAACCAGGTTGATGTAAAAATGTTACATATTAATAAAAGAGAAGATGTAATAAAAGGTGATTTCACATAGCAAGTGTGAAGTCCAGGCTTTCCATGAGCATAGCTCGGTCTGAAGTCATACCCTTACTCACTCATTCACTATTTAATATATAGACTGTTCTGTATAGAGCGCTGTATAGGAAGCCACCGGAGAGAGAAACGCATCACCGTGACCTGCCGTCTTATAAACAATCGGAGCATTAACAATATTAAGTAGGCTAGCGGTACAATCACATGACATTGTAGTGTTTTCAAATATGCAAAGCTGAAACCCGAAGCCATAAATGCATTGATTGACTTTAGTGGTCTTTAAACAATTTTATAACAACAATATATACGAGATTGGCAACGCCGATGTCCAGGGTCGCCAGGTCTGTGTGACACAAGCATCCAAATCGCCAATATAACCAGCCCAAAAGCAAAAGTCCAACATCATGACCATCGCTGCAAAATGTACTGTAATATTTAAAAGTAACGTCACACACTACGGGTAATAATATAGTGAACTATCCAGGGAATACGAGAGGGGGTTAATGCATGTGCAGGAGATGGGGGAGTTGGGGATAATGAGTTATCATTCAGTGAGAAAGAGAGAAAGACGCTGAAAGAAGGCAGTGAGGTGTAAATTCTCAGTAGGTTGGTTTCTGCTCATGCCTTCAAGAAAATTCTCTTTTCTCAGATGTGCTATAATCTCTGTAAGGCTATAGTCATCATGTTTGTTTTGAAGAGAAGGGCACGAGTCTGGTTTCCCCATCAGGAGAGGTTCACAGATGCCTTGCTTCATTTTCTTTGCAAAACACAGTTTACACAAAAATACAAAATTATACTTCGGTCCCTTGTATTTGAACAACATTGTTTTTCAACATGAACACCTCTCATCCCCCTGTTCCGCACGCACCAAGGAATAAACGTCTATTTGCACATAAAAGGCGCCGTCACATCTGTGAATCAATCAAAGCTTAGGCTGTTAAACTGAAGTGCTATTAAACGCAGTTGATCAAAAAAAAAAAGACAAAATTCTGTTTAATTTAAAAGAACAATAAAATATGCATGTTGAGATGAGAGGGGAAAAAAAACAATGCGTTCCTCCCTCTCAGATCACAGCTGTTGTACTTATACATGTGGCCCTCTGCCATTCATTCACAGCTTCGACACTCATGATCCCACGTCACATGACCTCCAGAACGGTTTGAATTGCTTTGTTTTGTCTGTTTTTGGCCACTTGGGTTGCAGTGATGATTTTTTTTATATATATATTTATCACAATGAATGCAAAACCCATATTACAAACATGTTTTAGAATAGCAATTATTTTAGGGCTTTATTTAGTGTAAAATTTATTTGTTGATTAATCTCTAGTACAGAATAGCTTAATCTTTAAAGTTCTACTTCTCATTAACAGCCCCCTCTTGTGGAGAGACTGAATTAGACAAGGTCTATAAAAAGGACAGATCTTAAACCATGTGAGTACAGTGCCATCTACTGGCCCAAGTAGAAGAGAATGTGTAGTAAAGGTTGCAGTATAGTCAGTCCACTGATGAGCAGTTTGCATCCACTGTGAACAATAATGCCATAATTTAACCATACAGTGATGTGGCCCTCCAGAACAGGAATTTGGCCTTCTATGTTTAGTCATTGGTCTTGTTTATAGAAGAGACACTTTGAGATGATATCAGATTATTTGCTCATGTCAGTCAAGTCAATTAAAATTTTTCCATCCCAACCATGTGTACAGTGGGATAAAATATCCAGCCTCCAGGACCAGAAAGCAACAGGACGACAGATAATGTTACATGTATAAGGCAAGAGCGATGTACACCGGGGTCCAAAGTCTGAGACCACATTGAAAAATCTGGGATGTTTTTCATCGCCACTGTATCAGTCGTATCCAAAGCACGATCAGGCACAGACCAAAAGTGATCACACCATCAGAAGACCAATCCATAAAGCTTTGTTCACCGAGAGAGAGAACAGCAACTTCATCACAGATACAGAATGTGCTGAATAAAGAACGAGAGACTCCAATCAGCAAAAGTCGTGTCAAAAGAAGGCTAGCTAGTAGTGGTCTCAAAGGACGAGTAGCATCTCTAAACCACTTCTCAGGAAGGGAAGCAAGGCCAAACGCTTGGCATGGGCTAAGACATACCAACATTTCACATTCAAAAATGTCCTATTTACTGATGAATCCAAGTTTGAGATTTATGGCAGTAACAGAAGATTGATACCACAGTGTATCAAAACAACAGTGAAACATGGTCGTGGATTTTCAATGTGGTCTCAGACTTTTGGACCCCACTGTAGATGTAGATCCCTAATTAGCAAGCCAGAGGCGACAGTGGCAAGGAAAAACTCCCTGAGGCGACATGAGGAAGAAAGCTTGAGAGGAACCAGACTCAAAAGGGAACCCATCCTCTTCTGGGTGACACCTGATAGTGGGAATTATGATCATTACACTATGCAGTTGTACAGAGAAAAAGCAACAGCACTAAATGTGATAAAAGGATATGGAATGTTTGGTAAGATCATATTGTAAATAGAAGTCCTGGGGTAAACATGGGACAGTCTTTCTGATTACAGCAGCAGTTCTACAGTATCCAGGTGAAATTATCCACTGAAGCAGGAAGGTGAGTCTTAGGCATCAACGGTTTTTGGGAATTGCAGGTCTTTATGGTATCCAGGTGAGATTATCCATAGCAGCAGGAGGTAAGTCAGTGCAGAACGCTGAAGAAGCAGGAGGAGCAGAGCAGGAGTAGAGCATCAGGGTCAATCAGGCAGAGAGGGGCCACAGCAGGAGAAGTGTGTCAAGATCTAGCACCGGCATCACATCAGGCAGAAGGAATGCATGTACAGCTCAACAGACAGAGAGAATAGATTATTAGGTATGATAAGAGCATACAGTGGATTAAAAGAGTGCATATTGTTATCAGAGTGCAAACGGGGACTAGCTATGGCAGCATAACTAAAAGGGAGAGCCAGAAGGTAACACAGGTATGAGGGCACCCTGGGATATCAGCATCCCACCATTCCACCCTTTTCAAAAAAATCCTCTTAAAATATGTGTGTGTTTGTATGAGAGAGTAAAAAGGCGAATTTTTGTACGTGAGCAAAAGGTTGTGAGTTTACTCCCAGGACTGTCAGAAAGCCACTTTTGGGCCATTGATGAAGACCCTTAACCCTGAATTGTTCAGATGTGTGCTTGGATTGATTTCTGTCTCAACTGTAGTCACTTAATAAGAACTGGACAAAAACGTCTGCCAAATTAACAAATGTGAATGTAATATAATGCTCTCAGCAGTAGGAGGGAGGGCACACGCATGCACTCAGTTGGGCTCTGGACAGCATTTAACAGTGATTAAAACTTAATAATGTTTGTAGTGTCATTGTATCTGGTTCTCGTGTGCTCTTTCATTTTCAACATCGTTTATCTCTATTGTTCCCCCCTCCTCTTTTTTCTCACATGTTCCCACTTCCCTGGCTGTGCCTACTTCAGTCTGTCATTTGTCCAGAATCACTCCATCTCTCACCGCTTTGCCACTTCTCTCTGTCTCTCTCTTTTATGTTGTGTTGTGTTGTGTTGCATTGTGTGTCCTGCTGGTCAGACAGCTGCAGTACGGCTGATAAGAGCTCTCGACCTTGGCAGATGGTGACAACTCCTGAAGAGAGCTAATCATAGCACTTGCTAGATAGAGATAGAGAGAGAGAGAGAAAGGGTGGGAGAGTGCACATGCTGGTGTTGACCACCTTGGGGCAGCACTGCAGCACATTTTGAGGAGCAGTTCACAAGCAGCCTTAACAATCACTGCGTGTGTGTGTGTGTGTGCTCATGAAGCACCAATCAAAAATATTACCCCAGAACTGAATAGTGTGTGTATCTGTCTATATTAGATAGGACTCCAGTGCATAAATGCACTAGTCAACCTTGTTGTGTCTCCATTGTGTTTCCACTTGACACATGAATGCAGACACACTTTTGTACCTGAGGTAATGTCTGGTTTGTTGCTTTATAGAGACACATCTTTCACGTCTCTTTTTATTTCCTTTTTCTTGTATTTCCTCTGTATTTCTCCCCATTCTCCCTCTCTGTGTCTCTCCCCGTCCTCCTGGGGTTGGCTGAGAATGACGACAGTCTTCTGCTTCACTGCTCTGATGAGATTTTGTGGCGTCTGAAACACTGTAGCAGTCACTCAGTGGTCACTGTGGGTATGGGCACGTGTGTGTGTGTGTGTGTGACGTTGGTGTGCAGGGTGAGTGTGCATATGTGAGTCTTTAGGACCATATAAATGACATTTTAGCCTCGTAGATTTTAGAATATGAGAATGTTTTTGATCTAGATTATCAAATTATTATTTTAGAAATCCAATTAATTGTAAATGTATTGTGTCGTCGTGAGCTCGCGTGGTGTGTTTGTGATTACCCGTGAGCCTCCGCCATGCTTTGTTGTGTTGTTATTGTTGGTTTGGGGGCTGTACGTTAGTTAGCTTAGCCAGCTATCATGTTATTCTCTGTTGCGTAAAGTGCATCGTTCTGTGCTGTAAGAGTATGTTTGCCAAATGAAGAGCGATTTCCAGATTTTTTCACTCGTCTCCTGCAGCATCTTGTAAAAAGGCTTATGGTAGTTACTTGACAGTTAGCACCATACTGTCCATTATTTATCTGTAAGCTAAAACTGCTTACCTTTCACTTGCTGTCCTGCTGTATATGTACAGTCTATCTTTTTATACTTATATCTCTTTATTGGCACTGCTCACACATGCAGAGCTGACCAGTTGGTCCATGGGGCCCTAGGAGAGATCTTGAGAAAGGGACCCTCCAATAAGATTTCACTGCAATGTATCTCTTCTACCATTGTATTTAGGTCTTGTTGTGAGAAAAAGTGTCAAAACAGTGTCAAACCGCTCTTGTGAGTGCAAACAGTACTAGCTTACAAAATATTAGCAAGCTAAAGAGCACCAAGATAGGTAGCTTAGCTAGCTACATAGAACAGTCATTAAGTTAACTATAGCTTCCATGAAGTAAACCTGCGTAACATTAGATAACTCGGTTAATCCACATTCAGCATTTCGCTCAAAAGTGCACATCCTTGAGCAAGATCTTTTGTAAAAGCACCACACAGGGACCCCTTCACCACGCTAGTGCTCTAGGAGGTCACCTACATGGCCTAATAGACGGACGAGCCCTGCTTACAGACATACACAGACACATACACATACCTGTGACTAACGCCTCAAGTTCTAACACCTTCTTCTCCTCAGCAGAGAATTAGTAAAGAAGCCACCTTATTCTGTCTCTACTCCACTTTTCTGTACTAATCCTCCCTTCCTATCTTCACAAAAAAGGAGTTTCCTTTTAATTAAAGCAGGCAGACAGGAGGCAGGAACATCTTACTACACTACTGCTGCCTCCATCTTTTCTGTCTTCTCTTCTCAGTGAGGAAGCAGCAGAGGTAGGATCTTGCTCTAGTAATCACAGTAAATGCATTTAAAAAGGTGAGTGAATGAGAAAATAACAAAGCATCAATAAACACTGCTCAGTATGCTGAGGAACTTAGAAATGGCAGAGAGGATCTGTGTGTGTGTGTGTGTGTGTGTGTGTGTGTGTGTGTGCAGAGAGATCGTTTTCATTAAGATATGGGTCTGGAAGCTGGTGAAGTGCTGACAGAGGTGTCCATGCCTTCCTGAAGTTAATCTACTTTGCTTGATAAAAACGTCTCCCCTGTTCCACTAATGGCTCATTAAATTCATCAGTGTGGCCTTCCTGCACTCCTGCCACTTCCTGCACTTTTCTTTCATATCCTACAGCTTTCCCTGGTTTGTCATTCCTTTCTCTTTTTCTTCTGGTGCATAAACTCAATCTGGTGTGAACTCAAATCTGTCTTTTATTTAACTCTTATTTAGCTCTCTTTCACTTGCTTGCTCGCTCTTACACACAAAGAATAAAGTTGTAAGATGATTGCTTTCTGCTTTCGGAAAAGAAGATCCAAAATATAAGATATGCTTGGTGACTAAATTTACAAACATTCAGATGAAAGGTTGGTGCAAGCTGATTTTTGATGATGTCTACGCTTATTCATCGTAGCTCTTAGCTACAGCTCTTTTGCACATAGATTCCATTTTCCATCTTTATAGTGTGTGAATAGTGTTCAATATTGCAGTGCTATCTATTCTTCACCTGAAATAATCAAGAGGATCACAATCACATGATGGCATGTGATATTACAACAGGCCTCCCATCATCCCTATATATTGGGTTGGAACGTAGGAACTCATTATATTTTATATGTACTTTACCTATAACTGTACTTACACGCTGCCGTCTTGGAACAAGTTAATTTCACCCTTCTGGGATCAATAAAGTATATCTTATCTTATTTTATCTTATCTTAAACTTGAGCTCTGCCAGGCTGTCTTAATAAATCACTCACAGGATTCTGGAGTGCTGGTTTGGCCATCTTTGGATCATGGTGAGCTGAACGGACAAACAATAGCGAAAATATGATGGCTGACAAACTGCCCACACTGCCTTTTATGGTGAGTCCCAATGTGAGCTTTCCAGTGCTAATGACTCATATGTGCCATGAGTATTATGTACTGGGCCAATCTGAATTTTAATATACTATATTTTTAAAACATTAGGATGCTTCCCTTGAAATTCTGAGTCACACACCAATTACTGCCACCTGTCTGGCTACTTGTAGTGCTGATATAATGGCAGGGTTTGACACAAGGATTGACTTCAATTAACATTCGTCTCATGATATCCATGGCCATCACCTTTTTCCAGTTTGATTTCATTCAACAGCTTGCACATTACTGTTTGAGATAGCTTAGGGACTACCTCTCTTTCTGTAGTGACTTAACATTGCCATTTAAATCTGAGCTTAAAGACCTAAGAGTATAACGTTTAACCTTTAAATTAAATTTTTATATATATTGATATTTTGTTTGTCACTTCTTCTAGTAGAGATTGTGTTACAAACTACATGGTTCATAACACCTTGTACACATATTTTTTCAGGCATCAAACTGTATCATATAGAGATTATCATATAGAGCTATACAGAATGCTGTTCAAAGTGATAGTATATTGTTATTTTGTAAATCAGTTATCTAACAGAAACCACTAATAATATTTTGGATAATTTAGGCATTTTGGTTTTAGTAAATTGTTGAAAACAGGTTGAGGAATGCGAGGTACTTGGGGACCTAACTTTAAAAAATGGACGAGGAAGAGGGGGTAATGAGGTCATGGGTCACTAGCTACCCTACGTATGTGATTAAGGGTTAATGCAGCACTTGCCCTTCGCCTTTTGTGCTGGTTTATGGTGGATCAGTAAGGTCACACAAGAAACACTTAGCAGGATTTACGTGTGCTGGATGTTAAAGAGCTTACCCCGCAACTGTTCTGCCAGTTCGTTGAGTAAGCTACAACCCTAATAGACTTAATGGAAACAAGGATCATTAGGCCTATTTCACATTTCTCAAATGCATAGGGTATGCTGATACTGCTTTAAGATTGTATGGACTTAAAAGGGGATTTAATATTCCATATAAAATATATATGTATACTGTATATATATAATAAAGCTGGTTGTAAATGGACCCCACAGTGCAGGCATTATTTAAACCCAATCTAAAAAATCTAGTCGATTTTGTCATGACACAAGAAAAGTACTTAAAACTAAAAAAGGAAGTTATCAGCACAAAAAGCAAAAGCAGAGTTGGCCTAAATGAATGCTATGTACACCATTTCGTAGTTGTAGCTCAAAAGTTTTAGGAGGAGTCACAGTTAGAAATTTTCTTGCAAGAAGAAGAAGAAGAAAAAGAAATGGAAGTCTGTCACCGGTGGGACGGTACCCGTGCTAGGAAAGAGGCGGTTCGTGATCAGGGAGGAACCGGCTACACGAGCACGAGTTCTGGCTAGCTCCCATTCGGGACCTGTGCATGTGGGGCTAGACATCCTCACCGCGGTCAGGGTTTCGCTGGACCTGAGTGATGGCAAGCCCACTCCATCCTCCATGGGGAACCCCCCCGACCCTGGAGGAGCTGAACACGCATCCACAGGGATGTGATTTTATGTTAAATTGGAATAAAAAATAATCTTAATGATCTGTTAGTTGCCATTATTGTTTGTTTTTCATCTCCATTGTTATTGTTCATGTTGCTCTTAGTAATGCATCTCTAGTGCTATCTGTAATACTACGATTGCTACGTTTATTACTGTAAATATTTATGCTCTGGCAATACATGCAGTCGTGCCAATGAAGCTGAAACAAAGAAAGAAAGAATATTCTCTCTCTCTCTCTCTCTCTCTCTCTCTCTCTCTCCCTCTCTCCTCTCCTTCACTTCTCCCTTCTCCTCCTCACCCCCTCCTTCTCCTTCCACAAACAAACATGGCCGCCAAATCGGACGGAGCCGCCGCATCCGCCGTAGCCTCGGCTTCCGCGCGCGCGCGCGATAAGGAGCCCGAGGCGCGTTGTGTCCTCGCGGGACCGCAAGAGCGCCACGACGGCTCCCGGCGGCGCGCGCTGCTCGACTGCAGCTGGGTGCTCTGCGCGATGCTCGTCTTCTTTTGCGATGGCGCCACGGACGTGTGGCTCTCGGCCGATTACTACGCGCGCCTCGACTACTGGTGGTTCGTGCTCACGCTGCTGTTTGCCGCGCTGCCCTCCACCGTGGTGCAGGTGCTCAGCTTCCGCTGGTTTGTCTACGACTACACGGTGGAGACGGTAGAGGATGAGGCGGCACCAGCGGCGCCAGCGGCGCGCTCGCGGAGCCGGACGCTCAGGTGCTGCCGAGCGTGGATGTGGACCTTCCAGTCTCTCGTGCACATCCTGCAGCTGGGCCAGATGTGGAGGTAAGGGCGCGCACGCCGGAATACGCGTAAAGAGATGTACCAGCAACATCGCCTGAGACACACACTACACAGTATGAAGCATAGTATTTTTGCCATACTTCTTAGTACACTAGGATGAGAGCTGGTTTGGGAGACTGTAGGGATATACAGGGATATGCAGGGATGCATAATACTAACTCAGGTAATTGGAATCCTTTCATTTTGAGAGTCATCTTCGATATTGGACTGAGCTGGACGCGGGTTTTGCAAATATAAAGATCACTTTGAAAAGGTTTCGGGTCATTTGAAAATGTGGCGAGGCATTTTATTGTATACAAATGAATAATGCTGTTAAGAGAGAATTGAATCCAGCTGTATGCACATCATTTGTTAACACTTTACACTCCAGCGTCCACGTAGGAGAACCCCACAGCGCAGGAAGGTTACTGACAGCACAGCTAAAAGAGCATCACTTTAGTTATTAGTCAGTGGGGTAATTACACATTTACTCAACTGCATTTGTCAAATCGTTGCTGCTGTCAAGGCATTTCTGCTGTCAAATCATGCCTGCACAGCAAAACATGTTGAATACCTGTCATTTTGGATACACACCTACAGTGCTCAATTAATACTTACAGCATTCATATAAGTGCCGCTTTTACACTATAAAAGTCCATTCTACACTATAAGTGTTTATTCAGTACTGTTGATGTTATTTCAACAGCATGAATGTGTATATATATATATATATATATATATATATATATATATTCCAGGTAACGCTGTGTCCTGTGTTGTAGTTGTAATGCCTTCTTCATAATGCTTTGAAGACAGATGGAAGCAGTGAGCAGTATCCTCCAGCCTGGGTTGGCGCTATGTGTGTGCTGTTTGGCCAGGCGGTACTGCCAGCCTAGATGCAGTGCCAGGTGACAGAGAGAGAGAGCCATGTGCCACAGACCGGCGGGTATTGGATTATGCTGAAACGGATATTATCGATGCAGTCGCGACAGCTACACGGGTATTGGGGTCAAATTTTGAAAGAAAAAAAAATACAAAGTGATGGCAAACTGTAACACCTATACGGATTTGGCAGGTTTGATTCTCAAAGCAAGTCACTTTTTTTTGGTTAGTCAAGTCAAATAGATTTTTACTGTAAACCTATCCGCATGCACACACAGTGGGATTAAATATGGTGCCTTCACGATCACAGACAATACAGGGCTACAAAAAACTACATAAAGTATAAATGGTGCGACAAGTGTAAGATGAGAGCAATATACAAAACTTCTCTAAGCCAGGTGGAGGTATAGTCCATTGATAAATTCCATGTAACAGCAAACGGCTACTTGAGCTTGAAGAGAGCTTAGAGTCCAGCATGAGTTGGTGATTTACCTGCTCTAACACACCCACTAATCCTCATTAAATGATAAGTTGAGTCAAGGGAAATCAAACACCAAACTGTGCTGGACTCTAATCCTGGCTCTTCTGTCCAGAGGTTTTAGACCCACCCTGCTAAATAATGAATTCCAAACTCTAGTAAGTCTTCCTCTGAGAAAGCAGGCAACGCTTCCCCCACTGATTTGCTGTCATCTTGCTGGGTTGTTATTTGCTAAGTATAGGGAGCCTGCAGCCGTTTGTTTAAAGCAGCTTCTGGGTCAGCTTTCCCCTGGGAGAATCGTTAACTCCTGCTTGCCTTGCCATTTGTCTTCATTCCTTAATCTACCTCTCTGTAGCGTGAGGGTTTCCTTCTGTGATCCAGTTTGGAATTGGAAAGGAAGTTTAAAACACTGGAGGAAAGCGCCCTTGCTAGTGTGCAGTCTTGGCTGTTTGTGTGAGCATATACAATTGTCGTGCCTCGCTCAGTCTGAGAAAATCTGTGAGTGTATAAGTCTGTGTTTAGACTTATATATCTTATATATAGACTTATATATCTGCCTAGAACTTTAGAACATTTCCAAAAGTACAAAAAGTAGTGTAACAAACTGTTCTCTCTTATGCACTCTAAGAGAGAACAGTTTGTTACACTACTTTTTGTACTTTTGGAAATGTTCTAAAGTTCTAGGTGCACATCAGGATATTCCAAGAGTGTATATGTGCCTCAGAGAGAGAGAGAAGGAGATATAGAGAAAAGAGACAGTATAAGATAACGGGAGAGAGAGGAAGAGATAGAGAGGATGAAAAAGACAGAGAAAGAGAGGGAGGGAGAAAGAAGAGAGAATAAGAAAAACAGAGAGACAGAAAAAAGTGGTCTGTGGGTCCTCAAAATGTCTTAATTTGTCTGAAAGGACATTTTCCAATTTAAAGGCGTTAATGAGTATTAATTGAATTGACATGGTCTAAAAATGTAAAGCATTTAGCCTGTGTTAAAGCAATGACAAAGCAACACGCAACCATTCATTGTCTATCTAATTTTGCGACATGAATCTACGATTCTGCGGACAGCGACTAGCGACATGAATTAAGATTTTCTGCAAATTAGCATGTTATGTGTGTTTATGCAACTTTAGTTCCTACCTGTGTTTAGTTTCTTTTCAGCAGTGTTTGGCGCTCAAAAGTGGCCGCAGTTAAATCATTTAAATCTTAAATTTTATATTCAAATACATTTTATACAAAAGTAACGGCAATGTGTATAAATTATACAGTAGACTGTATACATTTTGGTTACTACCATATCTTATTGGAACATAGAAAAGCTGGACAGGCCATGTCCACAAGTAATAACGGTCAACATGATCTCACACTTGTCAATTCGCACGACTCATTTCATATGAAAAGTTATGAAGAGTAATGACTACATACCTTTCCTATAAGTTTTACTGTAATTGCTGAACAATTCATAATAGTTACTGATTAATATGCTTTAAGATGAATGTAAGCTGGGACTTTAAGGGGTTAAAACTTGTGTCTGCAAACAACTCTGAAGCTCACTACAGACTATGACATAATTTCTCTTCCAGTAGTATAAACTTAAAAAGACAATTTTGTGAGTTATTTTGAAGTGTTCTTATATTTTGCATATCATCACTGCAAATTAGGTCTTACATTTCATTTAAAGTGCCATTGAAAAATACTTAAAATAATTAAATTGAGGATACCTACAGAAACCCAGCAGAGGGAGGGAAGGATGGAGAGAGAGAGAAACAGAAGGGAAAGACAGCGTTATTCATGCTGAGCTACAATGATATAATCATCTCCAGACGAAACTCATCATTTGCAGTTTTGTTGAAGGTCGTTCTGTAGCTGAGGATCTGACTCGAGCAGGTCTGTACCATATCCTACTCACAAGGGATTTCTCATGCTGTATTAGTTCTCGACCAGGAGAGCTAATTCACTCCCTTGCACGTGTGTGACAGAGAGAGGGAGAGATTTAATGGTAGTTTGGTTTTGAATTATTAACAGGAGCTGGAGAGGACTTGTGTGCCTCAACGATTGTCTGGGAGACGATATAGCATTTCCTGTCATCCTGCTCCTAAATTAAATTGTTCTTTCTCTTTCTGTCTTTCTCGCGCTCTCTTTCTTTCTCTCAGTTACACACACACACACACACACACACATACAAACTGCTTTTATTGGCACTAAATCATGAGTTTCTGTCCTAAATGAATAGCATAGTAACAAATTAGGAGATTAAGCCATGTACAAACAATAAGTGGAGTGTAATTACAATGAAAAAGTTCAGTATTAGATGATAATAGCAGACAGGGTGCGATCATTTGGACTCCATGCATAAGAAATTGTGTGTATATGTTTGTTCATACATGTGCGACAGAGTCTCACATCGTCTCAGACTGGAGCAGGAGAGGACATAGTGCTGTCAGTGTGACACACCAGCCCGCAACGATACCCCTCCTGTTGACCTGTTGAGTACTGACACAGTTTCCAAGTTCATGATCACATTCACCTGTTTCTGCTCACTTCCTGGGCTATATATACTCTATATTAACTCTATATAAACTGATTTTTGGATTTTCCCTTTTGATCATTCTGTGTACAAATTGTTGCTACTCTTTTGACCACAGTTTTTGGATTCCTTTTTTGAATTAGTTTCTTTGGACTTTGTACTTTGCACACGATTTATATAATAAACTTCTGCAAATGGATCCACAATGCTCTGCCGAGTCTGTCGAGTTACAGTATGGCTCGCTTTTTATTTTGCGAGTAGACAGGATATTTCACCCATGTTGAGAATTTTGCCAAATATCATTGGTGCTGTGGATTTTGTTAAATAATTAAAAGAAACATTATTGTGGCTACTGCTATGGTTACTGTAGACAGGCAGTAACTTATGAAAGTGTTTTAAGTTTTTTATAGTCATATCACAGTCATATCTCTCACACTCTCTTTTTCTCTCAGTTTCATTTTTTAATTTCAGCATGCTTTATTGGGATGACAAATGATGGCACATTCATAATGCCAAAGCCTGGGTTACAAAGGATGTGAGTACTAAAGAATAATTTAGCATTTTATATTCTGAAAAACTGTAAAACTGAAAACTCTTAAGACTAAACATTGTGATATTTTAACTGGAAGAGAAAAAATATGAGTGCAGACATGTATGTGTGTTTGTACTGCGTTCGGCAGTATGCACCAGTCTATTTATGCCCTACAGCTCCCTGATTGCTATTCAGAGATGGATACTTTTGTATACATACACAAAATGGTCAAATAGAGCTAATCAGCGGAATAGGAAAATCTGAAAAGTCTAGAGTTAAAGCAGCGAGTACAGAGGTGACTTATTAATGTTTTGGGGATTTTTACCCCATTTTCTCCCAATTTGGTCATTGCCAATTCACACCCACTAGCTAGTTCTCCCCTATCACATGACAGCTACCAACCTGGGAGGGTGAAGGCAATAAAGGGTGATTGAAGCAGATTTTTTGGAATAAATGATAGTATAGCGAGAGTGTTCCAGTCTCACACTTTTCAAGCTGGATCAGTTTTACAAGAGGAGGTTTGGTAATGTAATTTGTAAGGGATTTGGCTGGCAGATTTGGATGAGATTTGTGTAATTTGCTTAAATTATCACAGATAACTCAGATTGACACGTCATAAGCCCTATTTGGATTAGATTAGTTTTTCAGGACGACATCTGTAATAAAATATTTGCACCTCTCCTATGTGATAAAAATCTTGCATCTGGACGACTATAAATTATTACGAGCGAGTTTTTAACTCCTATGAACCCGGATGTTCCTATGAACGCCCCGAACCTTGTGGCGGATGGGCTACAACAGCAGAAGGCCACGTCGGGCTCTACTTCTGTCAGCAAAGAACAGAAAACTGAGGCTGCAGTGGGCACAGGCTCACCAAAACTGGACAGTTGAAGACTGGAAAAACGTAGCCTTGTCTAATGAATTTCGATTTCTGCTGAGGCACACAGATGGTAGGGTCATAATTTGGCGCCAACAGCATGAATCCATGGACCCGACCTGCCTTGTGCCAACAGTCCAAGCTGGTGGAGGTTGTGTAATGGTGTGGGGAATGTTTTCTTGGCACACTTTGGCATACCAATCAATCATCGCTTGAATGCCACAGTCTATTTGAGTATTGTTGTTGACCATGTGCATCCCTTCATGGCCACAATTTACCCATCTTCTAATGGCTACTTCCAGCATGATAATGCACCATGTCACAAAGCAAAAGTCGTCTCAAGTTTGTTTCATGAACATGACAGTAGCCAGGTTTCCACCCAAGGGAGTTTATGCGAAAAATGTTTTAGCGAATTGAAATGTTGGCCGATGTTGGAAATGGAAACGGTATTTATCGGTAATATTTTACAGATATAGACAAAAAAAATTCTGTTTAACTTTAGCGAATAATTTGGTTGTCGATACGTGAAATGTTGCGAGAAACTATAGTGGAAATGTTTTTGACAAGAAAAACACTGCAATTACGCATATATTTTGGGTCATTTTGTGTTTTGTGTCACGTGCCTCTGCTACAACAAACCAATAAAACACATCAGCGGGAGAAGAAGGACGAAATCTTCCTTTCCCTTCGCGTAAACGTGCGCCGCCTCCACTCCCCCTAACAGCTGCTCTCTTTAATAACTCCTCTAATGGGGGAAAAAATACACTCTTAATATTAAACATACAGTATAAGGGTAGGATCACGCCATAATGTATTATTCTTAAAATAACACACACATTCCGCATTAAACAAGGCTTGAGTAAAATACACAAGTCCCGAATCATATAAGATATAAACTCATTTAAGCTTGTATACAGCTGTAATATGTTATGTCAACAATTTAGTTATACCGCGGAGGAAGGAAGATTAGAGCTTAACATCAGCAGAGCAGCTGGATTAGGGAGGAGATGAGAATCTTTCTTTATAAAAAAATTACGTAACATCTTTATTTGATGGGAAACTACAGCACGTTAAAAGAGCAGTTTCTTGTCATTTCATGTGACAAGTCGCCGTCGTCTTATTGATGTTCACTGTGGAAACGATAAGCTTGATGATATTAATCATTGCACTGTAGATCAGGTCGAATCTGTAGATCAGGTCGAATCTGTACGTTCTGTTTTGTCACATGCATCAGGTGACGAGGGAAAAGTCAAGCAAGTTTGCGATATACATCAAAGTCTTGATGGAAACGTGTTGAACACAATTTATTTTACCGACAAAGCAAAACTTATGCGACAGCAGGTTTTTGCAGGAAGTGACGTCATTACGGGATGCATTTTTATCACAAAACGTTGATTTAATGGAAATGAGCTGCCGGCAGAGTAGTTTGCAAACATTTTTTAACCTATTTTCATTTTCTCACTTGAATTACGCGCATAAATTGGATGGAAACTTGGCTAATGAGTTCAGTGTTCTTCAGTGGCCTTCCCAGTCACTGGATCTGAATCCAGTAGAACACCTTTGGGATGTGGTAGAACGGGAGATTCACAGCTTGAAAGTGCACCTGAAAAATCTGCAGGAATTGCGTGATGCAATCATGTCAACATAGACCAGAATCTCAAAAGAATGAGAAATTGAGGCTGTTTTGAGAGCAAAGGGAGGCCCTACCCAGTATTAGTATAGTGTTCCTAATAAAGTGGTCAGTGAGTGTATGTCAGGATTTTGAGCCGCTTTTCATAACGGGGCTAATCCCACTTCCGCACACAGACAGAACACCCATGGGCATTCTGAATTGAAGAATCGTGTATTCGTAACAAATTCCGTTGTAGCAAAGCGAAGGCATTTTCTGTATAGGGAATAAATGCCAATGTGAAAAAAAGGCATCTTTCAGATCGATTATGTGATCCAATCATTTCGGTGTATCGACCGTGATATTGTTGTACGTTAACATTTTGAAATTGTATTTCCTTAAATGTCTGTTCAACACTCTCAGATGGGACATAGTGAACCGCTGTTCTTGGGAACTAGGAAATATCGAGAATAAAAGCCCTGTTGACATTAATCCGGAGGAATTGCTTGAATTGCCCCTTTTTCCAAGAGAGAGGAAATTTCCTCTTCTAGAAAATGAGTAGAGCTCTTGTTGGTGTGAGAAAAAACACGGAAACTGCTGAAACGCTGAGGTTTTGCACCGGACTGAATTTTGTAGCCCCTGGATATTGTCTTGATTACCCACTCTGAGGCTGATATAGCTTGCCAAGCTTGTATGGGGTTTGAAAGCCGACAAGCCGGAAATTATAGGCAGAGTTCAAGACTTCCATCTAGTGGTGAAGCGGATGGCGATACATAGCTGGGGCTGTCTTTTCTCCAGTAACTGATTTTCCACATTGAAGCAATTGGACCGTAGCCTTTATTGAAAACGTGGGAGTTGTGTTGTGCAAAGGGTGTGGGAACACTGCTTGGATAGCGTGCCGCAAAAAAGCAATTTGAGCTTGTGGAGCAAGTGGAGCTTTGGCGGGAGGAATGGTGTCCTCATCATCCGAGGTCTCGAACACATTAGCTGCATCGTCGTCTTCTCCAAAGCCAGGCAGCTCCCTTTCGAGAGGGGGAGGGCTGGCCCCAAATATGCCCGAGTCAACCTGGTCAGCCCAACTGAGCATATTTGAGCTCTGGGGAGCTTCCGCGTCAGGAGCTTTTTGGGAAGAGCAAGGCAATGGCTACAGTTTTCCGGCTGGGTGATTTACATTTACATTTATATTTATAGCATTTAGCAGATGTGGCCAGGTCCATTATGCCTGCAGACAGGGCAGGACCTTCCATGGCATTGGACACGCGCTCCTGTCTGTCTAGCCAGACTCAGCCCAAGCCTAGTTCCAGCAAGCTTCGGGGTAGATGCAGTGGAGTTATTATAAAACACACACACACATACACAAACTCCCACTGACAGAGAAGCTGTGGTGAGGGCGTGTGATGTGTGTGTTGCAGGTGTTGGGAGGCAGCAGTGTGTGTCCATGCGATCATTACAGGAGTTAATGGGGAGATTCTCTCTGAGCTGCAGGCAGCAGAGCAAAACCAGCAAGCGTGAGGAGAATTTTAAACCACACGTCACGTCAATTTTGCCGTCTCCTCAGCAGGACCGCCCTCACACCCCTTTACTCACAGCTGATGCTGTTTGTTTATCCTGTGTGTTTGTTTTTTTGTGTATAATATTTGGTCATTCTTTGTGGGAATGTGTTAGAAGGGGCATTTTGGTGCTCTATGTCTGACAGTCTGTATGTCTGTCCATCTTCATTAAAGCTTGTCTTCTTTCTTCCCCTCTCTCTCTCTCTCTCTCTCTATCTCTCTCGAACCTGCCTGTCTTCTCTGAGCTGACCTAGTTCTCTCAGTAGGTTCTTACAGATTCTGAAAATGCAAGCATCATGGCTGAGTCACATGAAGACTGGTGTGTGTCTGTCAGTAGCTAAGTTTTCATTAACTTTATGGGCATAATGCAAGTAATAAGATGAAATGATGGATCAAAATATTTTTTGCGAACTTTTCTGCCAGCAGCTTGTTTCCATTAAATAGACACGTTGGATGACTTGCTTAATAATGTCATTTCCTGCAAAAACCTGCTGTAGCATAAGTTTTGCTTTGTCTGTAAAAAAAAGTTATGTACAACACGTTTCCATCAAGACTTTAATGTATATCGCAAACTTCCCTAACTTTTCCATCCCCGTCTGATGCAGGGAACAAAATTAGAACAGACAGAATCTATAGACCACTGATCTACAGTGCACTGATTCATTTCGACCAGTTAACTATTCAATTTCTTATTCTTCTGTTTCAGCAAATCTCCACAGTGAACATCCAAAGACGGTGCAGATATGAAGCGGCTGATCACATGAAGTTACTGCCTTTTTAATGTGGTGTAGTTCCCATCAAATACAGACGTCATGTTATTTTCTATAATTAATCCAAGAAAGATTCTCGTCTTCTCCTCAGTTCAGCTGTCCCATTCTGCTTTTCCTGTCCTCTGTGGAATAACTCCTGTTTATAACGGAAAGTGTTTATTTGAAAGCCTAATTCGAATAAATGATTGACATAACATATTATAGCCTCACAAGCTATCTAAAGAGGAATATGTGTACTAGTACTTCCGGTTGAATGAACGCTGACGTGTGTCTGCTGCTGCTCTCTGGTGTGTGTGTTTGTGTTTCGTCACAGCTGTTTTGAAGACCTGATTAAACGATTGAATCCTGGGATAACGTGGACAAATAAAGTCTGTGAATTGGATTACTTAACTCAGAATATTCTTTGGAATTATTTAATTGATCTGCTTTGGACTATGCCACCAGCCTAACAGGAGCCCTCGTTTCCCCATTCCACACTGTGTCTGCACGGCCTCCCATGAGTAAATTCCAACTTTCTCAGATTGTCAGCCTTTAAAGTTGTTTGGGAAGGTAGTTTCAACTACTTTTTCTTACTAAACGTCGACTTTCAGGTGGGTTCTTGGTTTGCTGGCTAACGTGGTCTTTTACTTGGCTGTGTGTACAAATGGGGATGTCAGGATGTTTTTTCTAAACAGCATCTGGCTATCTTACTGCTCCTTGGATGTATCCATATTTGGCATTGTAACATCAGGGCTTCCATGGGACTTTACAGGTACTGTGAATGATTGTCTACTCAAAATCTGAACTGTTGCGTCTAAACATTAAGACACGGCTGTCTCCTGAGACTAAACATTGCTTCAACCTGGATATAGCTTGTCGCCCTCATTATGTTCACCGTGGCTCTCGCTAAAAACTCTCTAAGTTCGCAAACATTGCCATCGCCAGGCACATCTCCTCCATCTGATCAACCTCTTGTCGCTGCCCAGCAAGATCATGTGCTCAAAGCAGCAGTCAATTCTGACAACCTCTGTCAACTGGAATATACTTTGTCAAATGCCCCTCCTGTCCTAGTTTCACCATCTATCTCGGATTCTATCTTGGCCAAAATATATTTTTTAATTTTTAATCTGTGGTGAATAAAAGTTTTATTCTGAAGGATTTCTTCGTTTTCCACGGCTTGGATTTTTTTCTTTTTTTTCTGGTGATTTAAGCCCTCTTCTTGAACTCTCTCCCAGTAATTGCAGCAACCGTTTTAAATGCCGACTATTGACTGTAAGAGAGTACTCAAGTTTTGAAGTGCAACTGTGTAAAGTGGAATTGTCTAGCCCTGTTCTCTGTGCACTTGTGTATAGACCCCCTAAAATTAACAAGGATTTAATTCCAGAATTCTTTGAATTTCTGTCAGATGTTGTTCCTAGCTCTGATAAAATTTTGATCCTTGGTGATTTTAACATTCAACATTCACAACTTATTGACTTGTTTAATTTGTCTCAGTCAGTCATTGGTCCTACACATGAGCTTGGACATACAATTGATCTTGTTTTATCATTTGATTTTGCTGTCTGTAATGTTGACATACCAGATATTTGCCTGCCTGATCATTGACCTATCTTGTTTAATGCCATTGTGTCATGTCCACCTTCTAAACCCCGTCTGCCTAGTCACTACTCACACTCTATTAGGCCGTATACTGCTAGACAGTTTTTTGACACTTTTACAGCTGATCCTCTAACTTGCACCATTGAGAATCCTCCTCAGTGTCTTAGCACAGATGAGCTGGTCGCCTTATTCAACTCTACCTGTACTGACATCTTGAACACCATTGCTCCACTTAAAATCAGAAGACCTAAAGTTAGTGCTCAGCCATGGCTTAACAGTGAGACTTGGATTTTAAGGCAGGCTTGCAGGAAGGCAGAACAAAAATGGAAGAAAGATAAGTTGCAAATCTCCTACCAGATTTTGAAAGAATGTTTGGCTACCTATCAGTGCTCTGTAAAAGCAGCTAGAGCAAAATACTTCCAAAAACTCCCATTGTCCCAAAGTTATGTTTAACACAATTAACTTAGTACTAAACCCTGCTGCCACAGCCAGAGGCTACTGCTGATATTAGTGAATAATACTTGAAGTTTTTTATTCCCAAGATTGACAAAATAAGGTCACAGATTTCACCTCCGGCCTATGATCCCTCTGATTCACCTATATGTTCTGCCTTCCTAAACCAGTTTGAGCCTGTGTCAATGTCCTATTTGACAGATTTAGTCTTACACATGAGGCCTATTACTTGTCCCTTGGATGTAGTCCCCACACTTCTTCTTAGAGACATGTTGCAATGCTGTCAGTCCAGGGGTCGGAGTTAAGATGCAATCCAAAAAGCCTGGCAGCGGATAAACGGCATCCTCTGCAATGGCAGAGCGATGACGTCATCTGCAAAGGCAGGCAGCAGAGTGATGTTCTCATCAGGGAGATGAGCGACATCCTCTGCAATGCTAGGGAGCTGAGCAAAAACGTCATCCGGGAAAGTTAGCGGCGGGTCCAGGAACACCTCGTCTAGTGGGTAGAGAGATACCCAGTCTGAGGCACAGACAACAGACAAGACAGAGAATGCATGCATACTCGCCTCAGAGCTGGGGATCAGGAGCTCCTCCCCACAGACGGATGGTACGACCTCATCACTGGCAGGTGAAGCCGGAGAGGCCACGGACTGGGCAGGAAAGGTCTCATGGAGGACAGGGGAAGCCTCAGGGCAGGCCTCAGGCCGAGCAGGAACAACCTCGGCGCTGGTTTCTGGCAGTGCAAGAACGACCTTGGCACTGGTCTCTGACAGTGCAGGAACGACCACAGCGCTGGTCTCTGACAGTGCCGGAACGACCTTAGCGCTGGTCCTGGCTGTGCAGGAACGACCTTAGCGCTGGTCTCTGGAAGTGCCGGAACGACCTTAGCGCTGGTCTTTAGTCCCCCCCAGAAAATGTCTAGGAGGCTCGTGAGCTTGCCTGGTGGTGCGACAAGCAAGCTCAGTGGAAGGCTCAGAGACACGACGGGGGGGTGAGCTGCTTCATCGCGGCAATCGATGTCTTGATGGCAAGGAGGAACTCTCCCCTCTGCGCCTGCTCCCTGCACTCTCGGCTCAACTCGTCCCGGGTCGCTGCATCTGTGGCGGGGGCGAGCTGCCCCAGCATGGAGACTGACACGCAGACGGCGATGAGGAATTCGCCCCTCCGCTTATGCTCCTTGTACTCTCGGCACAGCTCGGCACAGCTTGCTGCATCCACGGCAACGGACTTTACTGGAACGTTTTTTTTCTGGATCGGGGTTTACTGGAACAGAGTTTTCCGGATCTGGCTTTACTGGATCGGACTTTACGTGAATGGGCTTTATTTGAACGGACTTTACTGAATCGTGCTTTACTGGAACAGGCTTTCTCCTCTGTCTGTGTTTTTGGCCCAACAGCACTCACTTCCATGGCTACGTCTGCAGCGGCAAACTCTGCTTCCAGACGAGCTGGGTTTTCTGCCTTCAGCAGTGTGTAGAGTTCAGCAGCCGGCAAATACTGCTCCTCAATTGCATCCTCGTCTGCGATTCCGCCCACGAGAAGCTCCGGCATGTGACTTCCCCAGAGTGGGCTTTCTGTTTCCTTTTTTCGGTCGAACATTCTGTGAGGGTGACGGGAGACGAGAGATACAGGATACAAGTGCAAACTGTTTATTGACACTACTAAACATACAGAACACTTAACGAATAGTAAGCTAAGTAAATATATCAGACTGACGAGCTACACGCAAACATTGACACCGACATTGACATAAACATAGACAATGTTTGATCATGTGAAACACCGGGGTACATATACACACACTAATTAGGGACTAACAGAGAACAACTGGGAACAGTGAATGATGGGGCAGGGCGTGGACAAGACAGAAACCAAACAAACAACCAGCACATGGCGCTCGTCACCATGGAGACCGCTACACTAAAGGAGGGGGAAACAGTGACACTAAGCAACCTTTTTTCTCAAAAGTTCAGGAAAAGGTTGTCTTTTCTCAGCTTGCCTCATTTCTAGGCAACAGTAATATTCTGGAGAAATTTCAGTCTGGTTTTAGAGCACACCGTAGCACAGAGTCTGCCCTCCTCAAGGTATCCAATGATTTACTCTTGACTGTAGTTTCTGGAAAATGTGCTATTTTAATTTTACTGGATCTCAGCGTGGTTTTTGATACAGTTGATCATACTATTCTTTTTAATCATCTTAAGTGTGGTGCTGGCATCCAGGAGATTGCTCTGAAGTGGTTTGCCTCGTACTTCAAAGACAGAACATTCTCCTCTTCCTCGGCAGCTATAACTTGTGGTGTACCTCAGGGCTCCATCATGAGCCCTGTTCTGTTTTCATTGTATATGCTTCTGCTTGTGTCTATCTTTCATAAGTACAACATTTCCTACAACTTTTATACTGACAACATGCAGATGTACCTCCCGCTGAAACCTGGTGAAAATGGCTCTCTGCAACTTCTCTTTGATTGTCTCAAGGATATTAAATGCTGGATGTCTAAAAACTTTCTCAAGTTAAATAATGACAAGACAGAAGTTATTATATTTTGTCATCCAGACTCTACTAGAGCTATAGCAGACAAATTGGGGCCATTTTCAAATAATATACATAGCTATGCAAAAAATCTTGGCGTCATTTTTGACTCTGACCTAAAATTTGATAAGCAGGTAAACTCACTTGTGAGAGGTAGTTTTTTTCAGCTGAGAACCATTGCTAAACTTAAATATGTCTTGTCATTTAAAAATCTGGAGACTGTTATTCATGCTTTTATTTCTTCTCGTATTGATTATTGTAACTCCCTTTACATGGGACTCTGTCAGCCAACCCTGTCCCGTTTGCAGCTGGTCCAAAATGCAGCTGCTAGGCTCCTGACCAGCACCAGAAAGAGGGAAAGCATCCCTCCTGTCCTGGCCTCCCTTCACTAGCTACCAGTCAAGTACATTGAGTTTATGGTTTTATAATCTATATAATTTGTTTTAAAATCTCTACATGGCATGGCATCAACTTATATCTCCGGGCTCCTCTGCACCCATTCTACCTCTATAGCTTTAAGATCCTATAACCAGTTGCTTTTAACTATTCCGCGGACTCAAATGAGGTTTAAAGGTGACCAGCCTTTTCTGTTGCAGCCCCGAGATTATGGAACAGCTTACCCTTTTTTATAAAGGCATCCCCCACAATAGACTTTATTTAAATTCAATTAAAAAAATTCTTTATTCTCCCAGGCGTTTGAGTTTTATTAAGGTCTGTAGTATCAAGTCTTCTTTTTTGTCCTGTCTTGTCATCTGTGGTTTTGTCTTTTACTGCCTTTTATTGTTTTACTCTTTTATTAATTTATTTCATTTTTATTTACTATTTTATTTTTGTTTGAATTTACTTGATTTTATTGTGCAGCACTTTGGTCGAAACTTTGTCTTTTGTGCTATATTAATAAAGGTGACTTGACTTGACTAATGCACTGTCGCATATAATGATTTAAACTGGAATGGTTCAACTTAAAGTTAATATATTTTCAGAATAGTATATCATTCCAAACTCTTACTACATATATACGTTTAATACCAAGAGGGTAAATCTTTTTTTTCCCTGTTAGAAAAAGAACTTATTAAGAGCTGTTAGGGAAAGAGGAGGCTACGCGAGTTCACCCGGTGGGGCAGGAAGATTTCAGCACACTGCTGTCCTGCTTTTTTCCGCTGGTTTATTTAATTGGTTTGTTGTGGAAGTGGCACGTGATAAATCGTGCCACATGACACAAAATTTATTCGCAATTGCAGTGTTTTTCAAAAATGTCAAAAACGTTTCTGTAGAATGTTATGTGTGGGTAGCCTGTTATTAGTAGTTATTAGTGTTAGTCTATTGGAATTAAGGGGAACACTCAAGTGCTGTAAACAGGGCAGTGCAAGGATCTACATGGTGTCAGAAACCTGTGGATCATGACACTAGGACTTTGACGCATTGAGCCGCTTGTTTTTGACAAAAACATTGCCAACAACTAGCTAAGATTCAAACACAAATGGATTGTGTATTGAAACATGGGTATATTGGCCAGCTCAAAAAAACCTTGCGGGCTCCAATGCACTGAATAAATTCAACACTTACACTTACAGAGAATCCAGAGTTACTGATAAAAAGATTGGTAACACTTTACTGTAGGGCAGTGTTCAGAAGTCTACATGACACCTACATAAGCCCTTCATGACAACTGACATAAACCTACATAAACATTCATAAACTCTTATTCACACATTCAATACCTCTAACCAAAAAACTGGTGAATTCATCAAGTCATACAGTGCATAAGGAAAGCTTTCAGACCCTTTGGGTATGTTTCAGACTCATCTTAAAATGGATTCAACTCATTTTGTTTCACACACAATCTACATCTACACGCTATACTCCACAATGACAAAGCAAAAACAGGTTTTTGGAATGTTTTGTAAATTATTTTTTATTTTTTTAACTAAAAATAATCAATTTACATAAGTATTCAGACCCTTCACTTAGTACTTGGGAAAAACACATTTGGCAGCAATGACAGCCTCAAGTCTTCTTTGGAATGATCCTACAAGCTTCGCACACCTTTCTTATGGAAGTTTCTCCCATTCTTCTGTGCAGAATCGTTTAAGCTCAGCCAGGTTGGATGAGGAGCATTGGTGCACAGCCATTTTCAGGTCTCTCCAGAGATGCTCTATTGGGTCCAGGTCCAGACTCTGGCTGGGCCACTCCAGGCCTTTCCCATTGTCTTGTTGAAATGTAAACCTTCGCCCCAGCCTGAGATCTTGGGCATTCTGGAAAAGGTTTTCACCTAGAATTGCTCTATATTTTTCTGCATCCTCACAGCATGATGCTGCCACTACCGTGTTTGCCTGTAGGGATGGTATTAATGAGGTGATGCTCAGTGCCTGGTTTCCTCCATACACGCCGCTGGGAATTGTGGCCAAAT
>JAOUQW010000027.1:6140638-6152746 GCA_028565825.1 Olivaichthys viedmensis
CACATTCTGTATCTGTGATGAAGTTGCTGTTCTCTCTCTCAGTGAACAAAGCTTCATGTATTGCTCTTCTGATGGTGTTTTCACTTTTGGTCTGTGCCTGATCGTGCTTTGGATACGACTGATCCAGTTTCGACAAAGCGTTTTAGAGTGCCATACAGTGGCAATGAAAAAAATCCCAGATTTTTCAATGTGGTCTCAGGCTTTTGAACCCTACTCTATATTGAGATACTCATTCTGAAGGACGCTGACTGTCATGAAACACATATATTCAAGAAAAATCCCTATTAAGGGGCCTTGCAAATACAGTAAACAACACCATAACAAGAGCCTCATCTGTTTCACTACCAGGTCAATTGACGTATCAGAGAAGTGAAACCACTCCATCACCTACAGCTGTTCTCACCGTTCACTGTAATCCTCACATTTTTGGTAACAGATCCATTATGACCAGGGTGGAAGATGTGGATGTTTAGCTGGTAGTCTCCCTCATTTGCCTCATCCAGATGCTTAAAGGTCAGAGAGATGTTGGGAGGAGTGATGAGCTCCAGTTTGTCCTTCAGAATCATGTTAAGGATCGCGTTTCTGTTGTCGAACGTCACCAGGTGAGTGTGTTTGGGGCTGGTCTGGAACCAGGTGCCCTGGAACTGCGCACCTTTCAGATCAAAATGTGTCTCTACTGCTACATGGAGCGGCTTGCCCTTGGTCCCGTCCATGATGGGTTGCACCCAAATGAGGTCTGTGTTAGCACCTTTGAGACAGAGATAACACAAGTCATACAAATGAAACCCCAGCCATGGTGTCACCTCAAGACAATTATGCTGATAGCGACCACACCCAGAGTTGGAAAATATTTTATAAGTAATTGTACTTTATTATTATACTTAAGTATTATTTTAAAGGATTTGTACTTTACCTGAGTATAATAGAAAATTCATACTTATACTCTTACTCATACTTTTCAAACCTTTTATTTAGATCTTCCAAATCTCAAAGATAATGACTTCATTATTTTTTTCTTTTTCCCATCTGCCAATCCAATCTGTGCTTTTTAACTTTATTTATTGACATTTAAGACATCCAAATAAATCCATACCAATCATCTTTATGCAAGCACTGCATGTTAATCTCACCTGCTCTTCATACATTAAAGTTATTTTAATTAAAAATCTCATGACAATTATGTACAAATTCCAACAAATAAGAGTGATGTGGTTGGATTTTGTTTGAGTTCATACGGCCTTATCCTTAGTAACTGTACATACAAACTGAGTCAGGCGATTTATTAGAAAAAATGTTTTAAATGCAAGTAAAATTTAAGTTTTAACTTTCACTCAAGCATCATGTTGAGTACTTTCACTTCTAATTAAGCAAGATTTTAACACAATACCCACACTTTGACTTAGGTTTTTCCTGCACTTTTTCCACTTGTGACCACATCCAGAATGTGACAAAAATATTTTTGTCTGTTATGACTTTGATGCAATAGAGAGGCACCATGAAGCCCTTTTGATATGGTAGTAAGAAACTAAACCTAGCATAGGGGAGAGCGGGGTTGGTTGGCACAGTTTTCACTCTCTGCTGTATATCATTGCATACATTAGGCATACCATACATTAGGATAACCCAACTAGCACCCAACTGAACATCTTGCCTAAAAAAAACAGACACTTTCAATGTCAGAAAATATTTCCTGGAATTAGTGCATCCATGACTGAATTCATGTTGTGCACTTGTGGATGACACATGATATGGGGATGGTTGGCACAACGTTAAACGGATGTAGTTTCAAAGAATGAAGCATCAGATAGAAATAATCAGAGCTTTTAATTTAAACCAAACCACAAATATAAACATTCAATGGCAACCAAATAACGTTTTTGAATTAATTAAACATTAGGAGTGTTTCATTTATATTATCAATGACTTGTATTGAAGAACAATAATAATTTAAAAAAAAACTTGGGACAAATTTAATGTCAAATTTAATAGAAATGGTGATATCGTAGAGTACTACAGTTTAGTTGTTATCTAGTATTCTATTTAGTATGTGTGCAGTGTGCAGTATAATATAAAATAATATATGTTCGTGACAACACCCCTATATTTGTGCCAACCAAGCCCACCCACATCAAGACACAACTCTGGATTTACTTAATGCTAGCTAGCATTATTTATCCTTCGCTTTCAAATCATATATCAAAATATAGCTGATTGTAATTTCTACTAACTAAAATATATTTTCAATATCTTTCTTGAAAACATTTCTATAATGTATTTACTCAGGGAGACTTTTTGTTTGTTTGTTTTAACACAGAAAAATCAAAAAAGTTATCCCCACCTTAACCGACTGTGACGTTCAGAGCTCTTGAAAGAGCAAAATGAATTAATGTTGATCAAGAGGGCAATCATTTTTATGTTACCTCCCCCTACTGACCCGGAGGTTAACACTGGGCCAACCAACCCCGTTCTCCCCTACATCAAAATCCTTTCGAACAGAATAGACAGAATCCACCACTACTATCAATCAATCATCTTTGAATTCAAACCCTGAACTTATATGTTGTTCATTTGGACACTACAATCTTTACAGGTTTGTGCTTTGTTAAAAAAATAATTTTTATTTTATTTTATGACACATATGGCACATGACAACCCATATTTTGATGACTGTACGATGTTTGTCCACGTGCTGCAGTTTAATCACCTCTGAAGTCTGATTCACTTGATCTGTCCTGTAACTGGCAAGAGCAAATATTGACAGGCTATACTGGATGATTGTAGCCAAACACAAGATCCTTTTTAAATGATCGAAACTGGTCTTTGAGCAAACACCAAAAGCTGTGTGAAGGAACTGCTGGGTATTAGGATCATGTCATGTTTTTCTAACGTTAAGGCAGAAGACTTCAGCTCATTCTCAGAGGAACAATGATATAAAAGAAAATACAAGCAGTCTGAGAAGATTAAGCAATAGTAACCGTAAACTTACTATACAATATTTATAGGGACAATAGGTAAATCAATAAAAAAAACATTTGCCCAGTTGCTTTAACACATTGGAAACATTGGTAAGAGACCGCAATGATAAAGTAATAAGAGGTACAGATCAAGTACCGAACCTTAACTGACAGCTGCTGATCTGTATTATGTTGCTAAGAAGGGACTATGAGGCAGTGGCGCGTGCACACACACACACACACACACACACCTTCCTGGACATGGCCAGCCTCACTCCCTGCCTCCATGCGTTTCTGTACCATGTTGTGCATTACAATAGACTCCTGTGTGGCTCATGTTGTGTCCTAAATAATAAATAAGCACACCCCTATAGCACAGGAAAAGCTCCGGAGAGGGAGGTGGGTGGACTGGCTAGAAGTGTGCCACTGTTTACTGCATGCTGTGTTGAATAGCACGGAACGTGCTTGGCCCTTTCTGCTCCTGTTGTCTACAAACAAACCACAGATTGTTGTGGTGACTAAGAGATCACCAAGACAATAGGTGTCAAGCCAAACGGACGTTTTCTTTTTTCCTCCAACAATTAAAGACTCAAGCTGTCAAGTCATACACCAGACTATTCACATGATGGCGATGGATATTGTTAGGGTGGAATTAAAAAACGCATTTATAAACGTAATAGACTCCATATTGGGGGGGGGAATTAAAAATAAAACAACAAAGAAGAACGGTTTTCCGTGAATAATCGCCTGAGTCAAGCCTTGTGACGATTAAAAGCAACATGTGATGGCTCATGAAATAAGGGAACTTGAAGTTGACTGAGTGAGAATTTAATGAATATGTCTTTCCTATTATTATACACATAAATAAAACATGCACCAATTATTAAGATAAACGTAGGTGTAACAGCTATCAAAAACTGCGAAGCTAAAATAATTCAGTGCAAAACCTACGAAGCATCACAAAACTCAGCTTCATAAACAAACTAAGGCTTTTACAGTATCTGACAGACGGAATTGCTTAACCATGATCCAGTAAATGAGACACTTTAGTGATATAAAATATCATGACAATGAGTTTCAACATTAAATCACCATTACAGAAGTCCTCCACTTACAATAGATCTCATCCACAAGATATGACATAATCGATTAAAGCCTTTATACCAGACAAGATGTGTTATAGTTCAATATTGCTGTGGGCCTACTTAAGATAACATCTTACCTGAGATGAGAAGCATGGCACATAGAAGCAGATTCATAGCGGCTTTGACAGATCCCATGTCTGCTCGCTGCTTGTGTTCTAGGGAACTGTGTGACTTGTGACAAGAAGGGGGAACTGGTGACAGCATTTGCCAGGGAAATGAGAGGAGCGCCATGCCCCTCCTCCCCTGGGACAGCAGGAGGAGAGCGTACACCTGGCAGAGGCTTAGAAAGGCCGCCACCTCCTCCAGGACCAGATACGATGAAACAGTTCCCCCCACAGATATACACGGATTAGACATGAGGGATCGGATCACAGCAAAAAAAAAAAACAACAAAAAAAACCCCCACCCATTTGTGGAACAGAGGAATTTAAGACAGTGACATTGCCATAGGGTAGATACTAGTGCAGACATCGAATCCTAACCGAGCTATACACTCTCACACACGCACAGAATTTGCACAAGGATATGCAAAATTTCACCCACACCCAGACAGTGCTCAAGGACGTGCACAGGAAATTCTCTCGCAGAGTTACTACATAAACCATATGCAATCTAAACGTATGAGGGATGAATTAAAACGTCAGTGTGCGTTTGTCCATGTGTGTGATCGTGTGATGTCTAGTATAAACTGGTGGCGCCTCAAAGCATGTTAATTTAATTTTCGTCTTTAAAACAAAATCTTCCATAAATGCATACTGATAATAATTTAGAAAGTTTGCATATATATGCACACAATTTGAGTTTTATTTCCTTGCATGGTAAAGTCACCTGTCAATCAACCTTGGTGGGTGGGATCGCCTATTATCATTGGTTTATGAAGTCTGAGCACATGCATATAATTGGTCCTCCACAGTGGATGGTAGGATTATGGCTGTGTTTGAAATAGCATACCATTAATACTACTCATACTAAACCCTATCCAAAAGCAGTATGTAGTACGCAGGATGTGAACATCAATATTTTCAGAACGCCCAAGATACCTGGATGTACTACTCAAACAGAATTTTCGAATATGGGCCAGAGCTATCTTTGTGGTTTATTTTTCCCATAATGCTACACGGTTTCAGTTTGTTTATTTAAAATAAATAAATAAATAAATAAGTAAATAAATAAAAACATTAGGTACAGCAAAGAAGGCAACAGTTACATCCAGATCTCATCCAGTCAATTTATTTTCTGTGTTTAATAAATGTTATTTTATTGTGAATTCTGTCTTTATTTGTATGCATAAATGTATTACTGTACACAAAACACATTTCTGGAATTGATTGAGGAACAAGGTACATTAATAAATTAGCAATTTCCTTAATTGTTCTCAAAAAGTGATTTAGTTCTTAACTGGTTGTGGTTGACACACAGGAGAAAATGTACTATTTATTTGCTCTTTCGTCCCCGAATTAAGGCTGAAGCGGTTTTTGACTGCCTTGAAGCCTTTCTGATGCATCTTTTTTGCTTTTAACCAGTAAAAAAAAAAAAAAAAACACATTTTGGGTAAATGCTCTGCACAAAGATGAAGCGTCCTAGCATAATTCTGAAAGAACTGCATCCACGAGTGACTTTCACTGACAGGTCACTGACATGAAGTACTGTAATATTTCAAATGATCATTCACGCATACTGTACTGTATACTACTACGAGGAATAGTACGTAGTATACAGTATACACGTATGCCATTTCGAACACAGCCTATGTGAGTAGATCAGGTACAAGGCAGTGAGGACATCAGTCATTTGAGATTCAAATGATTTAGATTTAATCTAGCTTCTCATAACAAGTAACACAATATCACAACTTCTGTTGAAATATATAAAATAGATTGTGAGAGAATAATTATAGACCACATCGTCTCTTGAATAGTTCCTCTTTAAAGATGCAGTTTGTCAATTATTTAAAAGTGTTTCTAGACCTATAATAATCATATAATTTCAAAAGTATATTTGAAGAACTGTGATTCACAATATTGCCATGCAGAGGATCTTGCTAGTTACCTCATTTCAGGCTTTTGGTTACATTTCTCCAGCTTAGTCCTGTCCGCAGCCATAACAGACCTGCTCAAGGCAACTCACAAAGCATAGGTTTCAACAGAGGCGGTGGGGTCGGCTGGAGGGAACCCGAAAGGCTTGTCACAATTGCAATTCACACTGCAAGCAGCAGAGGGCTTTATAAAATTATAAACTGCTCCTTTAAAACCCAGTTATGGACATATTACTTGCAGCACCACAACTGATATCCAGAGCTTTATTGGGACAGACCATCTTCTGCTTAAAAAAAAAAAAAAAAAAAAAAAACACAAGCAAAAATTAAAATAACAAAAAATGGATTTCAAACTCTCGCAGCCCCTCTCAAACCCCCAGCATACAATCCATCAATCCACACATACAATCATCGACCTGCTTCAGCAGGAAGACACGCTGCTGCAAAAGAAGAGCAACTTTCAGAGTCCCACTGGCAGACTTCGGTTGGGTTTTCCAGCGACATGGGAAGGGCTCCAAATATATTCAGTTCAGTCAGGATGCCACACACCCGCACTCTCTAGTCCAAGTCTGATCCAGAGGTCTTCTTCTTTTTCTTCTTGCTGTGTTTCTTATGCTTCCGCTTCTTCTTTTTCTTTGATTTGTCCTGCAAAAGTAATGACACCTAGAATGAGGGATAATGTAAGACAATGGGTGCATTCAGACTTGGTAAGTGACAAAATCAGTCACAATCAATCCTGCCCTTTTTCTAACAGATTTTAAAGGGCTTCTAAGGCCGGGGTTATACTTGCTGTTAACTACGTGTACATGTACGCAAGATGGCTGCATGTTGATTGTACAACACATGCATGTGATGCAATACCAGCGTAAACGGCGGGGGCAGTATAGTGAAGCAACACGCCAAGTGGTAGGAACGAGAGAAATATACTCTCCGTTGTCGTGACGAGATTGGTTTAATGGCCTGATACACCGTCTACGTTGACGCCACTGCCATTGTTTCTGCCGTTTTCTCGAGCTACACATCATCATAGCCTCCTCAACTCCCGCCATCTACACTGTTTACCTCGTTGTGCGAAATCAGAGGAAGTGGTTCGAAGAAGATATTCCGGTGCTGGCGAGGTATGCTACGGCTCTGACCTGCCCCCTAGTGGACAGAGTTTTTAATCCTCCAGATGTACATAAAGAACGCAAGCAAGCATGTGAACAATGACGCTCACATAGATGCAGCGTCTGCACACGTACACGTAGTCACGCAGCAAGTTTAACCCTGGCTTAAGGGCTTTCGAGTATCTAAAAGTTCCTTCTATCGGCAGGAGATTGTGGGTTCAAAACCTGACAATCCGTTGTCAGGAGTCCAAGAGAGCATAATTAGCCCTGCTGTCTGGGTGAGAGGTATGGCATTTCTTTCTCCCCTGTCAATATGAGTGACACTAGTCAATCGCAGTCGTCTGATAGGTCATGTATACAGAATAAGGCAGTTAGCGCTCTCCTCCAGTGTTTAGCAGCCCTATGACTGTTCCTGAGAAGCAGTTTGAAAACTCGTGGTGGCTTCACGTGTGTCGGAGGAAGCACATGATTCCAGATTGCTAGCTGTAGTGTAATGGGTGGGAATTAGCTATGACTAAATTGAAAGAAAATTGGGTTTTAAAAAAAGTGTGCCATTTTATTGGTACCAGTTTCTTCTACAAAGAATAATAATAACTTACTGTACTCTTCTCTTCACTACTCCGTTTTTTTTTTTTGGATTCAACCTGGAGGAAACATTCATCAGTCAGCGTTTGTGTGCTCGGAATGCATAGCACATACAACTTACACAGTATTAAACCAAAATCAAGCAGACTTCATCAAGGTGACTAGCTGAAGGTACTCACATTATCGTCTAATTCAGACTTGTCTGAGGACTCATCAGAGTGACTTTTCTCAGTCTTCTTCTTTTTCCGACTGCCCTTTTCATCCTTTGAAATTAAAACATTGTGGGTCTCAGAATACAGCAAAAAATGTACCGAACAGACCGAATAAACAGCAAAAAACCCCACTTTTTTTTCCAATCACCTTATCTTTCTCTCCCTCCTCCTTGAGTTTTTTCTTTTTCCTTTTAGACGATTCCTGAAATGAATGTCAAATCAGCGCCAGTTCAAAATATGAGCAATGTTCCATTTTAGAGCCTTGCTGTATTTTAAAGTCACCCAAAACCTGTTTTGAAGAGTAATTTTTTTTCCTAAAATTAATAATAAAGCGCTTGGCGTTTATGCTGCAAAAATGCAGACAATAGGAAAAGGCACAGAAACACCTACACTTTCACCCTCATCAAAAATCTCAAAAATCAAGATTCTATGAATAAATCGCAAATGCATTAAACTCTACACACCCCACCCCCTTCCTCTGGTAAACTGGTGTAATAAGGTTTGATATACTGTCCTGTGATTTGTATGGCCTACTGGAACCTGATAGGCTCTTGCATTTTATGATGCAACAACACTTGCCTGTCCCATGTTCAACACTAATACAGATTTTTTCAATGGGATTTTCAGCTCCCCCCCGTTTCCTAAACGAATGAGGCAAAACTGATGCAATGTCGGTTTTCACACTGTGCACACGCAACTCAACTCCCCTGAAAGAATTTGAACATGAAAAATATGTGATAAAATTTGGGGTGACTTTAAACTCGGTAAGAGCTTCTGCTAAATTTAGTAATCACTAGTTGTTTTTGTTTTTCACAGACAGGAAAAACGAGCACACAGCATAGACTACATAACACTGTATCGAATGTAAAGAGCTCCAAGTTTCTACTTCGGAACTACATAACTTGAATGCTAATCAGGAATTCCTGCGCCTGACTTTAAGGACCAGTTCTTATTCAGGAGCAGTAAACGCCCAACATTACCTTGCTGTCTGTTTCTGACTCTGCATCGGAATCGTCTGATGCTTTTCGTGCCCAGGATCGCTTTCTTTTCCGCTTCTTCCTCACGTTCTTCCTTTCGTCCTGACATCAGTAACAAACCAGGAAATACCACCAAATTAAATTTAAAACAATGAAGTAACAAGGAAATCAGCTTACAGTCAAAGGATGAGTGCATGAATCCAAAAGAAGCAAAGAGGAATGAAGTTCAGTGTGACGTACCTCATCTTCAGACTCGGATGACGAACTGCTGGAGGAATCAGAACTCGATGAGGAGGAGGAAGAAGATGAAGAATGCTTGACCACACACAAAAGCAGAGCTCATTAGATATCGAGAAACTTGGTGAATACTGGAGGAAAACGCAGGAAAGCATAACAGCAAAAAAAATATCTCTCTTTCAGCCTGCTGAATTATTTGCAATGCAGATCTTGCAGCAGAACCGAGCAGAAATTGGGAAACAATGTCAGGAGCTTTATGTGACTATGATCATCGCACAAAACGTGAAAAATGGAGAGCTTTTCTCACCCTACTGGATTTTTTCTTTTCCTTCTTCTTTTTCTGTAAAAGGCACAGAGCAAAGTTACCCCTAATATACATTATTACATTATTATTATTATTATTATTCCAGTCATTCCAGTCTAATCATTTAATAAGAGCTGACCTCTTTCTTGTCTTTCTCCTTTTCTTTCTCCTTCTTTTCCTTCTCCTTGTCTTTCTCCTTCTTTTCCTTCTCCTTGTCTTTCTCCTTGTCTTTCTTCTCCCCTCCACCGAGTAACTTCTCTCTGTTTTTCTCCAGTTCCTTCCTCCATCGCTGAGATTTAATAACAAGTTTAAAATGATGCCCCAGTAAAAGACTGACATCTAAGCAAGTGCTTTTAGAACCAGCAGGGGGCAGAATGTAGTATTAAAGACAATGTGAAAATTTGAAAAATCGAAAAATTCGATTTCTTTCTCAATGTGACATACTTCCGAATGAAGTGGCATATTTGGGTGGAAATAATGTAAGGCAGGACTTTGGGTTTATCTATCGTGATTTGATGTGATGTGAAAACGAAACATGGAGTCGGATCGAGACGCTAGTCTGCAGCTGGCTGTGCAAGACTGCTCGCCTCCCGCAACACCATCCACTTTGGAGGAGGCGGAGGCGGTGACAATCCTGCTAGTGTTGCTTCTTGCTAGCCGGTACCACCGAGAATGGAGCGCGAGCTGACTCAGCGTTTTCTGTTCAATTATAGCTGGGTGTGAGGGAGGTAAAAAATTACATATGATTGTTTTTTTTGCACATTGCCGCAGTCAGGCGATTTAGAGCCGGGCAAAAGTCGCTGCACTTCAGTGGAAGATGACTAACAAAGACGAATTCTGTCTTTTAAGTGATTTATACAGATGAATAGTGAAACAATCTAACCAGGGACATGAGCTAACAAGGTTTAAATAAATACATAAATAAATAAATTCAGTTTTGATTTCAGGTTGTATTTAATAAATCACAGCACTGTACCTCGTTCATTTTATCCTCAAAGTCAGCCAAGGCCCTAGAGCCCTTCTTCTTCTTTTCCAGCTGCTCCTTCACCTCCTCCCTACAGTGGGATGATGGAATATCAAGCAGAGCATCAGCCCAGTGTCAAAGCAGAGCTTTCTGAAAACCTAATTCTATAATGTGGTACCACTGAAGCGTCTAGGATTTCCAAAGTACAACTTGTATGTTTATAACAAGACGTCAAGATTTGATACGTTTTGTTTTTTTTAGGGCCGATGCCTATACTGATGTTTTGAGAGCAGTGAGGCCAAGAGCCAATCAAAATTTATTATAATATAATTGCAATTATAAAAATGATATACAGAACCCTTCATGCAGTGATACAATTGATTTTCTGTAAAGCAATGACTTAATTACTAATAAACTAAATAACCTAACACGTATGACTGCAAGCTAAGTTAAAGAGCACCATGATCTTAAACTGCATGATCTCTTATTTTGATGTCTGACAAGTAATGTACTAAGTAATGTTCCGCTACTAGTAGTGGTGGCTTAGCGGTTAGGGCTTTGCGTTACGTAAATGTATTGTTTCTTTCAGTATTAGAGGCCAGGTGGTGGTGGGGGGGTTTACCGGTAGGCTATAAATGAGAAACCGGAGAAAACAGTGGGGATTTTTTTTTTTAATTCTGTTTCTACCACGGTAGTGAAAACTACAAAAGCAACTGATGTATTTGTCTTAATACATAACTTCACGCAAGACTGCTGCGCATGCGGCTGTGGGTTCTGAACTCCTTAAGGCTGATTTTTATTCATTTTTTGTTTCGCTTTTATAGTTTTTCAACCCGGAAGAACCCAGAAGTAATATGCTTCGGAATTGAGTGTCGAGTAAAACGCCTTCAAACACATTTTGTATCGACAAACAAACGTCCGGTGCCAAACAGCAAAAATAAATTCTAACTGTGCAGTTGCAGCTTTTATAATACAAGTACCATAGAGCGTCTTTCTATGGCTGGCCATTCCATTAAAACGTTTAAAAACTAATAAGAGAAAAAGGAGAATTACAGTAATCCGGTTTGCTAGTTACAAAATCATCCACAATTTTGTCGGCAACCTTCTTAGACCGAAAAGGCCTGACTTTAGCTAACCAATCACACCAAGGAACGTAGCGTAACTAACGTAACTAACGCTGGACGACGTACTGGCTGACCCCTACCTTCGTATCAGTTGACCACTACCTTCAATGCCCACGGAAGATGTTTACCAAGGTTTTTACTTATTGTACCTTCCCTCTTTCACAAGTTAATACTTCATACCATGTTGGTCGAGGCCTGCTGAGATAATCCTGTATAGTGGGCCCGTTGGCAGGCGCAGGTCCTCTGGCTCTAGCAGCAGCTATTGGGTTCATGTACGGCTGTAAGGAAACACAATAAATCCCATTAAGGACACAGTGGCTGAACAACCAGGTCAGGTTTGCTAGACAATACTGCATAGGGCAGTGGTGGCTCGGTGGTTAGGGAACTCGACTACTGATCAGAAGGTCGTGGGTTCAAGCCTCAGCTCCACCAAGCTGCCACTGTTGGGCCCTTGAGCAAGGCCCT
>JAOUQW010000027.1:6155487-6169717 GCA_028565825.1 Olivaichthys viedmensis
GCATTACATTATAGTACAGTACAGCACATTATATTACAGTACAGTGCATTATATTACAGTACAGCACATTACAGTACAGTACAGCGCATTATATTACAGTACAGCACATTACATTACAGTGCAGTACAGCGCATTATATTATATTACAGTACAGCGCATTACATTATATTACATTACAGTGCAGTACAGCGCATTATATTACATTACAGTACAGCGCATTATATTACAGTGCAGTACAGTACAGCGCGTTATATTACAGTGCAGCGCATTACATTATATTACAGTACAGTACAGCACATTATATTACAGTACAGTACAGCGCATTACAGTACAGCGCATTATATTACAGTACAGTACAGCGCATTATATTGCATTACAGTACAGCGCATTATATTACAGTACAGTGCATTACATTATATTACAGTACAGTACAGCGCATTATATTACAGTGCATTATATTATGCATTATATAACATTACAATAAATTACATTATAGTGCATTATATTACATTCAATTACATTAGAGGCAGGGCTTGAATTGTTATTTTGGAGGCAGTGAGCTCTACTTCTTTCATAGGTGCCAACAATAGTACTGAGAGCTCCATAGACTATACATAACTATGATTTTGTGGAAATATGATTAGTTTTCGATATGTCTGTTTCTGGCCTGGGGGCTTAATTTAACTAGTTACAATTGTCCAGACCTGGCAAAGATACATGATAAACTAAAGCCTTAGGAACAAACAAAATGAACACACATTGTTTTAACGATCAAATGTGTATACACAGCAGTTAACAATTGCTGAAGAAATACTTTTTACATTTACATTTTAAAGCAGGGTGAAACTATTAAATCGTCATTATTATTATCACCATTATGCCAAGCTACGATTTACATTTCCATTAAGTTACAGTACCGGAGCTGAGCTCCACTTATCGTTCACAATTTAACAGCTGGGCAGAGGATTTTATTCAAAGCCACTTAAAAGTGAGACAGGCTACAAACCGAGCATAAAGCTGAGCAGTTCAGTGTTTAGGGTCCAACAATGGGCACTCCAACAGTCCTAGGACAACTTTCTGGTCACTACAGAACTGTAACCACTGAGCCACCACTGCCCCTTTCATCACATTCACCTCCGCCAGGGGAGGGCAGAGGACCACACACACACACACACACACACCTTTCGGCATCAACCAAACAGAAACAATACTAACAAATAGGGTAAACTGAATAGTTTTGTAATTGGTACTAAAACCTATAATTCTCAGTATAAATAAATAAATAAATACAAGTATTTGGGAATATAGTTGTTTAATTGTCACTAGGATTTACCACTTTTAGAATCAATAAATTACTGCATAAATAATTCGATTTATGTGAATAGTTTCATCATTTTGACTAGGACATAACTCATAATAATTACATTTGAAATAAATAAATCAATAAATAATTGAGTTTATGTTAATAGTTTTGTAATAGTCAATAATACTTATGCTATTATGTCATTAATGATCAATTATTGACTTATTTCACACAACACACAAATATTTGGCTATTACGCTAATGGCCAGTTGTGGCACAGATCTTTAAAATTTCATAAAAAAATTAGACGAAGCAATTTTACATACTAAAATATTTATTCAGAGCAAAAAAAGATACAAAACAATGTCAGGCTGTTACACATGCAACACATGAGCACAAGCAGCTTTATTTATCAATGGCATCAAATTTCGATGGGTCTTTTTTTTTTGTATTTTTCCTCAAATATTTGAGCCAAGCCTGTAAAACAAATTAGCAGCAAACCAGTTCAAACCAAAGACAAATATAAAATCCTACCCATACATCATTTATTCAAGGAGCTGAGGGTAAAAAGAAAAAAACTGAAATAAAAGGAAAACTGGTGCGGTGCTGTGAGCAGTAATGATTTTTTATCGCTTTAATTTGGTTCACGGAAATCTTGGATGTATTCTCAATCAATCAAAGCTTTAAACTAAACATAACCAAGAAAATCAATGGAAAGCAGTTATCATTTGTGATTCTGATTCAACGGTAAAGTAAATAGAAGCACAGATGGTAAATCTGTCTAAAAAGTCTAAATTGACTGACAGTAGCATGTTTTATGTAAGTATTATAATATTGGTCTTCATCTGGTGCTGACTATAAAAAGCTACTGTCATACTATTGTAAATTAAAACATCTGAGATGTCTGTGATAATCATTTGTCATAATAGGTAACTTGAAAAGCTTGGTTGCTCAAAAAATAAAAGCTGAAATTATTGCCTGGTGACAAATAGAATGACTATTTCAGGCTTCCACATGTTACTGAGCAAGAAATGTGAAGTTATAGAAAAGATTTAAAAAAGAAATCAGTAACATTTCAATCAATGCTACTATGCATGTGTCATAAACCACTATTACAAGTACCATTTCAGGAATTGGTAAGTGCCAACCACATCAGTTACTGAAACAAAGAATGTAGACCAAAAATCCACATACTAGCTTTTCCCATACCAACACCTACTGACAACAACAACAACAACAAAAATCACTGAGCAAAACCTACTCCTAGTTCCTGCGTATGTTTAAAGGCTCCTAAGCAGAAAAATAAGCAATAAAACATATCAGTAAATATCACAATGATCAAATAGGTAAATCGATAACACAGAGCCACAAAGTATGATAAATGCAAAAAAAAAAAAAAAGAGCCTATTTTTGTTATTAGGTTAAACACATGGAAAGTCTGAGCAATATAAAAACCTTACAAAAAATTTGAAATAGTCTTATTAATTTTCCAGTGAAATACAAAGTACAATGACCTCCATACGTGTGGTGCACACTGAAATTACACAGAACATGGTTATCAGTGAAAAAAAGAAAAATGAGCAATAATAGTGAATTATAGTACTGCTTTAGTACAGCTTTAAACAGTGTCACTTCAGAAAATACACAGGAATTGGGAAATTCAGTAGAACTACAGATTCGAAATATTTCTATTGCTTGCACATGAAGTGTGTTCATTGGCTATTTGTGGCGTGTAATGCAAAAGCTAAATCATGTGAATCAGCAGTTTTACCATTTATTATAAACCAATTAAAGTCTCAATAAATATTTATCATGAGCTCTCTAATTTAATTTTCTGTGCTGTGGAAAATGTCTGTTGAATGTAAAAAACGGAAAAGAAACCTTGATAAATTAATGTTGCTGTTCTGCGATCACAAATTTGCCCCAAGGATTATTCCTTTTCAAGTTTAAGAAATTCTTATAGCATAGCACCATCAATGCACCATCCGCTAAATAGACAGGTTTCATTCTCACACGACAATCTTTTTCAACGTATTACTATTAAAATGCCAATAAATAAAACAAAAATGAATAAAATTAAAGGTGGAGGCAATGTATAGGAAGCATAAGAAAAAGAAAAAACAAATGCAAAGTACCACTATCCAGCAAATATGATACAAAAAAACAACAATTATAACTGATTAAATAAAAAATAATATTCGGTTGATTATATTTCAATTTCCAATTAAAGCAAAAAACAAGTACAAACAATGAGAAATAGTTCACTTTATTGTTTATGTCACCCTCATGTGTTGATATTGGTAGCAAATGAGAAATCTAGAAAAAATTCCATCAGAAAGCTTTTTGTTTTTGTTTTTGTTTCACAGCGGGGGGAAAAAACGGTGAGATGGGTGATTTCAAGGTGCTGTTTCTGTTTACATGTCATATCAACATTTAAATTTCATTACTAACTTACAGTTTACATTCCAAAGCTTTATCCTTGAACTCAGCTTTTTATTCCAAGCCATTGTGAATTTTTTCAAGACCATTTAGATCTACTGAATTTGAGGCTTAGTGCTGAGTGAAAGCTGCAATCAAAAGGCATACAGTTACACGTTCCCATGTAAATATTTGTACTTTGTGACATCTAATGCCCAAAAACGTGAACCCTCCCCCCCCATAACAATCCTCTTTTTCTGTCTGTTTGGAAGAGGGAAAGTTATGCTGGGTTAAACATGCTGCGTCTGTACAAAGAGTCATGTGGTACACAAGATCAGGAACTGCTCAAAAGAGAATAAGCATTTTTAACAACGCACGAAAAAAAGGGGAAGGAATGTTAGCAGTAAAGTGTGAGGAGCAACAGCAACCAAAAACGACACAGCTGCCGCTATGTTTTATTATAAATCCATATACGAATCCAGAATATCTTTTAGTAGTCTATGGACTTGTGTTTCAATCATGAAGACTTTTCACCACCCATCCGAAGAGCTTTATCGGTTCTGCTAAACGGTGGGAAATTCCCTGGAATCTAAACACTGTGTGTGATTCACACCTGGATGTCATGAGACTGGGGTGACACTGGGGTCTGAAGGTGTGAATTGGTGTGAAACCGCCGGGGTAAATATGTCAGGTCGGCATTGTAAGAAGGTGATAGGTCGTGTCCCAGACTTAAGAGTGTCCCTTGCCCTTCAGGTGTCAGGCAGAGTCCTGACCTGATGTACTTGCCCTCCTGTGTCGGGACACGCACTTATAAAGTGGTTATTTTGTTTCACTAATGTACCAATGTGGGAATTCCTCACTACAATGGATTGTGTGTATTACGCTGCTCCACTTGGATGAGTGGCGAAACCTCTTTGTGATTGAAACACAAGTCCAGTTGCCTAGACTATAAGGCTGGGATTATACTTGCTGTTAACTACGCGTACGTATACGCAAGATGGCTGCAGTACGTATCCTGCGTTCGTTCGACACGTCGTTCGTTCAATTTTAACGCAAAAATTGAATGCGTGTAGTGCAATACCAGCGTAAACGCCGGGGACAATATATCATAGTGTAGTGAAGCAACAAGACGAGAAAAATATACTCTCCGTTGTCATGACGAGATTGGTTTAATGGCCTGATACACCATCTACTTTGGTGCCGCTGCCGCTGTTTCTCCCGTTTTCTCAAGATACACGTTATCATAGCCTCCTCAACTCCCGCCATCTACACTGTTTACCTCGGTGTGCAAAATCAGAGGAAGTGGTTCGAACAAGATATTCCGGTGCTGACGAGGTATGCTTTGGCTCTGACCTGCCCCCTAGTGGACAGAGTTTTTAATCCTCCAGATGTACGAAAAATACGCAAGCGAGTATGTGAACATTGATGCTCACGTAACTGCGGCGCCCGCACGCATACACATAGTCACGCGGCAAGTTTAACCCCGGCCTAAGACATTCAACATGAGTGAAAACCTTCAAAGACATATGAGTCCAGAATGTAACAGTGTTAAATGTTAAAATGGCTGATGATACCAGTAATCTGATGAACATTTGTGTAAATATAGTCATAAATAGTCGGAAAGCAACATTTATTGTACTATGTTGGAATTAATACAGTGAATAGTTTGCAGACTTAATTTAATATGCACTAATGTTATAACAATGATTAAACTGAAACAGACCTGAAACATGTTGAATCTAAGAGTACAACCATAAATAGACCTGAGAATGTACGGTAGAGTGAGTTGTATTTATCAGATACTATTCTTTACTATGAAAGGAAAAACCTGAACACAAATCAGCTGTAAAATCGGCGCTATCTGATAAGTACGAACCAATGATTCTACTGAGATCCTGAGTGTATGAAGGAAGCACCAGTGCTTGTCTGGATGAACCTGTGGATAACGGCCTGTGATTCGGTGCCTGTGTGTTGTTGTCCTCCATTTAGCCTCACCTTGGAATACACTCCTGGGCCACATCCTAAAATTCTAAAGCAGCATCCTTCCTCCTTCTTTTCCTTCCTCCCTTCTAACTCGTCTAAAGAGCCGAACAAGAAGCTGGATACGTCTTGGAGCCACTTGGCTATCATCTACCCAGACTTCTTGGGAATTGAGAGAATTGAAAAATGAAAGGAACTTAACTACTAAGTTTAATCTGAATGTACAAAGTCCTGAATATCAGCAATCACACAGTTATCACATAACCCTCCTCAGCCTCTGCAAACCCTCTCAACCTCTCAAAATTAACCTTTCACGTCTCATTCATTGTCTCTAAAGCTAGACTTTTTCTACCTGCTCACACATTACTGCACTACAATTATATGTCGAACCACCTGCCAGTTTCATTTCCTCTTACTCTTATTCCTAACAACTCATTCTAACTGCAACTTGCTACCCAAAAAGGGTCAGCCCTCTAACTACATAAACGAGTTACTATAGCATTTACCCAATAACAGGGTGCGTACATACTGTATGATATACAAGTCCCTACACCTTCAAGTCAACTAAAATTAAGACTTAACACAACCACAATAAGTCATCAACGATCAACACTGATAGTAAAAATAAATGAACAGTGTAGAAAGAACAATTTATGTAGCATTAAACTATAATGTATAGCTAATAGCTAGGTGACTAGAAGTCTAAGGACCAGTTTTCCAGACATAGATTAAGTCTAGGTTTGGACTAAACTACATGGGAGACTTATGGGAGGCTAAGCTTAAGGCTGGTTTATGCTTCCTTACAAACAGGCTTCCAAAACCAGCACTTTGGCGAGAGGGGTTCTAGAGAGCATGTTTCTTCGAAACAGAAATGTCCAAATTGGCCACCCAGCTGTGCATCTATTGGCCAACAGTATAAAGGAGGAGGGTATTAGTGGGAGCTTCGACTTTGCAGGTGTGATGAGATTAACGTGTTTGAGGAGAGGTTGTCTGAGACGCAATGTTGGGCGGTAGCGCCTCTACATATAACAAAGCTATTAGTTTAACTACATATAGAGGTGGGAGTGTTGTTCCTTTTTAAATCAATTAGCTTGTAAAGAGTTCAACTCTTTTATCGACCGAGTAGCATTGATAAAGGCAAAATTGTTTCATTTTCTAAGCCTAGCCTACACAAAACATATTTTTAATCAATTGAGTGACGTAAAATTACAATTATGTAAATGCAATGTTCTTGTCGGTTCCTCTTCAAGTTTACACAATGGAGCTGTTTCTTATGAAGTCAGTGTTTAGGGATTTTTTTATAATGTAACTTGTAGCTTAGCTAACTACATTTTTGAAGTACATTATCTTGCCCAACACTGCTGATGAGTCGGTGCGATTCAATATCGTCTTCCTCAGATGAGGCCACACCGAAAACTTCAACATCCCTATCTCTGTTTGAACAGACCCATCACTACTTGCAGTTTGCTACACCCACCCCCTTTGGATGGACAGCCTGCAAACAGCCGAGAACCTCATACTGTTCTGAAAAATTATAAACGTTCCCAGTTTTCAGAAGTCCTTCTCAAAAGCACTTTTGAAGAAGCATAAACCAGGCTTAAGTCTGTGGGCAGCGTCACCAAGGCCTCGACGGTGGTGAGGGCTAAAACCAAAACCGTATGATTTCTTGTCCTCTATTATGCACTGAACCGAAATGTGTCTTCAATGCCGTCGAGGTCTACAAAGTCCAGCCTTGGGGGACATGGTGACAGATAATTGAATCTAAATCATTTGACCCATAACTATGGGCAGTTTAGTCGCGTGAGCAAAGGAGTGTAAATGTGCGATTACATCTTATCAAGTGTGGTTCTGTTCAACAGACACACATTAGCAGTGACAACTATATGGTTTCTCGGGATCCAAGTATGGGATCGGGTCAGTCACAGGCAGTGAACTTGCTGATTTAGAGCAGCATGAGGCAGCTGAGATTTAGCTGAGTCCTGGCAGCTTTAACTTAATGACACTCGTAAAGACAGAGTGATCCCTGGCATCATGATATAGCAGTCTCTGTATCAGATATCTGGCAGTGGAGTTTCCTCCTTCAAAGGAAGACGGGCAGGCAGGAAAGCAGCTTCTGACGTTTTTTTTTCTTTTTTCATTGTCCCAGGCAGTGACATATTGATATTACCGGCTGCAGTGAAAATGCATCAACCGAGAAATGTGGTAATACTTCAATGAGACCTAAAAGCAGCATGCAATGTGGCGATGGAAAACAAGTTCAAACGGTGCTTGGGGTCTGTGCCGGTAAGTCTATTAAAAAGGAAAGTCTTTCAAGCAGCTCTCTCCTCCAGGGAGGGCTTTTTGCTGGGGAAGGGTTGGGCATACAGACTCTTGCTGGTGCTATCCAGGCTCTGGAAGTATGGGTGAGACAGCGCGTCGTAAGCCGATATCCTTCGGGCTGGGTTGAACGACAAAAATCTCTGTGCAGATAGAGAAAAAATATATTAATATGCATATCATTTGCTTCAAAAGCGACATCATGAAATAAACATGCTGTACTTTTTGTAAGGACTATAGTCAGCAACTAGATTTGGGCAGGACAAAGAGAGTATAGGGTGAGTTGCACCAACATGGATTAGATTAAACAAAGGATTTGTTGATCTGAATTTTATTTTAATTTGAGTAAACCCCTAAAATCTTAACCTCTGATTAAAACGATGGCCTGCAATTAATTCTGATTGTCCACCATGATGGATTCGTAAGTAATAGTGCAACATCATGAAAGTTAATCTAAGTTTACTGTAAAACTAAAACCAGGATTAACTGATGTCTTAAATGCAATCCTGATTATTTTTAACCAAGGTTTAAAGTTTGGTGCAACTGGATTAAATGTGATTTAATCCAGGCTAAAGCTTAATCTTGGTTTGGTGCAACCCAGGCTTATAGCCTCAAAATCATATGATAATGAGCAATACTGCGGAGGCTTACAAGTAGAAGAGATTTTCCGAGCTCGTCCATATCTGGCACCAGGTCTTCTATGGGCTGAAGGAGACGAGGGGGGAAGGCACTCTGAGGCAAACCCACCTCCTGGGGCCAGTCTTCAGGAGAAGGAACTCCAACCACACTGGAATTAAGATACATCGTTATCATCAGCATCTTATCATCCTTACTAACATGATCCTTTGTTATGTTGCTGCTCATCATAGTTACGACTGGCACATTTTCATTACTAGTTCTCATTTGGATCTAAATATCTGAAGTGGGGCTGGGCCATATGACGATATAATATCAATATCGGGATAAATCACAACACTTTTCTGAGATATTGCCGGTATGGTTAATACTTCTATACCTTTTACATGACACATATCCTGTATCGAGGAAATGTCTTTAAATATCGTGATATGATATTTTTGCCATATCTCCTGTCTTTAATCTAAAAAGGCTTTATCACTAAATCAGAATGGTACTTACTCAAAAATCTTGCCCAATTGATCGACATCTGAGTTCCCACGAAACAAGGGTCTGAAAGAGAGCAAAATCAAGTACAGCAGTTAGTAAAGTGACCCATAACACTAGAACATGCATGTATCTTGTTAAATATACTTTTCATGATTTGTGGTAGTTCTCATGAATTTATATTTAATTTATCAGTGATTGTAGATTGGTTCATTAATGTGCCTTACAATAAATACTTTGTTTTGACCTTCTAATCTTTTATATGTAAGGCACTTTAAGATTTTAAGCTCAAAATGAAAAAGTGCTATATAAATAAAGATTAGTAGTAGTAGTAGTACGACTGGTATCACACAGTTTGAGCCCTAGCATGCCAGCTTATAAACCACACTTGGTCATGAAGTTTCCTCTGTTAACACTTCATCCCAGCGGCATTCGCACGTTTAAATCTTGCGAACATGGCCTGTTAATCCTGTAATATGTTTTTGTGCAGACATGAGTGTATAGAGAGCAAGTGTGTGAGAGACATAGTAAGAGGGAGAGCCAGAGAGAAGAAAAATCCCCTGAAAAAAAGCCAGCCAGGTCATATAGCAGTACTGATGTAACGAGCAGCGCTCCTGAGAATGCTGTCGTTTCCTGGCTGGGCTGAGAGAAAGAGAGAGAGAGAGAGAGAAGACTGAACTGAGGGCTTTTTCAGCACATGATGAGATGAAGCGCCACACATTTAGACTGCTGCTGGCTGCTGTGGCTCTGGCCTGTCAGGATGCCCGTAGGCGGGCATGCTTCCCCTGGCATGCACGCAAATTCCAGTCACCATTACTGGCCCCTGAATCTAAACCACACTCACCACGGAGGGGGGCAGGAACGTTATTTATCCCTGTAGTCTGCTTTGGCTGTCTGGACCCCGCTGTGTGGGGGAACAGCAATGAGCCGTGCGAAAGAGTGGCTCAGATTATCTGAGAAATATGAGAAAGAGGCTGAGAGCAGCTGCTATAATAAATCCTGCTCGCACACACGGCAATATATATTCTCTTCCGAACGACTTAGAGAATGGGACTTGACGGAAATACAAACATCGAATGAACCAAACCTATTCTTGATGGCTACTACATAAACCCATTTTTTTGTGTGCAATGATCATCAGGTTGTGGAAAGTATTCAAGTGTTCACTTTACCGTGCTTATTACTGCACTGTAATAGAATGCGTCTCTGGCACGCTCTCTCTTTTTCACCAGAGGTCGCCCTACTGCAGGACAACTCAGAGCAGCACGAGGCCTTTCGATCCACAACCGTGCGGAACTCAACTGACTCTTAACTGTAACGAGACAAAGAGGCGGCTCAGACCACATGCTAGCTCTCTGCCTCGTCTGACTGCGGCCTTCCATCACCTCGGAAAGTTTTTTCTGAGTCAATCAGATGTGTGCTTTACCCGCCAGGGTAATTATGCTGTCAGAGTGTCTTACTGCCTGTCAGACAGAGTCTGTATTTCACGCGCAACCTTCATGTCTTCATGTCACAGTTCAGATTCGAAACATTCTTTACAAGTGAAACCAACATATATAATTCAATCTTCTCTTTTAAAAACTCTGTCACTGGAGTAGCACAACTCGCATGCCTTTCATTTGCCAAAGAGCGAAATACATGAGTTTGAAATGTAAAATGTTCAAAGACTTCACGGCCTAACTGAGAAAAAACCCAAAAAAAACAGCACTGCATGGAAAAAACAACAACACCTAAAATCTATCCTGCGTCATGCCAAAACAAGTATGGCTAAAATCTACTGAAGCTGCATTCTCTCCTGCCCCAGGCCTACTTGTTATTCTGAATGAAGAAGGGGGCTTTTTCTTTTTTGCACAAGGCTGATATTATGCATCCTGAGTGAGTGGGCACAGCCAGAGCACCGGACCAGGCCAGGACACACAGCTGAGTCACACTCCAAGTGCCAGTCTCTCCATCCACATTCCACCCTGATAGCCTGTGGAATGCTCGAGCGTGTTCGTGTGTGTGAGAGAGAGTTGAGAGGAAAGCATTTGTGTTCGAAGAAAACATTCGAGAGGCATGTGGACACAATGCATGCGTGCGTTTGTGAGAAAGTAAACATGGATGTGGATGTCTTCTTAAGACATCTGGGCTCACATTGGACCTTTGGATTGGTGGAATGTCAACAGCGCTTTCGATATCATTCATAAACCTGGTGACTAATCGTTCTGCCATCTCAGAGATGCAGATACAGACTTGCACGGAGTGTTATAATTCCCACTAACTTAACGGTGTGTTCTTTTCAAAATCAAGACCGCGTTCAAGTGATCGAGGCCACCCAGCTGAGCTGCCAAGCTGGAGCACGATTCAAAAAAGCCTATTTGGAGGACTAAAATGACAGGAAAACACAACACACAGTGAGCCACGGACAGGCGTGATATGTTCAAATGGACTTCCTGCTTGGTTTACGCAAAACAAAAATGATCCCCTCGAGGCTCTATGCCTTGCTCCGCAAAACCCATTTACAACAGTAAATAAAACAATAAGCCAGACAGAGCGTTGCTAGCTCAGGTGTGCCATGTCTTTATCATTCTCCAGTGACTCTTAAACCTACATTACTCAGATCTATGAATGCGGTGCACTTCTCACAGAACAGAATGGAAGCCTTGGAAAAGCTTCTCCCAGGTGCCTTTTAATCTGCAACAGGTGGCCTTTTTAAAAAGTATTCTTAATCACCTCCAGGAGAGAGAGAAAGAAAAGGAGGTGGAGTACGGATCAAAGCGCCTCCCATCTGCCCTCTGGTACTTTTGGAGGTGGGCCAGGAGCCCGGCGTGGTGGCTTTTTTCAGGGCATTGTGTCAGTAAGACAGCCTTACCTGTACAACACCTCACGTTACACAATCTGCTGACAACCTGACTTGCGCACACACACACACACACACCTCTCTCAGTCAAGTCACACACCTTGCTCATTCGACCTCATACCTAGGGGTGCGACGATTCATTCATTTTCTCAATGCATGGTTTAGAATTTTTCCAAACGCAAGTTTATTTTAATGCTACAAATCGAATGTATCGCAATTTATTAACAAAATAGACATACCTTTAAAAATACCTACAAATTACTGGCGCTGTGTGATACGTTATTCTCCTCTGTCTTCAGGGCTTATACAGCATGAGTGGCTCAGGCAGCACTCACAAGATAACCATTAATATAGAGACTGACATCAGTAACGCAAAAAATATCTTTTAGAAATACTTTTGTTGCATTATAATATTTCTTAAAGAAGTTTGAATCACTGAATCGAATCATTGTTTAGTGTATTGAATTGAATCGAATCGTCCTTTATTTAAAATCGCTTTGGAATCGAATCGAGAAACCAATGAATGGTGAATCAAATCGTTTCACTGTCAGCCCAAAGACTTAGACTCCTACTCCTACCTCATCTTAACTGTCAGTCATGAGATCATTCCAGAGGTCTGCAATAGTACGCAACATAATAATAATAGTAATTTCTTATTTCAGTCTCATGAATTGAGGTCTGCATGAGTGAACATTACAGTTAGGTCTGTTAGGATGTGAAACACAGGATGTCTGTGAGTGGATCTGCAGTCTTGCCTTCCCATCATACACATCTCCCTCCTCAAGTGTCTAGAGGAAGACATCAGCCCCCACATCCTTCCCAGCACAATGAGGGACACTCAGCCAGCCATCCACATGTAGGAAACACACGTGCACTAACACTAATATGGCGTACATTACATCGCACCCACACACCCACACTCGCTCACTCTATTTTATTATCGCCTGAAACCCACCTGGGGTCTTTCTGCCGTTACACAGTGGGGACGTGTGTCTTATTGGTGACGGTTAGGGGAAGGAAATTCAGATTGCAGATTGAGCGCCCTTCTCAGGAATAGCTGCTTTTCTAAGACGATGCTGTGCTTTTCATTCTTTCCCTATTAAGGTTGTATTCATAATGTACATCTATATATTAATGGTGCGCCTTACATACATAAAAAATTCAAAAGTAAACACAATTACAAGGATTACAAATGCTTGTCGGCCGTTGAGCTGCAGGACAGCAGAGACAGTTGCTGTATTTGACATAGAGGAACATGGCACTTGGAGTCCTCACATGCCTTCTGAAACCACAGCAAACGGTATTTCCCCAACAGTTTAACAACCCCAACTGACTGAAAAAATGTGGTCACGATGAAGGAGGGGGCATTTAAAAAGCTCCTCTAGATTCCATGTGAAACACTGAGGAACAGTTACTAATAAAAATGCTTGAGACAGTTCATGTTGTGTTGCTCTGCTAACAGCCAAATCCTCCAAAACAAGCTCGATAAATATCACCAAACTTCTGAGAACTTCTGAGAAGGTCGAGTTCACTTCAGTCAGAAATTTCGGTGAAAGGTTTTCACTGATTTCTATAGGGACTAACGCCATTTCCACCGGAGGCTAAACAATAAACTAAGAAGCAGTAGTATCTAGTAAAACTCTACAGAACTGGCTTTGAAGTCTGGGCAAAAACTGTCAGAAACTGAATGCTGCTTTTGTGTCATTTTCAAGTGAACCATAGAAAGTTACACCTATGTAGTGATGAACCGTCAATGCTGGGGACCCAACTGAGCAATCAGGTCACCCAGGCTTGACTTGTTTCTTACACTCTAAATGAACCTTACATGCGCTGATAGTCATAGCTGTTTCAATTAATCTCTTTCTCATCTGTGAGACTGCAGGATATGAGTTTAGGGGTGAAAAGGGTATGAATGGGTAGGGATTGCTATGATCAGGGCTTTACTGAATGAGCTTTACTCACCTTCTTCTGAACATTTCAGCAAAGATGCAGCCCACACTCCATAGATCCACTGGTGTCGCATAGCTCGACTGCAGAAGCACTTCTGGAGCACGATACCATAGAGTGACCACCTACAACACAAACACGTACACACATATATTAGTACAGATATTTGACACATGGACACAAGGATATTCATCACCATCAGACATTTTGTGTCAGATATGCAGTGGAGTCCAAAAGTCTGAGAGCACATTGAAAATCCAGCACCATGTTTCACTGTTGTTTTGATCCACTGTGGTATCAATCTC
>JAOUQW010000027.1:6169817-6184279 GCA_028565825.1 Olivaichthys viedmensis
CCCATGCCAAGTGTTTGGCCTTGTTTCCCTTCCTGAGAAGTGGTTTAGAGACGCTACTCGTCCTTTGAGACCACTACCACTTCTTTTGACACTACTTTTGCTGATCTTTATTCAGCACATTCTGTATCTGTGATGAAGTTGCTGTTCACTCTCTCAGTGAAACATTGGTCTTCTGATGGTGTGGTCACTTTTGGTATTTTGCCTGATCGTGCTTTGGATACGACTGATCCAGTTTCAGCGAAGCGTTTTAGAGTGCCATGCAGTGGCAATGAAAAACATCCCAGATTTTCAATGTGGTCTCAGACTTTTGGACCCCACTGTATATTATATTATTAATAATAATAATAATAATAATGACAATAATCGTTATCTTTATTTATAGAGCGCTTTTCACTTTGAGTTCAAAATCTCAAAGTGCTTTACATATAAAAGATCAGAAAGTCAAAACAAAGTGTTTATGGTAAAGCACATTAAATCAAAAAACATTAAACATAAATCATGTTGTGGATTTGTTTTTAGTTTTTTACTGTTTACTGCTCTTGATAGTATTTTTTATATTCAGGAACTTATAATTTCGTTATTTTTAAAAGCATTTTCACTTTAGAGAATTTCTTTGCATGTGCCTAAGCACAGTACTGTATGTTGTGAAAACATTACATTGCTCCACCGTCTTTTTTAGCAGGCAGCCAAGATGCTCACAGATACACACTGCACTTTGGCTGTTGTCTGTGCAGAAATACACAACAATATTTCTGTGCCCCTGTGTCCGAGTTATGTAAGGTATGAAGTCAAACTCCCATTTTGGTATTCCAAGATCGCACAAAGTTTTGCAGCAAGTTGTTACTCTGGTGAGAAAAAAAAGCTAAGACCAGCATAACCAGCATGATGCTTGCTCCAGTTTTGCTAGTCAAGCAGCATGGCCATGCTTATTGACCAGATTATGGAATAAAATCAGCTTGGTCCAGCACTGAATTCCTGTTTTTTCAGCAGGTTGTGGACATTTCTTATGTCCTCTAACCATGAAAACCCAGGGTCTTTGACCTTCAATGGCTTATCAATCCATTTAAATTCTAAATCTGACTGCTGCCTTTTCTCACCGAAACCCATGTTTGGTTCTTAAACTCAGTGACTCTTGTTCCTGCAAGCAGACGGGGCATACAGCAGAGCAGCTACAGTAGGGAGAACCTCCAGACGAAACTCAGTGACCCTGCTTCAGTAAAGTGGACGGCTTCCAGGTGCTTTCCCTCTCCAGCATGCCGTCCTCCCATGGGCTCGCAGCCCAGAAACCCTCAGGCTTATCGGCCAAATCAGCCGCCCCTGTGTTTGTAAGCAAAGCCTGGGGTGTATATCGGGGGGACGCGTATCATAAAATGTGCCAAAGGACGCAGTGCTGAGAGAATGTTGTGCTTAACCAGTGCTGGTGTTGGATTGAAGCGGTGAACAGCAGACAGACCTCACGCCGCTGATTAGAGCTTAATTAGAGTTATACACAGTAATGAGGTGCGTGAGGAACTGTTCAGTTGAAGCACAGTACATTAAACAATTAGTATAAATGAACTGATACAGTCACATAGGAAAAAGTGCAGATGGTATATGTTGTCAATATAATCCAAAATATTTGTTTTAATTTATATTGTAATATATTTTCAGTACATTACATTTTTATGGGGATTTTATACAGCACTTGACATTCACAACAGGTGGATACAGCTATGAATGGCCTTGATAACCTTACTCAAACCCTGTGGTCGCTTCACTCATCCGCGGCCGAAGGCTTTCACAGTCTGACTTACTGCACAATTGTATAGGTCCTCGTGCGAGACTGGTGTGAATGGGTTTAAATTAAGCTCACGTTTTTCATGTGTAAAAGGAGTTATTTTTAAGTGGCGGCCAGCGTGTGCTATGCTGACATTTTCTCGAGTTAGTCTTCCTGATTCAGAGAAATTGGAGAGGAAGTCGAAGATGAAACATTTTGGTCTCTTTGTTGTCATGTGCCCTTAACATATGCACATGATTTATTCCAAAATAGCTACTCTACCCATATCATTCAAAATATGACTCCATTCAGATTGTTCCTTCTTATGACTATTGTAGCAGTGTGGCTCCTGATTAGCATGACACAGATCCAAGTTGCTCAGACCAACGCTGACTCAACATGGATGATGAAATGATTACAGATTAAATGATTACTCGGGTTAGCCTGAAAGACTGCTGGGTATTTATCTAAAAAAGTTAAATAAATAAGTTGTGAAAATGCTCACTAATCTATTTTCCATTCAGATTACATGGGTTTTCATTCAAAATGTGCTAGTTTGTTCTATACACTATAATAATACTCGAGGATGTTATTTAAAGCTAACTATATAAGCAGCAGTTGTGAAGGGATGCTGTTTGACTTCTAGGAAGAACCACAGCTGAAGAATATCCGCTCTTCTCAACTCGTTTGTGGTGTAGCCTTCTATTAACACAATACTTCTGACATATGGTACACATGCTATAGCTGTGCAGAACTTGCAGGTAAAGATTCAGCTAGTGAGGTTCAATCGTTCCGTCTATTTAGAGAACAGAAAACGGCAATGATTGGAAAGACTGTGTGTGATGTTAACTCAGCACTCTGGATTTGTTATGAGTAAATTGGGTTTGTGATCAATCTCGAAACACACTGAAACTGTGACTACATGTAAATGTACAGTACTTTTCATTTTGTCACTTGTCAGTAAAACTGCCGTAACTGTGTCGCGTGACATTTCCACACAGCAGGTTTTCTCTGTTAAATGGCACATGCCATCATTTGCATGACGGTTTACAACACACATTTCTTCCTACCTAGATCACTGAAGGTAATCTCAAACAACATCTCAGTGATTATGATGAAATGAAATGAAATGCAGTGGGTATGAGGTAAAGGTGAAAAAATGCCCCCACATGCATGCCCCATTAGCTGATGCTCGTCTGTTCTCCCTACAGCTCAAATAAGCCACAATTAGAGCTACTGGGCCGCCAGTTAAAGAAGAAAAATTCCAATGTATTTCTCAAAAAAAAAAAAAAAAAAACTATTGCATGCTTCACGTTGTTTCAAAACTATTTTGGTGTGAAGTGCAAGCTGTTAAAGTAAGATATGGTGCAAAAATAGCCTCCCATGGGCTTCCATAGCCCACAGAACTGTCAGGCCTACTCCAACTGAAGGCAGCGCTTTTTTTTAGCTCCATGTTATTTATTAGCAATTCATTTCAAATCAATTTGTATCTGACAATTAAGTTGCAACACGACAGAACCAATGAAGAAATGCCCCCGACCCTTATCAATGTTGGCTCATTCAGAGATTTTTAGTTTGCTAGCAAGCGCAGTCAAATCCAAAACACATATCTATCTTAAATAAACTGTTCATTTCTAACCAAACTAGCATTGCCAATTGTGATGAAACGCAACAAGATGTGGAAGCCGATAATTTATCAAGCAATGTATGTGCAGTACATGGTCATTTGTGCACTGAGGCTATTAGCTATAAGTTAGCACAAAGATTTAGGCCGGGTTATACTTGCTGTTAACTACGTGTACGTATACTTAAGATGGCTGCCGTACGTATCCTGTGTCCGCAAACATACACGTAGTCACGTGGCAAGTATAACCCCAGCCTAACTTGTTCACAAAAAGCTAAATAAGCTAAACAACAAGCTGTTTCTGCTAGGCTAGCCTGCTGCTAACAATAAATACTGCAGTTCTTGGAAGACATGCTAGTCAATAATTATCCCTTAACATTTTAACATGCTGGTGTGCTCGCTAAAATCATCTTGTACAACTTGAAGTATAATAAACGTTTAACATCATCATCGTGCTCTTGGTTTATTGTGTGCATTGTGTGTTATTAATATTGACGTGTATTCACAACAATTTTGTAGCATAAAATCATTATATACCTATTAGCTTGCTGGCTAGAATAAGTCACTTGTGTTCATACACTGGAAAGGGAGGAGGTGTGTTTTAGGGGTCGTTCACAAAAATGGACTTAATGGTGTTCTCTGCATATCTTAAAATCTCCAAATTCTATGTATACGTAATCACAAATGAAAACGATAATACATTTTCCACCTTTTCTATGTGTATAAGAAATGATGAATTGTGAGTCAATCTTTGGATGGGCGGCCGCTCAGTGTGTGACTGAGTGTGTGAAGATGGTAAAATGCTATGCTGTCCCATGCAATCACAAATGTCTTGCCTGTTTCCTTACCTCAGGTTTTAGCCATCCATAGAGGTCATCCAAAACTAAAATGAGCTCTCTGTGTTGTATGGCCCAATTTGGGATTTGCGTTACAACGTGTTGGATTTTATTGCTTCACATAGTGATGTTTGCCCCCAACTAAAACCCAGAACATCCACTTCCTTCTTACTTTGTCACTGCAGCCATTAATCATTTTTAGGGTTTTGTTTGTAGTTCAATATGGTATTTGTTACTTAGCTAATTGCTAACCATTTGGTTTTGAACTTGAAGGGAATCAGTTTTAATTGCATTTGCAAACTGTGCTGCATTTTGCGTCAAAGCAATGAAACAAGCAGTTACGGTTTGGTCCACATAGGAACACGGAACTGAAATATGCAATTGTAAAAAGGGAAAAAAAAGAAAAAAATTAAAGATCAACAGATACAGTACATAATGTATAAAGAAATTTTTTGATATAAAGATCAGTATGTCTGTGCAGCGCTTTACTGCCCTGGACATTAAACCCAGCGCAGAGTAGTAAAATGGCATCTGCCTAGCTATAAGATTCTGCGCTCTGGTCTTTTGAAATGTGCATGAAATGATTCCAAGAAAGATCTTTACATTTTTGTTTAAACCTGAGTCTGAGCCCTCCATCGAAAGTCTACACTTTGACATGGTTACACTTATTTCAAATAATGGCAATGCTAATTTGCATGAGGTAATTGTTTCTCTCAGGCTGATGCTGCAGAGCTGGTGCTGTGTGGCGATAGCTGTTAACTGAAGGGTCAGATAAAGTGATCCTGGCTGCCTTCAGATTAAAGGACAGCATTCTGTGCATTCCTATCTGGTGAGACGGCGCGGGCCCACTCAGCACGAGACGAAACAGTGGCTTTACAGCTCTTCTCAGAAACTCTACCCAAGCACAACCACACAAGCCTCGCTCCGTTGAGCAGCACGGCCACTGGACTCTACCACCCTGCACTTCAGCCACTCCGTTTCAGCTAATACGCTCAAGCCCTCCTCTTTTTCATCCCTCCCCAGTGGAATTAAAACAATAGAGACACAACGTGATTAAGAACAAGGCTGGCCTTTGGGCTTGGCCGTGAGCCTGTGTTTACATTCTCTCTCTCGAAGGAAGTGAAGGATGAAAGGCCCCTTCAACACAAGACCTTCGTCCGCATTCTTTCAGGCTGCCCCTGGACACTTTTAAAGGGACAAGTCTACTAACTTGGCAGAGGACAAAGGCCCTTGCTTAAAAATGAGCCTCCGCCGACGACCCCTTACTCAGTTAATAACAGATCTGAACAGCGATATCATTAGGCCATGCTTGGAAGCTTACGACGTAAGTCTATTACACTGCTGAAGTCTTCACAGTGTGTTATTTATGGAAACTCTGCCTCAAGCAACTTTGAGTAATGAATGAAAACAATACAGAATTATTTTTTTTTGAAGGGGCATTGTAGAAGTGTAAGATATTAGAGTTTCATAATTGCAGGAAGTGGACTTCAGAGTAGGCTGAGTCCCACAATCATGAGCCATACTAGCATTGCATCATTCATTAAATGTAAATCCTTGATTTCTGTAGATGCACACTGCATATAAAACTAAACAAATGTGTAAAGATGCATCGACTTTCACATCTCCTCTTGCCATGTTTTGTCTTGAGATGCTTCATTCCTCACCTCCTGGTTAAACGGGTTATAAACACCATTATTGTCAAGCCCTGGAGTCATTCAGCGTTTTTCCCTGCTGTTTTACAAGCCCATTTACAATGGCAACAATTCTGTCAGGCCTGCCCAAGACGGCAGAAAGATGTATGAAGTCACAAGTAAGCAGAGCGTGCATACAGAACTGTATACAGTAAAAAATCTCCCCAACTGCTGCCAAAGTATGCAGAGCTTACAGGAATGCTGTATGGGGCCCTCTCTGAGCAAACAAAGAGAGTACAGTCAGCCTCTCTTTCCCCTGTGCTACCACATCCGCACATCATTAGTTGGAAAATTCCTGATATATGCTGTAATTTTTTTTTGCTGGTACAGGCTTTAATATCTAGATGCCATTGCACACCCTTGATCAGTCTTCTTGCCGCTCTGGTCCGCTGCCAAGACACCGTCAACAATTAATCCAGACGGGGGTCTGAGAGCAAGGGCACACCTCTCCCTGTGGACAGCCATCAGCGAGGGTCATGCAGGAAATACCAAATAAGAGGCTCCCCATGCATCATGCTTTGCCTCTGTGTGTGTGTCTATTGCGGTGCAAGGATCCGCCCTCTTTTTTTCCTTTTTCGTTACTTCCTTCCTTCTTCTTCCTTTTTGGAATACCAGGAGAGATATCTAAACATTCCCAGAGTTTGCCGCACGTGCTCTCCTGCGTGCCTTGTTTTCTTATTTTCTTTTTTTCTCCAGCCATGCTTCTGCCTCTGTGTCTGTGCAGAGTGGAAGCGCATTATCTGGCAGAAACCAGCCTGCTGTGCTGCCTCAGCACACAAACCTTCTGTAAATCTGACTCTAGTTCAATCTACACCTTTCTACAATGGCTCTAGTTTCAAAAACGCATCAAAATTTTTTATCAAAGGTAGACACGGATTGATGTGAATGAATTTAGCACAGCAAAAAAATTCATGGGAGAAAGGTTTCGAGTCATAACCCCTCTCTGTGGGTTTCAAGTATCTCAGGAGACACAACAAAAAAGTGTAGGACATATGTTATTTATAGTGCCTTCTTCTTCCATGGGTCTTATGGGTCGATAACTGTTTGAGAAAGGTTATTTGTACAAGCCTCACCTATTGTCTTGGGTATAACAACAGGGACTTCATAAACTCAAATAACCTCTCACCTGTTTTATATCAACCTCTCTAAGTCTTTCACTATTGATACACACACTATACGCAGATGCCATTTCTGGACCCAACAACCAGCTTCTGATTTTGTATGAAAGACTAAAAATGTTCACATGTAGTCTTTATGCAATATGTGAGTTGAAAAAACTTTGATGTTGGAAGCTGAAACAGGATGTAAGTCAAAGCTAAAGCAATGCAATCTACTGAATATGCACTCTTCCCAAGGACTCTCGCTGGTTTCTATTTGAGTGCCACCGTACCATCACCTTAATTATCAGCCGACCCCCTGGTTCTGCCAAAGCTCCCACCATAGGTGGAGGTGACACTGCCCTTTCTGTTCTCACTCGCATACTTCTTACTCCCCATTTCATTCCCTTTTCACAAGTTATCATTTCAGGGACATATGGGAAATGCTATAAATGCATTATATCTGGCCGCTATGGCTGACACAGAGCATCCACAGAGAAACCTTGGAGAGCAAGTTCATTACTCGAGTGGAGTTCAAAGACCACGGGTGTTGAACAATGAGTCATTTCTCCCACCCACGCACGAAGGTTAAAACAACCAGTAAGCTCATTTAGGAATATTTAAATTATACTTTCGTTATCAGTTCAGGGACTTTAAAATCTAAAGGTTAGCAGGTGGAACAAATCTTAATTACTCATCTCATAGCCAAGTGCATGTTGTAATGCAAAGCAGCCTGTATTATGTGCTGCTTTAGACACTGTGGAGTTTACTGTGCTAACTGAAAAAGCCAGCCAGACAGCTGTTGAGAGAACAGATGGAATAAAAAGAAAAAAAATTCATAAACGGCTGATTGTTTCTAGGACAGTGGAGATCCTAGTGCTTTGTTTACATGGCCATGTTGGGTAAAGATTAAATCAGTAATCAGCTCTAGAAATAAATACTTCCAATCTCATAATCTAATCCTCCTCAAATACCAGCTTTCACACTTTCTTGCACACAATAATCCACTGTAGTTTACATAATTAGCCCAATCATTACTTCTAATAACCTAATATGCTCGATTACATGCAGAAATAGTTGGCTGGGTGGAACTATTATGCTGGTACAAAATGTTTTGTAGTCACACGAATTTACCTCTAACATGTCTGAACAAATCAAGAAATGATGTTTGCATAACAGTTGATTGAGCATGTATAATAACACATTCAGAATGAAAGATGTCATATTTGTTTGTCACTCTTGCATTTTCACTTGTCGCCCTTCAGCCCTTATCAGACTTGATAGTCGAGATGGTTTGGTTTATCGAAGTGAAGAGTCCTGGTGAATGTTGGAGGAAAGAGAGAAATAAAGCGAGACAAGGCGGTGGATAGGTGTTGCCAACATGAGGAATTCATTCCACTGCAAGAGAGGAAGGAAGCATCAGGGCCCAGAGGATCCACAGCAAAGGCTGCTGTGGAGTTTGTGGTATGCAGAAAAACAGTTGCTGGAAGAAGGAGTCTTTTTTTAACACAGCACAACACGAGCTGCATCGGGGCACTCGAGCTGCATGACATCACGAACAAACAATGGGAATGCAAACAATAGGAGTTGAGTGCAAAAGTTTGCATCTCCCATGGTTTCCGGGTGAAAGGGGGAAAATGTACCTCTATTTTGCAACTTATCTACAAAATTCCAAGAATTTAAAACAAAATGTGGGTGTGTCCTGCAACAAGACAGCAATCCAAAAACATAAGGCAAATTCAACAGAAAAATAGTTTGAAGAGAACCAAAAAAAAAGGAAGTTTTGCCATGACCCTCTCGGTCTCCAGACCTGATTTGACCCCATCTGGCCGAGTTAGAACTGAGATGAATATTACATTTGAGAGGATCCAGAAGCTGCTCCGAAGATATGCAAAGGGATTGGAGACAGTTTTAAAGGGACCTACAGGTCATTAGAGAATATTTATATCATATTCAGATAGGGCGCTTCAAACGTTTGAACTAAAAATCATTTTTATTTTTCATCACTATTAATATCTTAAAATACACTTTTGTCTGTGCCATGCCATTTTTGTTACTTGTGATAATAAAGAAACATCTGTAAAAACCTGACACAATGAAGGTCTTCTTGGCATAAATTTCTTTGTCTTCCTTATTTTGTCCTAAGGGTATGAAAACTTTTGCAATCAATTGTAGCTGTAAAATGCTACACCACCCACCAGAATAAATGATTCAGGGAATATCCCTTCAGTAAATCTAATTTCATGAGCAACGTGGTGCACATGATGCTCTCTTGAGTGCTTTCCTAATGACTCTCATGAGACAATCCAGTCTTACACAGTTACTCCGGTTTTACACCGTCTCCAGGTGGATGCTGGAATTAGTTTGCACCACGCGCCATTACCATTACTTAATTCTGATCTCATAGAGCGAAACGTGTGGAAAAGAGAAGGCAGCAGTAGGTACAATATGACTATCATGGCGAGTGTGAATGCCTCGCTGTGCTGTAGCCTGGTAACAACAGCAACTTCCCCTCTCTTCTGTCTATACATGACCCAGGATAAAGGCCAGCTAATGTACCCAAAAAGGCAAGAGGAGAAAGAAACGTTGCTTCGCCCCGAGGCTTAGTGCCGTCAATCAGAGGTGGACAATGGCCACCGGGAGAGTGGAGTCATTATAATGATCAACAATGCAGTGGTCCCATGAGATTTGTAGGGTCAGGTTAATCTGCACATCGGTAGCACCCAATGGGTGGTCTGCCCAGCTTACACTCCCTCACCTCAGTCTCTCTCTCATCTACAGACTGGAAGCAGTTCTCACACTAAACATGTTGGGAGTTCTGGTTTTATTTCTTTAGAGAATAATATTAAATATGCAGGTTTTCCATTAACAGAGCATCTCCATTGACAGTATAATGTTGTGACTTCTGGTGACATGAAATCAGTCCTGTATCTAATAAACATACCATACACTCTTAGGGTTTCTCAAGGAACCTTCTTTGAATGGAAAACCCTTGTAGACCAGTTGTAGGGTTCTACACAGAACCTTTAAGGGTTCCCCCAGATGGACCTTAATGGTGCGAGATGGAACTTTTTTTCTAAGAGCGTAGAAAAATTCTGTATGTGAAAGAAACAAACAACAGTCACTAGTGTCGACAGCTTTGATCAGGCAGTGATAAATTACCGTATTATTTATTTATGCTGTATTTGCCTTTTACATGCAATTTTAGGTCTTTGACATATAGAGACGTTGGAATTATAAGGTTCTATCTGACAATACTGTGATTTTAACATATTTAAAATCATAATGTTTTAAACTTCAATAGGGTCAAAGCACATACAACTTTTTAACTTGCTATATATATTTATCTTTTTACTTATAAGCAATATTTTGGTATTAAACTTCTCACACGTATATTTTATGGCATGTAAATAACATATTTATAACATAAACTCATTTAAAATAAAATAAAAAGGCAGATAGAACCTTATGATTCTTGTAACATGAACATGAAGACTGACTAAATATGTGAAGAGTGATTACTCTTCACATAAAGTAAGAGTGATTTTACCTAAATCAGACAGCCATTACAGCCCAAAACAGGCCTTTCACTGAATGATTCAATTCGAGTATCAGACATTATTCTGGGGTGTTTTTGAAACCATTCTGTTTCCCCTCATACTCTAGGTCTGAGTTATCATCCATCTGGCAAGCAGGTACTTAACAATTATTATTTGTGAGGAAGAAAGCAAACAAAAAATACCTTCAGAGCCTGATTTGCATACCTAAGGATATCGACAGAGACAGAGTGTTTTAGCCACACTGAAAGCAGATGATGAGGGGGATTCCAAACGCAGGAAAATGAATCAGACAGATCACTTTTCACTTTTCACCTCTCTCACTCTTTCTCAAATTTTTTCTATATCACCCTGCCTCCTTTTCTCGCCAGCTCTTACGCTTCCTACCTCTGTCGCTTTCTCGCTAACTCTCTATCTCACTCACTCTCTGTCAGTCTGCCTGTTTCACAGCCGACTTGAGGGACATTTAGGGGGGAGGTGGGGTTTTCTAATATCTCCGGTGAATTCCAAGTTAAACTTACAGAAGCTTAACTACCTAACCGCTAAAACCACACAACAGAAAGTAGGTTTTAGCAATCATTCAAAATCTAAAACCTAATTACTTTAAATTGGACGGAGACTAGAATGAAGCTCCACTCAATAACACAGCCACATGAACACTTATTAACCAAGTGCTCATGTGGCTGTGCTACTGAGTGGGGCTTCCTTCAAGTTTCCCTCCGATTTAAAGTTCCTTTAGTTGCCTTCATAATAAATACAGAAAAAACCTCCAACAGATGATACGCAATAATATCACTTGCTAAAATGCTTGGCACGCTAACATTACATACTTTTGAGAAACATTTTTTTTGCAGTGTAAAGTAAAAAAAATAAAAAATAAAAAATAAAAATGTCTATTCACCAGCTATATGCTATCTCTTGACATCAAAGCCCCCTTCAAGAGACTATGACTTCAATGAATGACAGGGAAGAATTCACTGATTCAATCACATGATCCGTTTGATCTCCAGACCACTTTGTGGGGCCCAGTGACATGAATCAGGCAGTCTCATTTTACAGTTTTTTGTACACCTGCTTTTGGACTCGCAGCTGATGGGTGGCCTTTCAGTGCCGCTCTCTTCTGATTGGGAGCTGTCCATGTCTGTCTCAGGGGACTGGATGATCTTTTTACCCTGACTAGAGGTCACTAAATTAAACCAAATCTCCTCATACCTAAGCATTAAAAATGTTTGTCATGTTCCTTCACCGTCAGAAAACTAAAATACACCTGGGTGGACTCAAGAGACAGGGAGGAAATGTAGAAACGAAGGATGTGAATGGAAAGATGAGATATCAGCCTTACAACGGGATTATTCATGAAGTGAAGTGATGGTGAGATTTACTCTTAATTTCTTTATTTCAAAGACCAGACTGATAATGGGATCAGTCTCTTTTAATGGAAAAGGATACATATCGTCGCTGTCCAATGAAAAGCATGTATCTCCAAGATTCCAATTTTTCAGGAACACGAAAAAACACTTTTTCTTATCATTAATCACGCACAATAAATCCGAAATTGAAGTTGTGATTTGTCAGCTTTTCATTGGTCATTTAGATGTTAACTGCTGTGGGGTAGATAGAGGTTTTTGCCCACATTCCATATATGATCAAAAGTAAAAAAAGCAAAAAGTGGAGATACATGTTTTTCATTGGACAGCGACGATATGTTATGTGACTTTTCAAATATGCCGGCCAAAATCCCTTTGAAAAGCTGCATGTTTTTTTTCTCTATCTGATCTAATTTTTAGCATGCACCTTGCAGTAAGTTTTGGATTTGAACATCCACTGTGCATGTTATTGGGATGCTTATAAATTTGAAATCACACAAGAAATTGAGCAAGCCGACTCACCACTGAAGTAAGCGCCATCTGAAAACTGTATATGCGTGCCAGGCCAAAGTCTGCCAGTTTGATCTGTCCTCCGCTGGTGACTAGAATGTTCTGAGGCTTCAGGTCTCGGTGAACCACACGGTGTGAGTGGAGGAAGTCCAAACCCTGCAGCAACTGGTACATCATATCCTGCAAAAACACAGAAAACACAGCTATTCCTAACACCTCAGGTCCAGGCATCTCAGCATTACCTTACGGAATAGTAGAAGGCTAAAGAAGAGTAAAGAAAAATCAAGAAAAGAGAGAGATTTCAGAAGACCAGAGAGAGATATCAGGTGACGCTGTTGATATCAGGATTCCTGTTTGGAAATCAGAGCACTTTTGGCTTGGAAGCGTAAAAAGTGAGCGTGTCCCTTTAAATCTGGAGCGTGGCAGATGTTGTTAACTGACATAGACGTGGGGCCGGAAAGACATGTTACTTTAAAGTCCTGTTCTGCTTGGCCTTCACTTCCCCGCAGCTGTCTCTCAAGCACTTGTTCAGTCTGAGGACCAGGAGAAGAGCAGGCCCTATTGCCTATGAAATGAGAGAAAACGGCTTAACTGCCATTTCCTCTGGTGTAACTTGCACAACAACAGCATGAAAAAAACTACAGCCATGGAGGCTCTGGGAGCTGCCCTGATGATCGATTCAAAAAGCTGTCTGACAGAAGGAAAAGGGTGAAAGAAACCAGTGACCAGTTGTTGCATGAATTTCCCCAAATTGGAGGCATCTAGCAATGCTAGCCCTGAAAAAAACCTGCCTCCAAGACCTCACAAGTGACATGGATCTGGGCCCACGAGTCCATTCAGTCCCCAACCAGCTGGTGAGTGATTAAAAGCACTTACACAATGGTGTGCACACTCAAGCAGAAAACATTTGCAAACGGCAAAGATCTGGCCGTGCCGAGGAAGGGGACGGGGCCTCTGATAATGCGGATAAAGGGGGCTAGGGCCCAATAGACGTGTGTATGAGAGTGAGGCCTGTGTGCCTGGTGGCTAGCATAAACAAGGACCCTTTCTAAATGCCCATCCAGCCATGACCTACCAGACCCACCAAGCCGCCGTGGCACAGGCAGGCTGGCGCAACGGCATTATGCCTCATCAGTTCCTCTGCATTGGCTTCAAGCCGTATTGCCACATTTCCTCAAGCATAATGACCCAAGGACAAAACAAACACTCACCCCACAGCCCTCCTTATTGTCACAGATGAGTTAACTTAAGCAGTACTGCATCTATTGAGAATGTATCATTGAAGGGTTAATGACATTGACCTGTTTATTTAATGTTAATTAAATAGGAATGAATGCCAAATAACAACCATACATCAAATAACAGAATAGCAGGCAGAACCTTATCCCATGTAACACCTGTTAAGTGGCTGCGCAAAAACCTCTCCTTGTCTTCCACAGTGGAATTCGAGAGGCTGGATTTAAAAGCTATGGAAGTGCCACTTAGTGCACTCCATTGTGTAGCATTACCTCATTTGAAAACCTGATTACAGCCTTAAAAACAGCTGCTTAAACCAAGCAACAGCATCAACCTCAAACACTCAGGCCAAACACTACACAGATCTCACAACACCTGTCCTCAACAACACCTCTTTTGCAAAAGGCATGGACAGAGCACTGAGGGAAAAAAAGAGAAGAGACAAAAAAAACACAGTCTCTCTAAAAAAACAGCAGTCAAAACAGAACCTCCAGAAGGCACTCCCCATTGTCATGCTAATTCATGAGAGGCAGCCATATTGTTTATTGTAGCTTGGCACAATGCAAGACATCTGCCAGTTAGCATTAGTTGTAATACCCTCCCCATGCTTCATTAGGCTCCCCTTTATGGGGCGGAGACAAGCCTCAGAGAGACGCTGAGCCTGGAAAGGTCGGCTGGACTCGCCAACACAGCACCAGCCGCTTGATGTCCTTCCATCCCCTAATGACTGTTTGATTTCTTTGTCTTCTCCAGGCCCATCATTTCAGTGTGATAAACTGAGTCTTAGT
>JAOUQW010000027.1:6226791-6242888 GCA_028565825.1 Olivaichthys viedmensis
TGGTGGAGCTGAGGCTTGAACCCACGACCTTCTGATCAGTAGCCCAGTGCCCTAACCACTGAGCCACCACTGTCCCATGACTATGTTTTATTAGTCATTATTAAAGGATTCACCATTTTTCAACCCATGCCTTATTAAATTGTGCTGTTTCTAATAATCTACAATTGCTGATAAAACCTAATCGAAAGCACGGTTTGTGACCATGTTTCCTTTTTTTTTCTTGTGTGTGTGTGTTTAACTACATTGTTACATCATACGTTTTCCTTCTTAAAAACATTCATCAAGGTCTTTGAAGGCTTAAACAGTCACTCCACTGAGCTCTGTTTCAACCCAGGGATAAGCTATAGAACTGCAGAGGAGTGATTAAGTTGCTCAGCACCAAAGATATTGCTGAGGTTGGGCTAATTAATGTGAACCAACAATCTGGCATGAGTAAAAAAAAAAAAAAAAAAGTAGAGAATCTCTGGTGGGCCACAACTCTACAGAGATTTGAGTTTACTCTCTTCTAACACACCAAATTCAGCCCATGAAGGCCTATGGAACTAGCTGAAGAGTGGAATGAGGTAGAAAAAGCTAAACTCTGCAGTGTGGCAGCCCTCCAGTACTGGAGTCTGACACCCCCGCTTTAAACGATAGAAAACGTGAGGTGAAAGAGGCATTTCTGACAGGGTACTCTCAGATAATCGGAGAATGATAAGACTATAGACCCAGTTGTAATGGTGGCGCAGAACGTTATTTTTGACATTTGTAAGGTAAAATGTTCTTGTTCAGATTGACAACTAAAAAGCGCAGAAAGGCTTTAAAAGCAAAAGCTAGGATTCAAAAGCACAGGGAAAAAATATCTGGGAAGCCTGAGCTAGGGAGCGCTTATAAGATCGAATCAGTTTCTTTCTAACATTCAACTTTTGCTGAAATACATGAATTAAGTTCTTGATTAGTATACGCTAGTTGCAAAATCGGTTCTTCAAAAAAATTTGGACGAAAACAAATACACTGATCAGTTCCTTAATAAGTTTGTTCATTTACCAAAATATGAGTCATTCTTCTGTTGTTCATGTATTTACTGGAAATAATATCTGATTTGCAAAGAATTAATGTGCTATAAAACGTTTGGGGTCCCCCTCCCCCTCCATGTGAAATTTTAACATAATTTAAAATATATATCAACTGAACTTTGCAGTAAAAGTTGATCTATTTACATTTTGAAGGCACTTAGACACCGTTTCCACCTGGTCATTTCATGCGTCTTGTATCTGGATTGTATCCTGATTTTAACCACTTGTCAAATGCGTCTCCAGTTAGCCAGACTGAAATCCGATTGCTGTATTAGGCATTAATATGCAAATCAGCTCATGACACTTGAACACCAACTTCCAGTGTTGTTCCTTGTTTTTAGTTGTTTTATGTACAAGATGGTTGCCGCATCAAAACGTTGCTAACGACAACTTCGGCATTCATGGAGTTCGCGCGTCACCTATTAAAGGGGTTTTGGTTATCAAATGTGGCTTGGAGAGACGGATGCATTTACACTTATGCATGTACAACATGTGGCTAAAATGCGTCTCATACCTCCTGAAGTGGTTTGAACGATCACTTCATTTTCATGTGGATAATCCCGAGCCGCATATAATCCTTATACTAAAGACGCATGAAACAACCAAGTGGAAACGGGATCAGATTCATCCTTGTACAGCAGCACACAAACCTGTACATAGTTTGAGGTCACATGCTGAAACATCCATTTTTTTTAGAATTACACGCAGTTGAGTGCAAAAGTTTGCATATCCTCACTTCGCAAATAACGACACCAACAAGACCTTTAATGTAAGTTTTTCCAGATGTTAGCACAAGTAACAGAAATGATCAAAATGTGTATGTTAAGATACACAATCAAAATGATATTTCTGAATGTAATAGAAATGTGGACTCATTCCACTTGCCTCAAGACTTTTTCAGGTCTCCTGTTACTTGTTTTGGATTTTTGTGAACCCCTCTGATAGTTTTTTTTTTTGTTTTTTTTCTTCCACTCTTTGGTCGTGTCTTTGTGTCCATATTTCTTCAATTTCTGAATTATAGTTTTCACTGTTTGTAATGGTGTCTCTAAAAACACTTTAATATTTTATTATACCCTTCTCTATCTCTGTAAAAGGTTGTTTTTTTTCTGTTTTAAGCTGTTAACTCTTTATTTGACTGCTCACAACAAACTGCTTGAGAGTTTGAGCCTGTTTGAATATTGCTTGCCTATAAGACACTTTATTAAGGCACATTTACATAAATTAACTAGAGTATGTTAACAGGAATGCAGACTTTTGAGCTTGCTAATAAAGATCACTTGCTGACTCAGTGGCTGTAATATTTAATCATAATCATGACGTAACAGGGTTTCAAAAGGAAAACACGCTTAAATGAACATAGAATTCTGTTTCGTAGATCAACAGTAAACTAGAGGTACATTTTTCCTACCCAGAAACCACGGGGGATGCAAACTTTTGCACTCAATTGTACCTTCTTGAACTTTTTTACTTTACCAAACCAAAATTGCTTTATCCTAATTACTTTACCAAGTAATTAGGATAAAGCAATTTTGGTTTGGTAAAGTAAAAGAAGCTAATTCAAGAAGGTACAATTGAGTGCAAAAGTTTGGTACTTTACCAAGTAATTAGGCCTAGTGTTTACTGATCTATACGCAGTGAACCATAAAATGGGTAATGGGTTCGATCCCGGCTGATGGACTTCTGCTGCTCCCACTGTGCCCTTGAACAAGGTGGCTAATGCAAAGTGATGTATGCTAAAGTGTTACAAAATTGCAAAATCACACATCGATGTTTACACTTGTTGGTTCAATAGAGTTGCAACCATAAAGAATGAGTGTATTTCCAGACTATTATCCTGATAGAAATGCAATCAGAAGGTTGAATTGGAATTGATCTTTAATGTAAACAGCATGGTGTAGGGCTCTAAAATCCAAACATCTGATGGGATAAAACAAACAAACAAACAAAAAAACATAGCGGATAGAGCAGTGGCGGTATTTATCTTTTAACTTAAATTAACATTAATGATCAAATTTATCCCATGGTCCTGAAGAAAAAATAAAAATCGCTTAACTGACACAAAAAAAAAGAAAGAAGCAGAATACTGACTACTTGGCTGCACAAATATCACTAAAGTTTACACCATGTTACAAAAACAGAAGCTCAATATTGCTTTGGAATGTTACAGCAGTCTACCACAAGTCAGGTGGGTATCAAGTAGAAGGGAGGGCTGTTTTTGTAGTTGCAATTTTGTGTTACAGTCCCGCAGGCTGGATAGACCACTGGGAGAAGGACCCGCTCAAATCAGGGCTTAATATGAGACACAGGAGTTCAGTTAACAGTCTATCATATGTGAAGCATGGACAGAGAGCTATGAGACAGCGGTGGAGATGGACTTGGACGACACTAGTCTGCCTTTTTTCTGTGCTGTTACCTGCCGCCTGTGTGAGTCAGAGACGTCTGCTGCAGTAAGTGCTAAAGGCCAAAGTCGCCGGGCTCGGCACACACTCAGCAAGGGGGGGCTTTCAAAACAGAAAGGGCAAGCATTATTACAGAGTGTGAGTGTGAGCAGGAGCTAAACCAGGTTCAAGGTGTGTGAAGTTAGACGGCAGAAGTTTTTTTTGTGAGGTGCAGGTTTTGGACCTGAGGACCCATTCACATGTAGAGTCTGTTCAACCGTATGGGACGGGTCAGAGACCCCGAGAGCAAAATCCATGAGTTCAAACAAACTCACCGGGAAAAGGCGCACATAAAAATTTGAGCAAGTATAGCGAAAGAAAGAAAAATCAATCTTATGTTCCTTTTGCCAGTTTCCTAAAAGTTTTTTGTTTTCTTCCAGTCTGCATGTAAAAAACAAAACAAAAACAAAAACAAAAAACAGGTGGTCCAGTGAAGGGGTTAGTTGCAGTCATAGACAAAGTCATAATTACTGGGTTCTTTTGGGATAGGGGGCGGGGCCTCTGGGATCTGGATGTTCTCCAGGTCCAGGAGGCGGAGCTTCATCTCCATGTTGAGAAGTGTATCCAAGTCTGAGCGGGTGAATTCGCTGGTCATCTCCTTCCCTAAGAGAGCATTCAGTCCATCTGTCCACACACAGTACTGAAAGACGATCACACAGACATGCATTAGTTTTATTTACTGCACACACATGCAGGTTTGATCCTGTAACACTTGCGTACCTTGTCATATTATTCTGTTTGTTATACATGATGAAGGACTTTTGTCCGAAACGTCCCATTCTTCTGGAAACTTTGTGTACTATGCTGCAATATTTACTACAACTACATTTATTACTGAAGTACACTGCAATTATTCCCTGAATTCTTCTTCAGATACATATATACACACACACATCTATCTATCTGTGTGTGTGTGTGTGTGTGTGTGTGTGTGTGTATAAGGAGACATATCTTATCCTTATAAAACACACCATGTTTTGCAGATGACTATGAGCTGTGTTCAAAAGCTTTTAAAGGAGATAGTAGATGAAATTGTGCTTCTTTTTTTTTTTTTAATCTCGGCAATGTTAGTGTAGTTGTTTTACCTCATGCTTGTCAGGAGCAATGAAGTTTAAATACTCATCGGACTCGTAAAGGATGGAGAAGGCCAATTCCAGCACTTCCTGAAAGAGAGAAAAACAGCAAAAAAGAGAATTAGTCAGATCCTAATGAGGCTGCTGTGTTCGTGTGCCTTTCACACGTCTCCTCCGCATATACTACAGCAGATGGCTTATCTGTCGGTGTGAGTGTGCACGCCACAACTTTGTGCTGGTTGTTTCTTGGTTTCCAGCTAGTCACGAGATGCTCAGCTCCTGAGAGACTGTATAAGGCTAATGTTTTTAGGATAACCTTTAAGGAAACCACCAGGCAAACGCTTATAGATAAAAAACTGTTCTCATGTCAGACTAACCAGCCTTTTCAAAACGGAAACGTTTGTGTCGCAAATCCTTTTTACTCCTCCTAACATTTTTTACATATTTTTAAGATATTAATAGTAAAAAAATAAATAAATAAATAAAAAAAAAAGATACGAGTTCAAAAGTTTACATCTCCTTTTCCAATAGTGATTTAAATATTCTCTAAAAACTTGTACGCCCACCCTTTGCCTATAATTAACTGCCTCCATCCTCTTTTATATCCTCTAAACAGCTTTTGGATCCTCTTCAAGGAGTTCCCTTTGGACTCTTGTTGATCCTTTCCTATGTTTTGGATTGGATGCAGGATTCACCCACATTACAGTTTATCTACAAATAAAAAGAATTCCAAATCTTAAAAATGAAAAGTACAGGTACATTTTCCTCCCCAGGTACTGCAACAGACAGGTGTCTCTTCTTATTGTTCATCATGAATGATGGCAGCTGAGTGTTGTCTGGGTTCTAGCTCAGTGATCAGAGGCAGCAGTGAGCCATAGAGGGCTCTGTGCCCCTCGGCCAGTCTTCCTGCTGCATACTCAGTGATGAAGCCATAAACCTGGCTGAGAGAATGCCACAGCTTTGTTCTATGCTAAATTTGTTTTTTTATGAGTCAGCATCAGAGGGTCAGGGGAAAACCCGAGGCAGCTGAATTCACCAGAGTAAATAGGGTTCTCTCCATTTTCAAACAAAATAACATGTAGTCTGTGAGGTCTACAATCAGGACCGAGGACGATTCGGAGCCTCACATCTTTGCTGAAAGCTTCACGTTGTAGAACCAAAATCATTTGGTGATGAGAGCAAATGTTTATGAACAACAAACTGACACCAAAGGACGCACAGATAATCCAGGAGCAAACACTGACCAATCCAGCAATCAAGTGTCCTCCAACACACACACACACACACACCTTGTTCTGCTTCAGGGCTCCCTTCTCTTTCATATGTGGACAGTCCTTGCCGGTGACGACAGCTTTGATATCAGCCACAGGCACTGCCGAGAGGAGACAGGAGCAATGAGCCAGGTCTGCTCCAGCCTTCTGGAGTAATCTCACTGCACTACAGTGATGCTGTCAGCTGTACTTACATTTGTCCTGTAGAGAATCATGAGGCACCTCTCCCTGAGGACTCTCCTCCAGGTCCCCGTAGTGCAGTACTTTATGATTGGGTGACAGTCGACAGTACCAGAACTTATCTGAGAGGAAGAGAGAGAGAGAGAGAGAGAGAGCGCGCGAGAGAGAGAAATCTCAATTCAACCCATATTCACTACTGATCTGTACGTTATGAATATTGCATTATTCACTTAGTATGTTCATGAATCATTTTGACAAACAGCAGAAACATCACATCAATAGTTTCCTGCTAAAAGAAAAAGCACAGTGAAAGCAGCCCTCGCAGAGTCGCTTTTCATTCCCCTACACCTACAAACAATTGGAAGCAATACGAAGTTTGTAGAAATAAATATGAAAAATTGATTTCTTTCCAAGTGCAAACGGACGGTAACATGTTTAACACAGAACAAAAGGCTCAATTCTTCATTCGTTTTTGCTAAAATTCTACATTTATCAAAATCTCATTCAGGCACCACAGGCAAAAAAGTGATTTTGCTTCCAATTGTCAATTATTACATTTTTGGATATTTTCCATCTATAACTTTCATACTTCCCAAAATAAGAAATAAACAGTTATTGACAAATACTTTTTTTGTTTTTTACTTTTATCCCAACTCCATTAACTATCTATAAAATATATTTTGTGGCCAGACAAACAAGCAGACTTGTGGCAAAACAAGCAAGACTAGTTTTGACTTAGTGAGACTTAGTCTATAAAACTACGCAAAATATGCTCTTCCCATACAGGCGAATAGTGTTTTTAAAATAATTCCATGAAATAACAATATTTTGATTAACTAAGTAAAAGTCTGACCATTGAGTGCGTCATCACAATAAAACAAACAAAAAAAAATTCTGAGTTAAATCCATTTGTTGCAAAATGGATTTTCGTAATATGAAAATTGGTGCATATTTAATGATCAATTTTTTAAATATATATAATTATTTATTTATTTTTAAGAAAACTGTAATTCAGGAAAATACTTGTCTGATATGAGTAAAGGAAAAAAAGAAAAAAAGAAGCCCATTAGGGTGTGGCACCTGGCCTTACCCTACGTGTCGAAATCTCGCTCACCGCGTGGCGGCAAAAGTTCAGCGAAGCTCCACTTTATGCAAATAAGTGCGGCCAATTAGGTAAGGGCTTCGCGAAGCGAAGGGGAATAATTTTAATTCGTCATAACCAAATCCAAGTAAAAGTCATAGAAACGTCCACCAGCGGCGAGCAGAGAAAGGCTGTACTGCAACATGCGGCACAGACCCAAACGCGCAAGTGGACAATTTCCGTAAATGACAGTGTGACATATTCAATTGACCCTTTCATGATGTTTTAGCAAGCATGATATTGGGATGTCATTCTAAGCCTTTATTACTTCTTTATAAGTCTTTTTGACTGATAGGATGTGCTTTTTTCACCATCCAGTCATGTGCATCCTGAAGAAGCTCGATTGGTGAGAGATGCGTGGATTGTGGGGTTGAGCTGGCAGATATGGCAAAAATACCATATGACCATAGTTCAAGATATTTTCACTATATACAATATGCATCACGATTTAGGTTTGCTAACAAAATGGCAACAAAACAGAAGTGTCGTATCAAAAAAAAAAAAAAAAAAAAAAGTATGGTTATAATGAAATTTTGATTAAACATATACAATATAAATATTTACTAAAGAAAAGGAAAGAGTTACTATGAAAACAGATTTTAACCGCCAATCAGCCACTTGTTACTTTGATTTGTTTGAACTTTTAACTTAGTAGTATATGTGTAAAAAGGAAACTTGATCCTGCTGACTGGCTAAAGCTGTGATTGGCACAAGGACTCTCCATCCCCTGCCTGGCACCTCCTGCACCCTGACAGAAGGCCGATGCAAGGCGCCGCTGTCAGTGCTGCTGACACATAGGCTAACGGCTGGCACTTGCTCTGGTGCCTCTATCCAAAGTCTAATTGCTGAGAATAGCGTCTTGGCAACGTGGCAGAGTCTGGATCTGAAGGGAGGCCCGAGCTGTGGCACTCCACAGCCCGCTCACGCTCTCCCATGGCACGAGACGAGGACAGGATTTAATGCAAACAGACTGCTCATTACATTCTCTCTCTATAGCATCAGCCATCTAACAAACATACCCACCCGACTGAAGCTCAATTAACTATAGACACAAACCAAACAGCTGTGAGGAGCCAGACGGTGGAACCGCCAACCATCTGTGTGTGCATACAAGATGTCAGAAGACATCAGACATGCTGATTATTTTAAGGTGTAAACACATATTAAACCAAGGCTTCGCCAGCGAGTTTCCCCATGTAGGAGCTTTGGTTGCAGTGTGTTAGACTTCTTTGCTAACTGACAGACACTCAGGCAGAGAAGGAGGTGCAGAGAGACAGGGAGTGAAGTCATTTCCATTTAAGAGCAGCCTGATGAATATTTGATGGGCAGATGTGGTTTGAGTGGAGCTCCAAGTAAAAGTCTTGGCAGAGAGGCATCAAGGAGAGAGAAAGAGAGAGAGAGCTCTTCAAGTACAGGGTGTAGACGCAATTTCTGCTGGGCATACAGTCTTGACTAATATAAAATGTCCTCTTACTACATGTTACCACAAACATATTAGCGCACACACATGCAAGCAGAATAAAGAGCTGTATAAGTGTATGCATAACCTTAAGTAGGATACTGTCCTCTGATCAACATCCATTAAATGCATAAACCACAAGGAGAGAATAGACAGTGAACGCAAAGTGATGTGTGGGTGCACATGTCGGAGTGTGCCATGAAATTACTCAGACGAGGTAAAAAAAAAAAAACTCCACAAACATTATTAGTTATAATTCCAAAAAAACAGAAGAGCATCAAACGATTTTATGCAAGAGAGCCAATGCTAGAGTTACAAGTTTCACATTCTCCTTCGCTCAGCCCTAAGCTCTATCCGGACAGGATGGGGTGTGGGGTAAACTAATCATCACCGGACTATTTCTCAGATTTTAGTCTCATATGACTCGGTTATATCAGTAATTTTTTACGGACTCTGCGTTCTTGTTTCTGGAAAGATTACGTTGTCTTTTACCTATAAAATTTTACCTGTTAAAAAAATAAAATAAATAAAATTAAAAAGAACTGGTAATATACGTTCTGTCCAAATTGGCATGTTGGTAAATATTGTCATATCTTGTGTATTTCCTTAAAGATGAAGACATTCCAGGAAGTGATTTTTTAAATATTGTGTAGCGATCGAAATCAAGCGCTGGCTGAGTATAAAACGCTGAACAATAAAATGTAAACATTGTTTAAAAACACTAGTCAGAGGAGCATGGTTTCTGGTGGCTTTAGTTTTTTTTTTGTGTGTTCCTAGCACTGGTATAGCCTACTCACATTATGGACATGCAATGATCAATTCCAAGTTGTGCGGACACAAGCCCTTAAACAAGCGGTTATAACAAAGGTCAAAGCAATCATTTTGCAATGAAGATACACTAGCGTTCAAATGTTTGGAATCACCCGTCATAGTTTATGAACGGTCATTATTCTATTCACTAAACTCTTCTACAATGTAGAAGATCTAATATATCTAATATAAACCACACACCTAAAGCTATTTTTGGAGGTTTTTAAAGTATTTTTGGAAAAAGTTATTTAAACATCATTAAAAAAATAATGATGAAGATTTTATGATAAAGGAGAAATGACTATATATATGAATAATTCCAGTATATTTTTTAAGTATCCACTTCAAGATTTGATCAGCGCTTTCCAAAAGAAGAGGCGTTCTGGATATTAATGTTTATATTAACATCACTCTTGATGCTATAAAACTGTCATAGTCCTTTTGGAGTCATAACTCTGCACACAATGTTTTACAGTTTTCTACAAATGATTTGAAACTTAAGTGCATAACACTAAAATCGTATTACAATAATTTTATAGATGTATCTGAAACAAAATGGAGTTTATATCACTGAAAATAATGATTCCAAACTTTTGAATTTGTTGGCGTGATGACAAAGTGTACATTGTGTAGACACTCTGTAATTTATACAGAAATCTCGTATCCACTGTGGATCAGTCATAATCATTACAGATGTCCTCCGGTAACATTACTTAACAGACATATGTCTGGAAAACTGATTCAGTCCAGCAATTGGAGCAGAAATGAAAGACTTTCCTGATTTATGGTGTTATACATGAGACATAGTTAAGCAATAGCAATACAAAGGGGGGTCACATGTACAGGAAATAACATATACAATGCAGGAAGATAGTAAGAATATTACATAAACTGTGTTACTGGATCTGGTGGAACACCCGAGTTCAATAAGAGAGAAGGTGGCTGAAACTGACAGACAACAAGTAGGAAAGTGTGAAATGGAGAATGAGAGAACAGAAACAAAGGTGCCCACTCTCATAGTGATTTAATCATGTAGTGTGAAAAGTGTTATCCAGGCAAACTGATAAAGCCTCCCCGTGTGCTCGTGCAGACAGCCCTGCTCTCTTGAAAGCTGGTGTGAAAGCCAATATTAACCGTGGCAACCCCCCTCCCTGCTCTCCACTTCACACTTTAAAAGCTTTAACACCACTTTCAAAAAAGTCAGTCAACGAGTAAGTCATGCTCTTGCAGCCTCGCACTGGTTATTCTGACTTATACCACAGCGCTGTTGAATTCTGGATTCTGATTGGTCAGTAGGTGTTGATTTATTTTCTATAACCGCACGACTCTGACAGCAGTGCCGGCTGCAAGGACAATTCACAGGTTTATATTAATCCGCACGTTCTAATATGTTTGGTTTCTATAGTAACAACTAATTCACAGGGGCTTCACATATCGATAATTTAAGCCCAACAATAAACAGATTTTTAAAAAAGTGCTATTTAATAAAGAAAAAAGTGTAATCATTGCTGTGGTGAAGCTTTGTGTAAGAAGGTTTATTGAACATTTATGGAAGGAGACTCCGGTGTCAGCGCTTTGTAACGGTCAGGGGTAAAGCTGTTCCTAGTTCTCCACCAGGAAACTTCAGTCTCTAGGGTGGAGCAGTTTGCGATTTTGCGGTTTATCAGTACCATAAAAAGCTGTAATTTTGTCTTATTAACTTTAAGAGAGAGAAAAACGAGAGAGGCTGGCGAGGAAACGAGTGTTTATAGCTGTTATAACGTAAGTGAGAACAGGAACTAACTTGTTTTGCTGACGTTCCACAACATTAAATGTAACTATAAGCAGATAAAAAGTACAACGTCTCTTTTTTTAAATAAAAAAAATGCGTAATCGTTGGCAAATTGCTGTGGTATAAACGGACAGGCAGTTATTGGAAAATAATCAACTCCGGGGTGGTAATGATGCTATTCGTCGCTATGCGTCGGAGCCGCATCATACCACCCCGTCGTGTTTTATTCCTTACATCTGCAATGGTTCTCCTCTAGACTAACAATAGCAACCATTCATGCAGGAATTCTTTCTAGGAAATCATTTTCCAGGACTTTTCCAAGACAATTCTCATGACAGTATATGCATGGTAGCTGTTGCTCACAGGAGATCATCTTAGAATGACTCACATCTGTCGACATACCTAACAAAGTCAACAACCCTTAATAATTCATTACCGACTGATTAAAACAGACACATAAGGCTCTTTCACACTCAAACAGAAAATATCAGCATATCTATACCGGTAATGTTCGGGCTTTGCGTCATTCACACTTGCAGCCTTCAAATGGCATTTTACTGGGATGCACGCGTTCACATTTGCCCCAAAAGTCCTGTTATACAGGATGTGATGTATAAAAACTCCCACATATAATGAATTTGGTGTAATTTATGTTTTAAACAACGGAGTTCATCACATCTTTCTTCTTACGCCGCATCCTCAGAGTCTGCTGGTGCTTCACTAATAAATGACAGCGTCCTGTACTGACTGTCCCTTTAATTTGTCGAAATATTTTGTCCTTGGCATGAATGGCCAACAGCTTCATTTCTGAATCGCTTCAATTCTTAGACATTTGTTCTGTTCTTGTTGACTTTAACCTTTTGTTCGAAATCAGCCACCTCAAAAGATGTCAGTGCATCTTTCCCAGTAACGTATGGTCTTCTTTTCACACGAGCCTCCTAATAATTTCCTGGGTATTGTTGACTAGGTCTTGTCTGCATCCCTTCCCAATGAATTACTGGTAAATTCTAGCATAAATGTGCATAAATACAACGAGGTATATACTCACACAAACCATTCCTCAATTCATCATCATTCGATCCCTCACTCATCATTCGATCAAAGTTTTACTGAAATATTAGAAGTAAAATATATTGGCTTACTGTTAGTGTTTCAATTAGTTCAAATCCTTCCCTTCCCCACTAAAAAAAACAAGTAGGATTATATGAAAACAATATAAAACCCATTTTAAAAAAAGCCCATAAAATCTCCCAAATCTGGTCAGAATGCCAAAATATGCTAGCCTCTCTGTCAGGTCTCCTTTGCAAAAGATATTCTATTTTATTGGGATTCTCCTGGTAAAATAAAGGTAAAAAATTTTTTTTTACATAAGAAATAGTTTAAATGCATAAATGCAATGTCAGCTGAGGAGAAAATAGTCTAAACAATCTAAGTGGCTTAATCACCCAACTTTACACTTTTCCAGGACCTCACAAATATTTTCAGGACATTCTCATTTTACGGGTGTTTTCCATGACTGGAAAGCTAGTCTAGAAATTTCCAGGTTTTCCAGTGTCAATGCTTTTAGGAGATGCAAGAGAGAAGTGTGTTTTTTCCGTAATGGACCAGTGTATTTCCCGTTAACCCCATAGTCAGTCGGAAGCCCGGTGGTAAGCTGGACTCCTTTAGAAGCAGAACAATTAAATTAAGCAATTCTACCATTATTGCAATCAATTCCTGCACTTCTGTTTAATGGACAGCCTGGGGAGACACCAGTGGAAAAACGTTCACAGCCAGATAATTTGTATATGTACAGCATATAACAAAGATGAAGAGTGTGTGTGTGTGTGTGTGTGTGTGTGTCAGAGCCCTACCCTGCCTCCTGCGGCTGCTGATCTTCCTAAAGCAGGTGCCCTCACACAGACGGTTGAGGCGTTGCTGTTTGATCAGCTCCATGATCTCAGGCTGAATCTTCTCCCTCAGCTCCCTGTACAACACACACACACACACACACACACGCACACACAAATGATCAATCAACAGTAGAGAGTATTAAATAAAGCATCAGACACACCCAAATTCCCCATCTCCATTTATGAAAGGAATCTTTCCACATGCAGTGCTAAGGTGAGAGCTGCATAAAGCGTGCTCATTCATTTTCTGCATGCTCCCCTGATGGATGTGCACTCTGCCTTGCATGCATAAAGCAGTCATTAAACTAAATTATGCATGGCGTGGAGAAGCGTGGTAGTGAGTATGAGCTGAAGAAGGGGAATGGGGTCAGAAGTGTGCTGACACTCCAATAACATCCTGTTTTCATCTGCTTTCAAATCCTGCAGCTTCATTAAATTGATTTAAGGTTTGAGGACCTGTGTAAAAAAAAAAAATCACCGGTAAGTCAAAAGGAGCATTTTGTAGACAAAAGTAGAGGGGGTAAAAAAAAAGCTCTTGTGGCTTATTCCAGATTTAATTAAAAGATGGAAATCTGTTTATTACTGTGAAATTATTAGGATATTCGTTTGGGTGTTTGTTTTTTGGACCTCAGTGTTCAGCAATTAAGAACCCTATAGAATTAAATGGATTCATCTATATACATGCAGTTGGCTACCATATAGGTCCCTTTGTAGGTATAGAATTACTGACTGTAACCCATCTGTTGCTATGCACAATTTGTCAGCCCCCCTTTACCCCGTCCCAGCAGTGGATCACCATAGTTGCCCAGATGTTTGGGTAGTGGACCATTCCTAGCACAGCAGTGGCACTGACCTGGTGGTGGGATGGTAGTGTTGCGCAGCGTTATTCGTACCAACACCACACACACACTACCATGTCGGTGTCACTGCTGTGCTGAGAATGATCCATCGGCCAAATAATATCTGGTCATCGGTGGTCCTATGGTGGTCCCTTTCCACTGATGGGTGGGGTAGAGGGGGGCTGATGAATTGTACATTGCAATAGATAGACTACAGTCAGTAATTGTAGACCTACAAAGTGACGTACATGGCATGTGTACCTGATAAAAGATCCAATGAATGTAGCTACAAGGTAGGTGTACCTAATAAATATCATTTATTTATGGAATTCTAAAGAATGCTGTTCAAACTCAGATGAAAAGTTTCATGAGATCTAAAGGGCAAATTCGAAGAGATTAAATGTTGCATGAAGACTTGTCGGGCACGTTCTCTGGCACTGAACATTACAGCACAAATGACATGCCGTCAGCTACAGAAATTCTCTAATTGAGGGTCCTCTTAGCCTAATGAGATCTAGACTGTCAAAAAGAGCCATTCGTCCCCACTGTCATTTGAGTGAAAATTCTTTTAATGTGTGCCCGCAAATGATGGCAAACCAGATCTGATAAAATGAAGAATAAATAACACAATAAATAACTCGATAAATAAAAAATCTTTAAAAAAATAGAAATTTACAAAAGGTATTATTTCTTTTGCTCTTGTTAATGTCTTTACTTGTCAATTTCTGTATGTATGCTAGTTGTAATTCTATTTTCATATCTTTATTTATTAATTTGTATATTTATTTCTGTATTTCTTCCGTCTATATGATAACAAGGGGGTGCGTTTTTCCCAATCAGGCACAACAATCTAAGCAGAGATTATCTAAACCACGGGTTTTCATCCATACAGACAGCAGATCTTTACCAGTTGATTATTATATTCCAAATGTGTGGATTTAATGACTAAATACTTATGAGACTCACTGTGGTACACAAACCCAGAGAATGAAGCTGAATGTATGTCAAAATCACACTACATGCACACCACAAAATATTGGTTCAGCTGATTTTAAGAGGTTATTGTAGCAGCCAGAGTCCAACAGAACATATTAGTGAGTGTTGAGTGGGGAAAATGTGCTGCTACTATGCATGCATGCATCAAGCATGTATACTAGGTATGTGAGCATGTCAATAGTAGTGGCACCCTATGTATGTACACAATATGGCCAAAAGTATGTGGACACTCCTCCTAATTATTGAGTTCAGGTGTTTCAGCCACACCCGTTGCTAACAGGTGTATAAAATCAAGCACACAGTCATGTAATCTCCATAGACAACATTGGCAGTAGAATGGGTCGTAGTGAAGAGCTCAGTGACTTTAAACGTGGCACGGTTATAGGATGCCACAAGTCAGTTCAGAAAATTTATGCACTGCTAGATCTGCCCTGGTCAACTGTAAGTGCTATTATTGTGAAATGGAAGCGTATAGGAGCAATAACATCTCAGCCACGAAGCCGTAGACCATGCAAACTCACAGAGCGGGAAGGCTGAGTGCTGAAGCGTGTAGCGCGTAAATATCGCCTATCCTCTGTTGCATCAATCACTACAGAGTTCCAAACTGCCTCCGAAAGCAACTTCAGCACAAGAACTGGGCGTGGGGCGCTTCTTGAAATGGGTTTCCATGGCCGAGCAGCTGCACACAAGCCTAAGATCAATATGTGCAATGCCAAGCATCAGCTGGAGTAGTGTAAAGCACGCCGCCACTGGACTCTGGAGCAGTGGAAACGTGTTCTCTGGAGTGATGAATCCCGCTTCACCATTTGGCAGTCGGATGGACGAATCTGGGTTTGGAGGATGCCAGGAGAACGCTACCTACCGGAATGCATAGTGCCAATAGTAAAGTTTGGTGGAGGAGGGATAATGGACTGGGGCTGTTTTTCAGGGTTTGGGCTAGGCCCCTTAGTTCCATTGAAGGGTAATGTTAATGCTACAGCATACAAAGACATTTTATACAATTATTTGCTTCCAATTTTGTGGCAACAGTTTGGGGAAGGCCCTTTCCTGTTCCAGCATGACTGTACCCCCTGTGCACAAAGCGAGCTCCATAACGACATGGTTTGATGAGTTTGGTGTGGAGGAACTCCAGTGGCCTGCACAGAGCCCTGACCTCAACCCCATTGAACACC
>JAOUQW010000027.1:6270040-6286375 GCA_028565825.1 Olivaichthys viedmensis
ATACAAGTAACAAAAGCACCATATATTCTGGACCCGTAGTGGCCGCTGCGTGCTACCGCGCCGCCATCTTGGATTCAAAATACATTCATAAGCAAGTTTTCTGCCATAATGTCATTCTGAATGGCTTTTAAAGTGTGTGACACTTAAATTACTATTGCTTTCTGTTAGACCATCTTACTCAAATTTTTCATTTTGTTGAGTAACTTAAGTGTTATTTTTATCCAGCAATCAGTGTAATTTATTTTTTAATCTTAAATCTCTATACAACTATTAAAATTAGATGAGTGGATTGAAAAATTAATTACAAGATCATCTATGCCTATTCACACACATCAAATATTTCTCAATTTTACACACATTTACACACACGTCTTCTATTTCCACAACAGTCTGCAAAGCTCTAGGCGTAACAGTCCGAATGGAGCGTAGCTTTCCCAGTTATTAATGAGCTTGCTTTGGAAGTGTGTGTAAAGATTGCTGGTTCTCTCAGTACCCATACACACACACACATACAGGCAGCCAGAGGCCGCCACGTCTCTATAAGCAACTGCCAAATAATGAAGTGATTTATAGCACTACAAGATCTGCGACCGTTCTCCAGAGTGTTAACCGACATACTGCGGTACGTGATTCTTCTGCAAACTATTACATCACTCCAACATTACACACTGAGATTCTGCTCCTCCTAATCTAATCCCAAAGGTAAAAAGGACAATTCAAACTGCATTTCTTAACTTACACACCTTGTTTCATTCTCAATGCCTTGATGAGTGGATATTAAGGTGAATCCGGTGTGACAGAGTGAAGTAAATACCAACCTGTGCATGGCAAAGGTACTTCAGGACTGAGGCTATGGCTTTAATTGTGCATTATATACTACATCCTTAGACCACACACTATGTACTTGACCATCTTGTACCTGGATTTTTGTAAATCCACATTTAGCATCACAAAACAGAAATGATGGATCACACTTGCGTCCTGCCTCTGAATACAGCATGTTAAACTTTTTGGCGTCTAATTCCCAATTTGCGTCTGCGGTAAAGCATCGTTCTAACTCAGTCGTCGGCCATTTACAAAATTTCAAACTGCAGTGGATGGCCTCTAATGGCTTCGCCTCTTCTGCTATGTAGAGCAAGCTGCGACCATCTAGTGCAAAAAGTGTCCAGATGTCAGGCTTTGTAGTCGAAGGGAGACGGTGGATACAATCGCAAGCTTTTAATGATCACTAAACAACTAAGCATACACGGGTGCACAGGTAAGTATTCCAAACACACAACATAAACTAGACATGGACAGCAATACTAACATTGACAATCATCGACCACGGATACAGAAACACAGGGGATTAATGGTGCGTTCGGCAGGACCTCGTCAATTCAGAAATTTCCGAGTATACCACCAGGAAGTTGCACACAAATGGCGGACAAAGTGGTAAATACCAGTTGTAAACTCGATCTACTTCCATGATACCCGAGTTAACGAGTTGTGACGTATCACAGAGCTTCACCTTGCCATTCACACGTGGGTGACGACCAGCAAACAGACAAATGTTCCAGGTTAACGGTAAATATATGCATATAGTTTTAATAATTTAATAGTAATTTAATAGAAACATGCAGCAGAGTTTCTCAATTTTCCCCTTCCCCCAAATGTAGTCGATCATCCAAGACATGTTTGGTGTCTGACCTTTGCTTCTTTTGTTTTCTCACTGGAACAAGTAATGGAAGTCTATCTCACCAGAAATCTTTGCCTAAATCTTTATAGACTTGGTCAAATGACATCGCTAAGCTCTGTAATCAACGTAGTTCATACTTACAAATCGAAAGTGGAACTACATTATCCAGCTTTCCGCTACAATTCTTCTCTTTCAAACTGTGGGAGGCGGGGCCTGTGGGCCAAAATGATGCCAAATTGCACTGGGAAAAAAAGTGATTCCGGTTGTCCAGGATGGCCGTCCACATAACGTTAAAGTGTTGAAGTTTTGACCATTTATATAGAATACAATAAATCATAAACCACATCTGCAAGTCTGTGTGATATTAATGAAGAACTGGATTTGGTTTATTTAATACGTCATATGTTTACGGAAAAGATGTTGGGTGAGACAGACTTCCATTACTTGTTGGCTACATTAGCATCGTAGCTCCAGTGCAAAACTAAAGAAGCAAACGTCAGACACTAAACATGTCTTGGTGGATCGACTACATTTGAGGTAAGTGGAGAATTGTGTCAATTTTATTTTTAATGAACTTTTACTTTAAAACACATAAACATACAACTGACTGTGATTCTTACAAATTTGTACGTGCGTTGTTTTTAATGGCAGCTATATCAAATGACACCTAGCTTAATTTATTTCCCCATTGTGTGTGTGTCAGTTCTACAGGTGTTTCCGGTCTTTGCTGAAATGTGAGGTGCCCCATCGAGGCTCCAGCTTGAAGAGCTGGTCGAAGGCAAACAAAACCGCCCTACCTATGAGATGCGCAGACAACAACCTCACGTTCATGGCTGCCTCAGTGGATCACACATCAGCGCCACCCAACCAGGCCAACACCTCGGACAAGGGCTCTCCATCGACAGACGCCACCAAACCACCAGTGCTGTCCCTCGTGGCTCATTACAATGACTGAGGCTCATTCTGAGAGTAAGACTGAACTCAGCAACCCAGTTTCCAGTAGAGGAAATCAGCAGTGTTGCACAAGAGACGATAAACCACAGCACACCAAGAACTGTTATCTAAGTGCAGTTTCGGGCCTTTGACTCACAACTATTTTGTACATTTGAAAGGAATGAACTCCAGGCTGTGCTTCAGATTCCAATAAGAGTACATGTGTGCCATGCATCACAAATCCCGAACTGATGAAAAGTCAGTGCTTACAACTGTTCACCTCAATTGCTTTATCTAATGCTTGCAGCCAAGGGTCGCATTTTTGCCATATGTGATTTTAAAAAACAACACCACCTTTTTCTAAGAACCACAATGTGTGCAAAAATAAACCCGTGCCTGTAAAAATCTTGATAATGGCTTGCTTTTGATAATGTGTTGCCTGGGGCATATGGCTGGGTCCCCCCCCCCCCCAGGAAAAAATCCACTTCTCTGTTTGACAGAATGGGGAACAAAGCTATTTGATACATCAGCGACTACAAGAATCTTTTTTTTATTAGAGCCAATTTGCAGGATAAATGATTATTTCCTGAATGATCCTGAAGGATTTTTAAAAAGCCATACATTAATTCATCCTCGATCCAGCTAAAAATGACTGGACATCAATAATCATAACATAATCATAACATAGAAACATAAGTCAGAAGTGTTGAATACAGAAGTGTTGTGCACCCAACCACTTGCCTTTCAAGAGTGAACATAGCACAATTATGATGTCACCTCTTCAGGTTTTCACTGTGGTAAAATTTACACAATGTTTAATTTTGCTGGTCAAATTTCTTTTTAATAAGAAATTAACTTTAGCTTAATTTAGGTAAGCTACTGTATATGTTCTCCAAGCTATGAAAGAATCTTGAAGTTAAGATTGATTGATTGGTTGATTGATCTTCTAAAGCATCCTTCCTCAGGTTGTTCCACTGCGAAGGTACCTTTCACCCACCTCACCATTCATCTGTACCAAGAACTCCAGTTAATGTTCCAAGTATGGACAACTTTCTGGGAACAGTGGAGCGTCCCCATGTGTCTGTCAGGAGCTCTAAAGGTACTGTAGAGATTGACATGGGGAGTAGGTTCTCCTTTCGATTGATTATACCCAAAATTCCCTCATCCTGTGGCTCGACATAAATACCTCCCCCATTGATCTCAAGCAAAGAGAAGGTCTCAAAAGTGGATGTTCAGCTCTGAAACAGTGTGGAGGTCTGGGATTTGGTACACATCCACCAGAGGACAGTCAACAGACAGGTACAGGTTGATTTCTACCTCAATAAGGCCCAACTCTGCAAGATTGTGTGGCTGTTGTCATGGACACATCCTCACCATTGTATTTCCAGCACTCTACATCCCCTTTCCTTAAGTCTTGACACCTGCTGTCTTTATAATTGTCATTATCATGTGTTGTATGTACACTTCCTGGGTTTGTGTGTGTCTTTCTGAGGTCTTGTTTAACGTGTGCAATTTTAAGCCTTCTGTAAAACTATTTCAGAGTTCCTTACGTTCTTGTGTACAACTCATTATGCCAAAGAAGATCTATTGTATAACAGATTCTCAAATAAATGTAAAACTATATATTGAGCTATAAATCTTAAATCTGAATGATTTTTTACCTTTGTATCCTTGTTGGGGCTGAGTTTCGTGGCATTGGTTTCATTTAGTATGTATACTTTTAGAAAAAAGATTTCCTTAAGGGTTCTAGCTTTCTAAATGGGTTCAATTTGAACCTTTTCTCGAAAAAAACCCCCTCTGTTGTAGGGTTCTACGTGGAACATTTAAGGGTTCCCCCAGTGGGACAAACCAAAGAACTGTTTAGTGTGATAGATGAAATCATTTTTTCCTAAGAGTGTAAATAAGTCCTGTAAAATCCACTGTGCATATTTGAGAGATAAGTGTTGGGAACACGTTTTAATTGACTTGTAGTTGATTTGATGCCGAGTCCAGCTTACAAACTCTAAGCTAGAACAAATAAATCCCTTATACTCTTAAAAAGGGTTCCTCAAGGTTCTCTGGATGGTTATCAGTTCTAACTGCCTAAAAGTGGCCTACTTGAAAGTTTTTATGAAAGGGAAACCCTTGTTTGTAAGGTTCTGTCACGCTTTGACGAGAGACAAGGGATGGACACAAGCACGAAGCCGCTTAACAACATTTATTATATTTCTAAACACTAACATCAAACAACTACGGCATCCAGATTGGGTCATAAGTGCACCATAGAACACAGCGTAACATGCAATCACTCACAACATGGGACGGCGACAAGCAGGTACTTATACAATTACTAATCAAAGACGAACGAGATACAGGTGAGGAACCAGGTGATTACACTTAGAAGGTAACAGGGGCGTAAACTAGACAGACACTCAACATAAACAGACACGCGTGGAGATGCTGTGCAAGGCGGAGCGTTCATGACAGGTTCGACTTAAAACCTTTAAGAGTTTCCCCAGAAGGGAACCCATAAGCGTGTAAAAATGTATTTGTTTGGAAAAACAAAACAAAAAAACAGTTGGTCAAGGTTCTCTTGTGCATAGTGGGATTATCACGTAAGTTAGCCTTTGACTAAACCTGTCTTTTTTAAATTTAATCTTGGGTTTCTATTTGTTTTGTCTTTTGATGTTTTAGAAAAAGAAAGACCAACTTTTCTGCTGTCCTTATTAGATACTATCCCAGCTGAGCTAAATTTGACATCAGTTAGTCTTAAAATGTTTTAACATGAAATTGTTACATGTGTCAATGTCATTTCCTGATTCTGTCTCTGTTTACCCTTCACACTCTGTGCACTGACTTTCCTATTTTCCCCCTACTTTCCTTATATGTTCAATGTTTTCTGTTTTGGTTAGACTACTGCCATGGTAGTTAATTGTTCCCACCTGTTGCTTGTTACCACTGCCTAGTTTGTCTATTTAAACCTTTTGTGGTTCTCTTGTGTTTTCTACAAAGTATTTTATCTCCCCATGCAATTCTGAGTCTTGTTGTTCTGTGACCCTGGCTTTGACCTTTTGAAGAATACTGCATGCCTAGATTTCCTTCAACATGAGTCAAATAAATACATATGAAGGACTGAGCTATTTTGAAGCAGTACATTCTAACATTGTGAATTTCTAATTTCGATGGTCAATCTAAAGCTCCCTGCCAAACAGACAGGAATTTGAGCGTCAATCTTTGCAATTATTTTAACATCCCAACATTTGAAGCTTGCCGTTCACACTGGAAATGTTCACATTTTATTTTTAAATTGGAAACTTTTATGTAGGATAGCTTTTAAGTTAAACATTGTTTCATGTGTTTATTGTAGCACCTTGAGATTTACACTTAAATGAAGAGTGCATTATTTTTATTATTACAATTCATACAACTCAATTCGTATAAAAAGTTGCTATGGTTAGGTGTGGGATTAGCATTTATGTAAGTATTCTGAAATAGTTGTGTGTGTCTAGTTTTTAGCTCTTAACCCACTCAGCTCTCCTTCAGTTTTTTTATAACTCCACCAGGGAACAGATTGCATCAGCACACGGATTCCATCCTGACATCTCAAGGTAGGAAATTGGTCAAATATGAGATTCATGTTATCAAAACCCGGAGACTCAGGGTGCTCATGTTCTCAGGCTGGGTCATGATTATGGACAGCGTTGCGCCTTAGGGCCTGCTGAGGAGTAGCGATAACTCTTGGCTTAATAAACAACATGGTATAACAGCGCTGTCTATCCATCAGGCTTCCCACGTGAGGGCTAGAGGATGCTAACTAACTTGCCTAATAGTCAGAAGTCGTGATTGTTCCTAATGGGAGGACGGCTGGAAGACGGTTTTTACAACACGTTTTCTCCTTTCACAAGGATCAACATCTTGGCTGATGAGTAGCCTTTTTGAAATGCACGGTAAAGCTCATGGATCATAATTGATTATTTTTTTCTTGCCTCTAGCAAATAAAAGAGTGAACCAACAAGAAACAGAAGATGTGTAAAGGCGCTTTGGTTGTCCCTATGAGACAAAAAAAAGTCTTCACTCTTTTCTCAAGCATATCACCGTCAGTTTGGCAACTTACTGAGGTCGATGTCCATCCAATCCGATATTACTAGAAGCACGCACTATACTATGCTGCTTTTTAGTCTCTCCTTTTCTTGTGTGCTACATTTTTAATATGGTAGCTACTTAAAATCAAATCTAGGCAAGTATCAGTGTGGGAAAAGTGCTTGTCACTTGTCACCGAGTGAGACGTTCATTCAGAAAGTCTCCAATTAGTGTCTCAGATGTGGATTAACTGAAAAGGACAGTGAGAAGTCGTCAAAGAAAAATCATCCCTCTTAATGTCAGACACCCAATTAGATAATGTGTCACACAACATAATTACACACTTTCGTAGTGCGCTACACACGTAGTGCATTTTCTCTCTTAATGCTGCATTCTGGATCAGTTGCTGGGGCCTAATGGCACGCTGAGGAAGACCTGCCAGGAGCGAGTTGCAGTAGTCCAATCTCAAGATGACGAGGGACTAAACAAGAACCTGAGTGGCCTCGGTGGAGAGAAAAGGTCGGATCCTCCTGATATTGTAAAGGAGAAACCTGAATGACCGAATTAGGTTAGCAGAGAAGGATAGCTGGTTGTCCAGAACCACCCCAAGGTTTCTTGCGTTGTCTGATATTGTGGTGATAGAGTTCTCCAGGGAGATGGCAAGAGCTTGGCGTGGGGATGCATCTCCTGGGATATATAGCAGCTCAGTCTTGCTGGGATTTAATTTCAGGTGATGAGAGGCCATCCATGATGAGAGGTCCACCAGACATGCAGAGATTCGTGAAGAAACATGAGTGTCTGAGGGAGGAAAGGAGAAAATGAGTTGGGTGTCGTCAGCATAGCAGTGGGATGAGAAGCCATGTGATTATATGACCTAACTGAGAGAGCTGGTATAGAGGGAAAACAGAAGAGGACCAGGCACTGAGCCTTGTGGGAAACCAGTGGAGAGTCTGCATGGAGCAGATGATGGGCAGATCACCTGATATGACTGTCCTTCCAGGTAGGAAGCAAACCACTGCCTTGCAGGGCCACTAATTCTAAGGCTCGTGAGGCTGGACAGGAGGGTCGTGTGATTGACCGTGTCAAAGACTGCTGAGAGACTAATACAGCGTTCTCTTTTATTCTGCCTCTATTATTCTGCCATTTCAAAGATCTCATGCATTAGTTACCAGATGTTGTTGCTTTCTCTGGGCACTCGAACCCTTTCATTGCTTCTGCAAACATCTGAAAGAACACAAGAGGGAGAAGCAAATAAACACACATATACACACACACACACACACTTGTGACGGAAAAATTTATATTGGCAAGAAAACAAGACCTTTTTTGAAGAAAAAAAAAGGCACAAGTTTTTCTAAATTACTGAAGTGCTAATATAAAAACTGTTGATATAATTAAAAAAAACACATAGAAAAACATAGTTTATCATCTGTTTTCTAAAGCTGGTTACAAATGTTATATAGCTGAACATAAATATTGGCACACATTCACATGATTATCAGATGAGTACAAAGAGCTCCAAATGAAACCGATATTAAATCAAACAGTGAGAAAGAAAGCAAAACTGCATTAAAGGCATTAGACAAATTGTTCTGTTTGGGATCTCGGAGACCCACATTGTAAAGCGTAATTGAATACGATTGTGCTGCAAATATGTCCTGAGTTAGTTTGCCTGTTGGTCAAGGGCTTAGACAGATCAGTCTGTCTGTTTTGGATTTATTTGTTCTCTCAAAGGGTCAAACCGACCTTTTAAACAGAATAGTGTTTCTACCTTGGATAACATTACATTCCTATACTGGATACATTTCCTATTCTCTTCATCACTAAACTTCATCATTCTTTTATTCTCCTGTGGTGTTATTTTTTACTTTTGTCAAGTTTTGGGTGTAATATTTGGAAAAATAAAAAGTTCTATCTCCAAACTCACAGATAAACTTGGTTTTATTAGGTTCTATTTGCTAGCCAATCATCATTCAGGATGAAGACCCAACATAGGCGGCCGTGGCCAATCAATATCCACGTTCTATTTACACACTGACAGAAGAGAGACAGCAGACTCGAAGCCTTATTATGGGGAGCCGGAGGAGAAAGAAACTTTTAGCTGTAAATGTTTTACATATGCTTGATGAGAATAATAACAGGATTGGTCTTGGTCTACCGTATTTGCTGGTACGATGTGCACATTTTCTGGCACATTAGAAAGTCATCAGCACAGCAGAAAGCTAATAGTGTAACATTAGCATTAAATATTACCAACATTACAATTTCATTGTAAAATGAAATTTCAGGTAAAATATCTTGTTTAGGAACAACTTCAGATTGTCAAAAGGGAAATATATTGTATTTTAGATCTTGGAGAATACATTCAGAAAAATAAAACTTCAGGAGAAGCATAGTACATGATCATAATGTGGTTTTAATAGGCTTAAAAATGTCTTTCTTTACTGAGTTACACCATTTATTAGTAACTTATTAATATTGGGGATTGCCTAATGAGAGACAGCCAGATAGAACCTTATAAAACCAAACAGTACTTGAGCTTACAGAATAATAAGGTTCTATCTGTGTTTGGCCAGTGCTCAAAAATCCACTTTATAAATGTCTCAGAATTTTGAGAATATAAATTTGAAGTACCCTTAAAGTGTCGGTCTTGTTGAGCTGTAAATGTACATTACAGTACTTTAGAGTTTTGCTAGTAGAATATCAAAACTTTGAAGCCCCAGATCTCAAAATGACTCTTCACCCAGACAGTATTATAAGGTTCTAAGGTCACGAAATGTGCAAGACAGCAGCTTTTCATGATGTTTTAAAAAACAATCATGAATGATTTCGAATCTCGTCAAATAAACTCGGTATTTCATACACGTAAATACTGCTGATGAAAATGAGCGCTCTGATTAGTTTACCAGAACTTCCTTAACTGGAGGCAACTAGAAGTCTTTCTAAGAGTAGAATAGCTCAGAACGGCTGCTTCTGGCCTGCTGAAAAGGATAAATCTCTAGAACTAAAGCACTGTGCCTCGGAATATCACAAACACCAGTCACAGTGTGTTAATTAGCACGATGGCAAAGAAAAAACCCACCCCGAACAAGAGCTGCTGATTACAGCATGCTAGCTTCTTAAATCTCCCACATCCTCTCCCTCTTCAACGACCTTTAAATCACTGTGAATGCGCTCCTTATTACTGAGGCAACACTGGGAGCTTCTCTCTGGTGCTAAAGAGCGAGAAGGACGAGGGAGGCGTCAAGTGCATGAGCTTCCACTGTCACTGTGTACATTAAAAATAGAAGGAGATGATGGTGTAATTGGCTCTGCAGAGAATAGACCCTGGGAAGGCTGGGAGATATGATGATGTATCGATATCGTTATGTATTAACATAACGATACAATTTCCTGAGCATTGTGGGTATCGTCCGTTGTCGACGCTTTTAGAAAATTATTGTTACTTAATGTAACAAGTACCCGATTGGACGTTAAGACCTATTCTACAGCAGGAACCTTTTTCAGGATCTCAGGCACTTAATGCATGTTTTCACCAAAGGAACCAGGGTCGATTTAGGCTCCTGAATCGTAGTTTCAGGAACCTTTTTAAGCTCCTGCTCCAGAGTTGGTACTTGGTACGACTGGGTCGGAGCTTGCCATACTGAACGTCACCGATTGGTCAAACCCGAACTTTACTGAATGACCAACGCTCTTACCCAGCATTGAAAAACCGGAGTTTATCCAACAAGCGATTACTAAAGCAAAGTGTACTAAAGCATATGCTTTTTTTTAAATTTTTTACACGAGTCAAAAACAATCGCATTCAATCCCGTGCTGAAACGTTCTAACCGTCGTGCACTTTGCATCACTTCTGTTATTTTACATAAATCACGGTCCCAGCAGTGTGATGGAAACGAAAAAACAAGAACTCGTCCAGGAAATGTTTAGTTCTCCGTTACAATATTTTTTTCCTATGAGGAGCTGGGGAAATGAATGAATAATTATTGAGTATGGCTTCAACCAATCACAGAGCACCAAGTCCCTGCGACTCAGGCAAAATGTCATTTTCCCCGACAGTCCTTTAAATGGTGGATTTTTACCAATGTAAACATGAACATGCTGTCAATACATAATGAATGGGACACATTACCACCAACATTAATCAACTATATTACCGTGTTTATATTTGATTAATATTGACCTACCCTAACGAAAGTTCTTTCTCTTAATCGGTAAACATTATTGTCTTTCACGCATTTTTATTCCAACACAAAGGTAACTGCATCCCCCAACGTAAAGAGCGAGATAGCTAACTATTTTATGACTATTTTGATACTAATAAATCGCCAGCTAACTAATGTTAAGTGTGTTTAAGGGGTATAATCAGCAAGCTCTAATCGAGACGTTCCACTGGCATAATTTACCTGCTCTGCGATTGGATGAAGTCACACAAGCTCATTCATTATTAAATCAATATCTGCTGCTCATCCTGGGAAAGAGATATTGCTCTCATTCTCGAAAGTTGGTGGGGAACAAAGTTTCTCTCTCTCTGAACAGATGCGTGTACTGTACGTTTCTACAGAGAAATAAATGCATCTAAAATTAAAAATGAGACCTTTGCATCAATGGTGTTCTAAAAAGCTCCACAGCAGCTTCATATTGAACAAGTCTGCATTGAAGGTGTGAATGATTCACACGCAGCATGGGGCATTTTGGACCATTACTGTGGCAAGTCAGACTCTTTGAAGAAAGCATGCTGTGGCAAATTCCTTTTTTCCACATCAGCCTAAAATACTGAATAAACCGCATTATAACGACCGGAGAGATTTTTCATTGAAGGGTTGAACTTCACAGGCCTCACGTCTCGTCTCGAAACTTGGCCACTAAATAACCGAGCCACTAAGAAGGGATCACAGAAGTCTGAACACCTGAACACTACTATCAGTTTGTCCCTTATAATCTACAGAAAATCCTCCAAAACAGTGGAGTTTAAAGCAGTAGTCTTATGTAATGTTGCTGCAGTGTGCAACCCCAACAGGCCTTGCTTTATAAGCTCTTAAACTTGAAAAACACTTTGCAGCCTTCAAATGAAATCCTGTGGTGTTATCAATAGCACGGTGCCTTAGTGTAATATTATCCTAGCTGAGGAAGGAAGGGGAGAGCAGAAATAGCAGCACAACTCAAAGCATTTTAGCTCCCAGGATATTCCGGCAACAGTCAATAAAGTGACTTTATTTAAAAATCAGACTTTCTTCAGCAATAGGTTTAATTCAGTGCAGAGAGCACATGGCTTGGTGTTAAGGACCTTGACGCACAAAGACGACTGTATTCGAGCATCTATGGTCGGCTATCAACGTAGTTTTTGAGGTGCGTCCCGCACCATTGGCGCTAGTCGGCCTTGGCAGTGGTCAATGGTGAAAGAGAAAAGTTCTCTGATTGGCTGTTCAGCGTAGTGAGTCAGTGCAGAAGAAGAGAAAGCAAACCACACCCACAAGAGGGTACATATCGTCGTTGTCCAATGAAAAGCATGTATCTCCATAATTCCAATTTTTCAGGAACATGAAAACACACTTTTTCTTATCATTCATCACAACATTACACCCGAAATTCACGGTGTGATTTGTCAGCTTTTCATTGGTCATTTAGATGTTAACTGCTGTGGGGTAGATGGAGGTTTTCGCCCACATTCCATATATGATCAAACGTAAAAAACGCAAAAAAGGTGGAGATGCATGTTTTTCATCGGACAGCGACGATATACAGCGTCTCATTTTCCAATGAGACAATCTACAGCTATAATTTTGAAGCAAAATGGCAGAGCTTTTAAACAGATTCACAGGGGCGTAAAAATGGTAGCTAGATTAGTTTGTTTGGCTACGTCCCAAACCAAACCACATTAGGATTGTCAAAACGAATCTCACTATTCGAATACTATTAGAATTTACATAATAGTTACACATTCAAAGGTGAAAATCCACATTCGAATATATAACATCCCTAGTTTTACTTTTAGTTGCCTAACACGCGTCTATAGAAACGCGTTTCCCCCAAACGTTTTTTGGCCAAATGACTGTCGCTTGACGTAGGAAAAGGGGCGTCAGTAGGGGTCAGTATAGGTCTGTCACAAGGCGACCGCCAGAGCTCTGCTTACCATGATTTTTCCAGCTCGCCAGCATGGCTGCCGCTGAATCGCCGGGAAGCCCCAACGTTACAACTTGTTAATTAAACAATAAATAACTCCCGAACCCCCGAAGGTATTTGACAGCCTTAAACCACACACCACTGCACTAAATAGTGTCAATATAATACTGGTACATCGGTGTCATACGATTTTGACATACTATTCAGTACAGTATGCGATTTGGGCTTTCTCATTCCGCCGTACGGGGTCTTACGATTGCCTCTATAAAAAACACAGACTATCGCCACCTCCTGGTTTGGAGAGTTATTTCCTTTCGCACAAATATGACTGCCGTCAAATGTAATCTTTGCTGTGTGTGACAGAAAACAGGAGGCGATGGTCAGTCGGCCTTGACTAGCCCTCATTCTTTGACGACGGCTTGGTGCATCAGGGATATATTAAGATCAAAGACTAAGCAACCTAAAGGGTCAGCAGTGCTAAAGCTCCTTCTGAGAGTATGACCTCTCAGTGTGTGACCTTCTGCTCTCAGGCTCAGCCGCTCAGTAGGCAACGGGCTAAGCACGTCACACTCACACCAGAACACACTCACTACGGTCAGGAGAGAGATCAGAGAGCGGAAGCCTGCGAGCACTCTCGCCGAGACAGAAAGAACGTAACATGGGACCGGAGACTGTTCTGGGAACTAACTAAATCTTCGAAGAAGTACATTAACAAGCCCTTCGTTGGCCGAGTTAGATTCTTTCGTACATTTCACTTCACTATGCCAGTGTAGTTAATGTGAAACAGTATACAGCGAGAAGTGTTTGCCCAACCTGATTGGATTACAATAGTGAACTCCGCCTCACCCTGATTAAATGGAGATGCTGCATGCTCTTAAATCAATCCGTCAGATCACAGTGCTCTTTTCCACTTAATTATGTTTGGCTAATAGGGGAAGAGATGCTAGAGATTTCCTCTGCATCCCCGTAAGACCGGCATGCCTCTTGGCTCATTGAAACGAGTAATTGACATAGCTGAGGACTTACGCCAGAGGCTAAAGTCACTCACAGATGAAGGGCAGCTCTGCGTCAGGAACGTTAGCTCGGCTGCTAATAGTCCAACCAGCAGGTCCGGGTTTCAAAACGCTCTGAAATCAGTCGAACCCTTCAAGGTCTGCCGATGCTAAACACCCATTTGTCTCGTTCAGCTTTTACAGCGTCTCTCAGGGTTTCTCATTCACCAAGGATGAAATCAGATAAAGGGATCAGCATTTTCTATGACACTTAACATCAACTTAGGATAAGCGCATACTTCAGGAAACCAAAAGGCGATCGATAAGGCAGTTACATGAATGCATCCTGACCACGATTGCGTAATGAGGACAAAACCCCCATGAGAACATACAGCTGACCTCTGACTGTGTGAGTCACACGGTGTTGCACACAAGCCATTTGTCCTCGATCCTGGCAAACAGGCAGACAAAGAGGAACCGCCCTCCATCTCCATTGTCTTCGTCCAAACGGGCCGATAGTGGTGGAGGAGGGAGAGGTAAAGATCTCTCCAGGGAAAGGCCTGAAGAGAAAACCTTTATTCAGCAGCTCTGAAAGCAAAAGCACTATAATATCTAAACAGCTATGAATGCACAATGTGAAGGCAGTGCTGCCCTCAGCAGTACTTTGCACAGAGTGGGCTGGAGTGGGCAGTTTTGGGTATGGTTTAAAAAAAAAAAAAAGAAAAAAAAAAAAAAAACTAAACTGCTCTTTTAGAAATATTCGGTGTTATAAAAAAAGCACTAAATGGCTTGTATACGCGTGTTATGAAACATACCTCACGGCCTTAGGTCATCAGGATAAGGGAACACTTTCATGAGCACGGATCTCCACAGAGGTTTTAACCACAGAGGTTCCTTATTAAAGCCACCACAGGATGGCAAAACTCGACGCCATCGGAATAAAGGCACAATCTTCCATGTTAAAGTCAGGAATACAAAGAGCTGGAAGGTACATTGGGAATCACAGTGGGAGAACACCAAGCTGCCGCTTTCTCTTCTATGTGCTTGGCGTCCTGCCAAAACTAAGGTAGCACAATATACATGAGACTTCATAGACACGTTTTTGTTGTTCCAGTTGAAAAGTAATACTGAAACATAAAAGGCCTCCGGTTTGGCACAGTCTGTGTAAAGGCACAAAAGAAAAAGGAAGTGGAACAGCGCATTTCCCCAAATGTAAAAATAAATAAATAGAACGTGTCTCGGCTCTTCATTCAAATAGTCCTTCAAAACCCAGTGAGTGACAAGGGGGAATTTGGGGTTTAACCATGAAATTCAACAGAAACTCACTGCAGTAAGTCTCATTTAAAAAAATAAAAAGATAAAGCAGGTAGTCACTGTGCGACCAGAATGTGGTTTTGTAGGACTCGGATTCATTATATAAATACATAATGAAAAACCTGCGAGGGAAGGTGAATATTCACTCAAGCTCAAGACTTTCATTCATAGAGTCGGCGAGCGTGTTCAGGGATTTTGGGAAACGGCTGTGAGCCAGCAACGAGCAGCAGGATTACATAAACACAATGCTGAAGCTAAACACTCTGCCTCACTCATTAGTGATGAAACCGCACGAGCCTTACACGAGGATAATTCTTCCCCCATCCCAGAAAAGAAACAAGCAAACAAAAGCATTCCCAGAACTACAATGCGTCACGTTCCATTATGCCTATTCGCCTCTTTTTCCTCTAAACTGCTCCCTGCAACAATGCTCAAATTCACCTTTTAAGCACAGCAGCATGCTTTTTACACAAACGTCGATTGTTCTTGCGCGAGGTGAGGCGAGTCCAAATGACACGAGGAGACGGCATTGATTGGCCTCGTCTCAGTTCCAACTGCAGTCAGTGGATATGAAGAACAGGAGACTCATAGGCCAGAGTGTCCACAGCAGACAGGCCGAGCTAACTCGCAGGCAATCTAGAAAACAAACACACCAGTGTTATGTGCCCCAACATACCGTTTCGCAATATATCCCACAGTCAAAAGATTAATGACGACCGTCACTAGGCTAGCGGATTCCCAGGCCTGAGCACTTTTACACTACGGCTACGTGCCTCGGTGCTGAAAGGCCTATTAATATGTCCAGTAACACACTTGGTGTATGAAGGATTTTCACACTGTGAACTGTGTAAATTAGGTCACATACTTTATCTCTCCCGGTGATACCACACAGTGCATCAACTACGAACTTGGAGATCATACTGTAAAGCCTGCACAAGATGCTCCCTATTCTCTGTCCAGTGATGTCTATGTGAGGAATGAAACCAAATTATCTGACCAAAAACAAGATCTAACTTTTTTTTTTTTTTGAGATCTAGGAAGAAGTCTCTAGACACCTCCTGATTCGATTCAATTCAGGGTGCCAAGATGCAATTATAAAACAGTTCATCTTGTTGCATGTTAAATTAATTTTTATTATTATTTCTACAGCCTACATTATGATCTTCCCTCCTCTCTTTCCCCCCACCCACCCCACACCACGCCCCACCCTAAACTCACTGTTCACATCCAACTCTC
>JAOUQW010000027.1:6321541-6331732 GCA_028565825.1 Olivaichthys viedmensis
CAGTGCCCTAACCACCTTCTGATCAGTAGTCCAGTGCCCTAACCACCTTCTGATCAGTAGCCCAGTGCCCTAACCACTGATCCACCACTACCCTAAATGTTGTAATATTTTGTAAATAGTGTGTGCATGTGCATGGCAGGAGTGTGAGATAAAAGATGATGTGTCTTAAGATGATGTGTCCCAATTCCAACATGGGACAGGAATTGTTTGTATACCTACAAAGTGCACCTCCTAAATAGGCAAACGCATCTAATAAAGTGGCCCTCAGTGTACAAGCACGTGGGAATGACTGAGTGAAGGCTGGATCTGCCATCTAACGCCAATCCAATGCCATTACAACAGCAAAAGTCCCTTTAAAGCCCTGCAGCACAGCAGAGCCCGGTCCACGTGCACGCGCACACGCACGCGCACACGCAAGAAGCAGCTACTTACATGAGGAATCTGCTCTGCTCTGGACACGTGTCTTTATAAACCATCGAGGCGTTGGCTAAAAACAGCTGGCGTCTCCTGAGGACCTCTTTTACCCCCATGATCTCCTAGAAACATACCGCAACAACGCCTAAGAGTTCCAGTGGCGTATTTCAAAAGGACCAAAATGCGCCGCGTTTACTTCCGGGCGACGTTTTTGGTAGGATTTTTATTTATTTATTTATTTTGGTAACAAAATAAAAGTCCCACGCCGCCCTCCAACAATATAAAAGCACTGCACATAAACGCCAGCGTTTTGCCAATCAAAAAGATGAAGAGCACAAGTCAGAGTCATTGAAAACAAATCAATAATTGGGACACTGCAATGAAATCATTGTACAGGTGTTTAGCCCCGCCCCCAAAGGGAAACGTTTACACACAAGTCATGCATGATCATTTTAAAGCAACATGCATTGGTTGTTAATTTTTTTTTTTTTTTTTTATATATATATATATATATATGACCCTGGACACAAATATATTATGCTCAGGGAAATTCTTCTTGCACTGCAAACAATGCTTTATGCATGAGCAAGGGACTGTGGGAAAGGGCGGGTTTCGCTCCCATAAATAAGCCTTACACCTCAGTGTTATGTTATAGCGAAGGCCAGTCAGTACAGTGAGTGTCGGCCTATTTATGTAGGCCTACCTGTCTAAGAAGATGTTTTTTCAATCCAGATTAAACATGTGCAACGTGTTGTTGTTTTTTCCACTTTATTTTACTACATTTTTCCTTGACTTGTAGTAACCCAATTTTCATAGATTTATAGTAAATGAATGAATGATAGTTGATTATTGGGCTGTTGTGCTCATAAATACTGAATGTTTAATCTTTTGATTTTCTACAAAAAAAGCTGCTATGTGAATTATTATTGTCGTTATTATTATCATCATTATTATTATTCATTAATTAACCGACCAATATCTACCATTATCCATTTATAACATGCCCATAAACAGCCGAATTCCATGCTTTTAATAAGAAATGTAATAAGTGTTCCTCAGATAACTACAAGATTCCTAAACTAAGAGATGTAGGCTATATAGCAACAACAGTAAACGACTAGATTGTCCATTCATTTAATGAAATACACCCGGGTGCCTCTTAGACCTGGTTACCTGTGATGTCATGTTGCAGTATCCCAATGCGATGGTGATATTAGGGCATGCCAAGGTTAAGTAGGCTAGATTTTCGAAGTGAGAAATGGCTGGTTGCAGACGCAGTCTGAAGACTGGAAGGTTAAAGTTTTAAGCGCCCAGGGACGATGAAGATTGATTGCTCAGAGGATTGTGTTTTGTCCGCAATTACAGGGGCCGTGAGGCTGAAAATAACACCTTTTTCAGTTTAGGTCGTGGTTTAGAACACAGCCTATCGCTCTCAGGACCGTGCTGTGGCATCTCAGAGATGCGGGAATGATTGCACACGAGGTGGTGCAGAGAGAGAGGGAGAGGGAGAGGGAGAGAGAGAGGAGAGAGAGAGTGAGAGAGAGAGAGAGTGAGAGAGAAAAGAGAGGGAGAGAGAGAGAAGAGAGAGAGAGTGTGAGAGAGTGTGTGAGAGAGGAGAGAGAGAGAAAGAGAGGAGAGAGAGGGAGAGAGAGAGGAGAGAGAGAGTGAGAGAGAGAAGAGAGGGAGAGAGAGAGAGAGAAGAGAGAGAGAGTGAGAGAGGAGAGAGGAGAGAGAAGAGAGAAAGAAGAGAGAGTGAGAGAGGAGAGAGAGAGTGTGAGAGAGGAGAGAACGAGAGAGAGTGAGAGAGAGAAGAGAGTGAGAGAGAAGAGAGAGAGACAGAGAGAGAGAGTGTGAGAGAGAGAGAGAGAGAGAGAGAAGAGAGAGAAAGAAGAGAGAGTGTGTGAGAGAGAAGAGAGAGAGAGTGAGAGAGAAGAGAGAGAGACAGAGAGAGACAGAGAGAGAGAGAAGAGAGAGAAGAGAGAGAGAAGAGAGAGAAGAGAGAGAGAGTGTGAGAGAAAGAGAGAGAGAGAGAGAGAGAGAGAGAGAGAGAGAGAGAGAGTGTGTGTGTGTGTGTGAAACTGGATATTTAAAGGCGCGGGTCGGCGGACACGGTGCCAGCGGAGCCTGCACGCGGACACACTGCGAGAGACATGACGGAGTGAACGCGGCATGAAACAGACGGAGAAAAGCGCTCGAGTCCAGCGCGCCTCGTTATGTGCGTCTATAAACGTGACTCTGCAGATCATGAGTTAGAGACGGGGATTTGATGAGCATCAGTGCTCTTTAAGGGCAGGGATAAAGCTGCAAGAGCATGTCAGGTCAGTATCTAAAACACACTGCGCTTCACACTGCCATGCAAACACACAGCCATGCAAACACACATCCATGCAAACACACATCCATGCAAACACACTGCGCTTCACACTGCCATGCAAACACACATCCATGCAAACACACATCCATGCAAACACACATCCATGCAAACACACATCCATGCAAACACACTGCCATGCAAACACACTGCCATGCAAACACACATCCATGCAAACACACTGCCATGCAAACACACTGCGCTTCAAGAGGAACAACTCAAACTTCAGGTAAATCCAGACCAAGACTGTTTTTAACCAACATTCTTTAATACCTCGTATTAATAGCTTTTGTATTCATATAGTAATAACACCATAGGCTACTACTGTTAACATTATTATTATTATTATTATTATTATTATTATTCATCCTTGTTGGTTTATTCGTATGACCGCCGCACGTGATTTATTCGTATTTTACTGCGTTACACTTTTAGGTGATGTTTGCACGTTTGATTTGAACTAATTACTGCCACAGTTTTTCTTTCATTCTTCATTCTTTCCTTTTAACTACTGTAAGTCTGAATAGAAACGCGAGACATCACCAATTGTATACTACAACTTAAAACAAGCCAATGTATTTTTGATGATTATTTATTATTTCTAGATTGTTTATTGGACCATGTGACGTAAATCCTATCTCTCATTTAGCCACATGCACTCTTAGATTAAAAAAAACCTAATACCTTAAAGGATTCTTCAGTTTGTCCCTCTGAGGGAACCCTTAAAGGTTCTGTGTAGAACCCAACAACAGACGATTTCCCCATTCACAAAAGTTTCCAAATAGAATCTCTTTAGAAAGCTAGAACCTTTTTTTTTTCACTCTTTTTTCCCCCCCAAGAGTGTGTTGTGTTAGTAGGCCTATGCTATTGAAGCATTTACACATTGACATTTTTTTCTTCTGATTTTCCTGTAGTGCTTTTTTCCCTCCAAGATTGCAGGTCAGTGTGTTGCCAGTCCTTTAGAATCCATACCTCACATTAGCCAAAACAAGGAAATCTCTCCTTCGTGACTTGGTAAGAGGTTTACCATCTTAAACTGATTCTTAATAGGCATGATAAAACTATGAAGCTATATTTTGGCTATACGGTATCCTGTATAATGTGTCACTTACTCCTGAGCTGTAACAGTGATTGATATAGGAGCCGAGGAGTGCGGCACTTCAGGAGGCTGAATGTGGAAAGTGCAGACCTTCTCTAGTCCACCTAATTTACCTCAGTGTACATCAAGATGCAATTGGTTTACTGTACTGAGTATGTTGAAAAAAAATGTTAGGTCTGCAATTGAAATTAAAATACATTCACGAATCATTTAGGCATAATTACTTTGCATAATACCTCAAGCCTAACCAGTTCGCAAGAATAACTCCAGGCCTTTCACTCTTGAAAAAAAGGAAACCCTTAACTCTATAACCCTTTTTCGGTTGTCCCTCTGGGGGAACCCTTAAATGTTCTAGAGAACTCTAGAACCCTTAAATGTTCTATAGAATCCTACAACCAAATATTTCCTTATCAGAAAGGGTTCCATGTAGCACCCCTTCTAATGCTAAGAACCCTAAATTATCACTCTTGAAGTGTATAGACAGCTAATTTTAGAACTCATTTGCATTTGTCCATTCTTGATGAAGAGAAGTGATGAGAGAAACTGAGATACCTCATTCAGCTGCATTTTCCTTCTTGATTCAGTCTAAATAACGCCCTCAAACTCTTTTCCCTGTCCTCCCAGAACGCCTATCAGAGAGAAGCAATGACATTTAAGTCTCTCTGGTGGTTTGGCATAGCCGAGGCTTCTTAGAAATGATTTTGAAAATATTACATTTTGAGATTCTGAACTGAGGGGGACACTAATGTTGTGAATAAAACTGCATGAATACCCATGTATTCAAACGAGGCACATTTTAGCTGTACGTATCTCTTCTAATTTGTCGTGAGAGTAGGAAAACACAGAGCCTTTGGGCTAAAACAAGTGTACACTTGTAAGTATTTCTCAAGATCTTTCTCAAGTAATTTGCCACTTTTAAGATGCGTGTCTTCATGAAACGTAGCTTAAGTCAGTAAATATATTCTGGTTCTTTCTCTGGAATCGGTATAAACAGCATTTATAGAGGAAACGCTTTGATGACCAGTACACAAAAACACTCCTAGTAGCATCCGCCAAGCTATTAGCCATCTCATTTTTAGCAGCGTAATAAGGTGTCTGGGTAGGGAAGAAGAAAGAAATCATGGTACATATTACCACTTTTTCCACTTTTATTCTAATACCTCATTCAGACTGAGTAAAATAAGCTCCACATTGTGCAGTTGATGTGAGTTTCAAAAAAACAATGCTGCTAAATTCCCCCATCATATGTTTCAGTGCGCAGCCAGTGTCAGATTCTTCAACACCCAAACTCAAAAAAAGGCGTTTGTGAAAAAAAGAGTGAGCTTTTTTTTTTTAAGCTCTGATGAGCTCACCAGTTCACTGGTGGCATTTTTTGACTGTCTTGATACTTTCCATTTTACAGCGCATGAGCTGATGTCAGCTTGGTGAGCTTCTCTTAAGAAATCCGTTTTTAAATTACATGTGATTAGTGCTGATCAAACAGGATTGAAAGTGAGGCAAATATGGCAGACGCTAAGCCCTCAGATTTTTCTTTTAGATAAAACGCATTAAGCGCAGATGGCTCCTGCACTTCCCTGTCTGACTCCACGCCTGTCACTAAATATGCGGATTGGCTGCGGTACAGAGGAAGGATGCTGCCTGGGCCGAGGATTGTGGATAGTGGGGAAACAGTAGGCTAGTGGAACAGTGTGCAGCTTTGTTCTGGTGGCAGGCACAGCTACGGCCGGATTGGTGGTGGGTCCAGAGTACAAAGAGGGCACAGTACAAAGAAGCCCACGCACTCTATCTTAGCTTTGTGCCGGCTCGCTAAGGTGGGAAATGCTTTCGGAAGTGTTAAGTGGGGCTACTCCCATTGGCCTCAGTGCCTCTTGTTCCTTTGGCCATTGTTGCGGTGTGTACAGTAGCCCATTGTCACGGCGCTCGGTTCAATCAGTCAGACAGGGAGAGAGGCTTTGCTGAAAGGGGAGTCACAGTCACAATCACAGTCACGTATCTGTCCCATCATTCCTGATTGTCTATCTGCTACTTATTACCCTGCATCAATACTTTAATTACAAGTCTCATTAATCACCGACAGCAGCTTCACCGTGGCAAGCTCATTTCGAGTCTATATATTCTGCTGTCGCACTGATAATACAAGGCAATTCAGATAAGGAATGGAATAAATGCATTAATAAGTGGCCTGATTTTCTTTTAAACAAAAAAACAGGTAAAATCCGTGACTTGAAATACAACTTCGATATTTCCCCTTTGGATGCATTTCAGTAAGTTGTCTTTCTCTGATTTGTGTTAGTGTTGTTCACATTTGTAATTGATTCTCACTATACTGTATATGATGTCACTTCATCCCTCTGAGCCATTACATTGCGTTCTTGCCTGGCAATGTCAAAGCTGTACAGAACATCACATCCATATCCTCGCTCTCAAATTTCCCCGCTATCTGATTGAGCCCAGGCCGGATTTTGCCGTTTTGTCAGCGTGCAAGTTTTCCCCATCGACTCCTCTTTCCGTTCACCTCGCTGTCCTTGGGCTGCCTGGTGTCGCATGCTGCTTGGTCTCGCAGCCTCAGAAGTAGCTTGAACCAATTAGCACACAGAGAGCTATGAGCTATCACTGATTATGTAGGAGAGGCAGATTATGCATTATACTTTAGGGAGGACTTCACATCGTCGGAAATAGATGTAGGCGCTCAAATGTAGAGCATCAGAAACAAAGACACTAAGTTATTAAATTTTTTTCCAAGAGATAGCCTTTCATTTTGCCACTTCCTTTGGGGATTTAAATAGCCGAGATAAAAATGGAAAAAATCCTGCACCAACAGTGACCGATTTCTGAGGCATAAGACACTCAAGAGATTTTTTCTTTGTCTTTTTGCTAGAAGGTGACTTAAGATGTCATTAACCTCACTTTCAGGCAATTTGGGCCGTGGTGGCTTTTAAAAAAAAAAATTCTGGAGTGGCTGTGGGAGAGGGGCTGCTCGCCTCAGATGTAAAGTGAAACGTCAGGGCTATTTTGAGTGTTTGTGATGAATGTGGCATCCAAAGCATCTCTTTCTCTCTCTCCCTCTCTTAATCTCTCTGGCAGTGAGACAGCAGGAGCAGGGGAGCTGAAGGTGACCTGTGGCTGGGCCAGGGGCTGCAACACAGGACATGGGAGCTGCCTCTCACTCCCGCTCGTGTCTTGTGTTGCAGCCAGTGGAACTGCTGCGCTGTGCACATCAGAACGACGCCCTCCACAGCGACAAGCTCCAGCATCCTCTCCAGTACTTTTTGGATTGGCCTGTACAGAAAATGTGTACACTCATAAATAAAAATGCATAAAAGTTTCCAAAACTTATTTTGCTGGGTGACAGAAAATCCATTCTACCTTGAGTTGAAACGGAACTTTTTTGCATATTACTGCAGAGCAGTAGACAAGGTCAACAATAATGCACCTGTGTGTGTGTGTTTGTGTGTGTGTGTGCGCGTGTGCATGCACTGCCTGTCTGCTCCTGTATTAATGGTGCATATTCCTCCTCAAGGTTAGGGCTGAATAACACAGATGGAGAAGCTGAAGACGGCCTTTTCTGCATGTTGCTGCTCCTCCAGCTGAAAGTCAGGCTGAGGGAAGTGGACTCAGGGTGGTAAGCATGATTTAAACTTGCGAAAATGAAGTCATTTTCTCACAGAGTTTCGCTTGATTGGCATTTAGACTCAAGAGCAAATACCATTGGCATCTCAATTGTGTCTAAGCACTCGCAGGCCATGTTTTGAATACAACACAATAAGAAATGACTTCAGGTTTTAGAGTAATGGCAGATCAGAACAGGAAAGCAGCGTAAAAACACCCAGGCTGATCTCTTACCAAATGACATCCAAATATAATAACATGACGATGACAATATGCTCTTTTTATGTGGCAAATAGGTGTAAAGGTATTTTAATGTATGTTTTGCCATCCATTTAATTTATTTTAGCGATTAAATTACCATCAAAAATGCAAAAGGAAAAACAACTTTACAGGCTTGGCATATCAAGCACACCAGATTAAATCTTGTGACAGGTGCCATAGGCTTGGCATCCGTCAAGTGCTTTGGTGCTGCTGACTTTTTGATGCCTTTTTGTGTTCATAAGAGACTTCCTACTCCCTACTTTCTCCTTCCCTATTGAGGATTTCTCTATTCACCTTGGATCACCGCTGCACCAGGAATTTGTCAGTACACTTTAGGTAATAAAGTATAAAGAATATGTAATAAGACCAACGGTTGGTCTTGTCATCGTTTGTCATTCAGAAAGAAATAAAACCAGAGTCAGTGCATTTCATCAAACGCTAAATGTGGAGAGGAAGCTCAGTCTCATCTATTCATCGTTCTTTATCAGCTATATTCATTTGTATTTTACACTCAAGGTCAACATGAGTTAAAAAAAAAATGTGTCCCTATTATAAGCTCGTTTTAGCGCCCCTTAGTGAAAAGACCCCTCCACACCTGAGAAGGTCTTTCAAGGACTCAAGAGCGTGCTCACTCAACATCCCATTCCTCCCCTGAGAGTGAAAAGTGGTGCTCTAAATGTCATTTAATAAAACAGAACCTTGCTATGGTTCATAGACAGCTGTGATCCACAATGTAAAGACAATCCAGGAACTGCAACACTACCTCTCTAGTGCAGTAATTAAATAAAGTCACAAAACTGTGATGGAGAAAGATTTGGGGGTCAGAGTGACTTTGAGGATGGTTGACGATGTTTGTGGCAGAGGTCCAGTAAAAACACAGAGGCATAGCAGGGAGGGACGCAGACAGATGTAGTTTCAGCCGTTCCCCCGCAGACCAAGCTGGAGTGGCAGTCAGGGTTTGATAAGGTGCACATCACCATCTGCTCTGCTCTGTGGGCTGTGAGGAGGAAAAGAAATATGCAAAATCATTGAAGGAGACCATGCGCAATTCTACTCCAATGAGTGTTACACATTATGCAATATATGCTCACTGACTACTAACTGGACAGGCTGTACAATCCAATAAAGGAACTACAGTAATGCAATCTACAACATCTGAAAATTTAAATCCAGGGAGATAACACCAGATTGCACAATATGTGGACCTGCATGTGATAACGGCTTAAGTGTAAAAACCTGATTTTGAGTCGACAGCAGCATCTGCTGTGTTGAAAATTGGCATTTTCCTCAGACAGAAAAGTAGAAGCTTTTTGTCCACCTCACTATGAATGTAACAAGTTGTGGGTGGGAATGCAGTTGAGTGAAAGGCCAGAACCAGATATGGCGAGTCTTCTGTGCCCTCCAGACAGATTGGTGACTCCATTTTGATTTATTAATGGCCTTTTTTTTCCGCTTGTTATCTGACAAAAGGCTGGCTTCTCTTTTCAGTCAGGTCCTCTATATGGTTTAACAAAAAAATAACAAACTTACATTTAGGTCTATCTATGAGTCTGATGAGGCACAAAAAGCTCATTATGCTCTGTCCCCTAGACGTTGCTTTTTTGTAATATATTTGCCGAGAGGATCTTACTTATTGTAAATTAATAATATGTGCTAGCTCGTTAAATAATTGTACTGCCATTATTTAATGGGGATCCATTAACAGTTCATTGAGCACATCATACTAATTAACTGGGTAGGAAGTTATGTCGGTTATGTCAGAGATGATAAAGGAACTGAAATAAACCCTAAAATGTCTTTATCCATGTACTCTAGTGGAAATGCATTTGCAATTGATGTGTGAGATCCATGAGGATGTGCTTTTATGGCCAGCAGTCCTGAAAACACCTCAGTAAGCACCCGTGCTAAAGGATATGATTGTGGCAACTTCTGATAAATGACCTGGGGGAGACGAAGAACAATTCCTCCAGTGTTATCAGGAAAAAACAGCCAGAGACTCAGGAGGCCCCATCTGCAAAGGCGAGATCTCTCTCTTTCTCTCTTTCTGTCACACACATGAACACAAACACATGGGTACAATCACAGAGTACTGTAGGAGAGTTAGGATGTTTGAATGTTTCTCTTGTGCCTTTAGTGCCACACCCTTGTTGCATCATACAGTGTTTCAGTTAATACATCAGCAGTTGCATAAAACACTACTGCCACATTACAGAAATTAGATTTTCAGATTCTTCAGAATTAGTATTGCTTTATGTGTATGTCATATTCCACTTCATATAAGACTTTGTGCTATTTTGCATTTTTTAAGCCAAACAAAGGGGCATTTCACAATCCGCAAAAAGCCGTGTCTGCATTTTAAATTTCAAGTTCAAGTTCAAGTAGGTTTTTATTGTCATTTCTCCATATACCTCGTATACATTGAAATGAAATGTAGTTT
>JAOUQW010000027.1:6331832-6350366 GCA_028565825.1 Olivaichthys viedmensis
TTGTTTTGAGAGAGATATTAACTGTTTAATGTTTAATAATTAATCAAATTTGCTGAGTTCGAGAGCCGTGTAAATGGAGTCGCGGGTCGTAAAGCTCAGAATAGTTTTCCACTTTCACAATCAGGCGTACATCGTCCATGGTTGTGCCACGGGATATGACGGGCTGTTTGTTTTGGTCTCGCTCAGGACCTCCGCAGCCGGGGTCGTCTCCAGGGTAACGTTTCACCGGCCAGTGAGCACGCGGGAGAACGAGAATCCTTTTTATACAGCGTTAATACGGATTCAAGCCACATTGTTTGTAGTTTTCTTGACCGTCTGACTGGTCAAATCGGATTTCATGTGGTTTTAACGTCATTCGGTGCGGCACTCGGCGTCAGACATTTGCGACAACAAAAACGCCAAAACCAGCATGACAAATCAGAAGAGGCGAGTACCTGGTCCTGGAGCAACGAAGAGCTGGCCTGTCTTCTTTTTTTTGTGGGGGTTGCCTCTGTGCAAACAAAATCGGAAGGTACCTATCGAAGTAAATAAATTCATGAGGAATTTACGAAGGTTTGTAAGATCCTGGCAACAATGCCATTAAATATGGCAACAAAGAAATGAAATATGGAAACAATAAAAGTGGAGCCGGCACACAAACTGCCCTTTTTATGAGCAGTTGAATAACATTTTGGGAGACAAACTCTGTGTTTCCCCGCTGGTTGTAATAGTGTATCATTGGTCTCACCGGTCATTGCTCCTTTTCCGGGTCCAAATCGCTAGGGTAATTGTGTACGGGTAATCGTACCCATGGTGGCAGCAGGAACAAACATGGCATAGGCCACTCTCTTCACTCTTTTTTGTCGCAGTTGTCTACGCCAAATACGTTCAGAACTGTGACTGGACATTGCCCTAATGTAAAACACTGTGAAATCTCCATGTCGGTAGCTACCTAACTGGCTAACTTTCGCCTGTTCCACACTACTCAGCATACGCACGCATCTGCGTCGCAACTAGAACACGCGAGCAAATGTGACTACAGTCCGAAGAGACAAATCAGATTCGGTCACTTGCAATTTGCAGTGCGAACACTCGGTCTAAAAATCGGGTTTGAAAAATAAATCAGATTTGCCCTGCTGTCTGAACATAGCCATAGTGAAGTCCGTTGACTCAGGTTGCCATAGCGCACTGAATAACTACATCACATCCCAGATTAACGTGACTCTGAAAATGTTGTGTAACCTTTTTTGAAAATTCAGTTCTTGTTTACTGTGGAAAAACCAATTGCTCCAGCAACTTTTCACATGTGCAGTACCCTCTTGCCAGGTCCCCCGGTGAGACCAGCTTAGTCACTGTGTGGTTTTATATTATGTGGTGTTCCATCTCTCTAATGCAACACAGATTTGTTTGCTGACGTTAACTTGCCCCTTCAATTCACACTGCCATGGATTTCCTTTCCTGTTAGCGCAAATCGGCCATGTTTCTTTACTAAGTGACTTATCTTATGCTATCTCTTTTTGCTAAAGAGTTTGCTAGCTTTGCCATAATGAGGAGCCTCTTAATACATTTTTTTTTACAAATACTTTGTTGAGATAAAAGGACGTAAAATCAAAATGTTCATTCTGTTTGAAGATTGTGCTTCTGCCTGTTTTAGAGCTGTGCTAACAGTTTTTTATTATTATTTTTTTCTATACCACCTGGGATTCATGTTTGTTGCTGTAAAATTCTGCGGCTCTCTTTGAGAAATGCTCTTCACATGTCAGTACTTGTTTCCTTGTCTGTTTTTGCCCCCAGTAATTGTCTGTTATGGGGTGCTGTCTTTTTCTTTTAATATCACTTGTTGTGATGAGTAATCTTTAAAGAAAACAGAGCTACTTAAGATTCAGGGCTTCTTATTGAGTGTAGCCTCCGCTCTTGTCGTAGTGTTTTTTTAGACCGAGTCCAATAGCAGTATAAAAAAAACAAGTTGTCACCTTCTATTTAGTCAAGGATACTGCTTCCTCTTTCTCTTAGCCATTTCTCCCACCCCCATTCTCACACACTGGCTCCTGTTCCCCAGACTCTTGTGAAAACAGCTCTGGCATGTCTAACCGATGTGCTAAGAGCCTTTTCGCTTTATGCACCTCTTTCTTTTGCACCGAACTGGTTGCTCTGAGTTTTTTAATGCTAAATATTTATGGACAGAAAAAAAGAAATCTGCATCCTCCCATTTAGTCATGCAGGCCTGACTTGTATTCTAATAGAATTTTAAACATGATTGGTCTTGGTTACCTTTCCTCTTGAATATATGGCATGCTGAAATCCTTCAGTGTTTTATGTCTTATTAAAGCCACCGTTTTTCTTTTCAACTTCATCTCTATTGACCGCGTCCTTTAAAAGCAAAGGATTTTGATATGTCTCCCTGTACTGAGAAAGGAACGAAAAAACCTGTTTACTCAAAACTCACTTGTAATGGAATCCTAAGGGCAAATGTTGAACTCGGTCAATAAATGTTTCAAATATGTGACTATTAAAAATAAATAAATGAAAAACTACACACTAACAATAAAGCTCTCAGGTTGAGACAGGCATGAAAGATTGTCTTACTAAATCTATTCTTATGTAGTGTTTTTCAGCTTTTTAACACTGGAGCAATACAGTAAAATGTAATTTCAGTTGCATACAGTTCCCGGACAGTTTTGACAGTTCCCCATCCTCCCTCAGGCCATAACTGAGGCACTTCCGTGTTTACATGTTTACGCGCCTATGTTGATAACACACAACCACAAATTCTTCCCTTAAAAGATAAGGCCCATCTCTAAAAAGAGGAATTATTACAGATTTCGAGCTTAATTTACAGATACCTTTGACTGAAAGTGTTCTACAAAAATACATGGTTTTGCATAAACATTCATCGACTTCCCCTACAAGTACAAGTAAGTTTCGAGTAAACAGGTTTTTCATTCTTTTTTTCAGTACAGGGATACATGAGGAAATTGTCGTCCGTGCTAATCACACACCATTTTTCACTCAAAGATTGAGAATGCCTTTAAAGCATGTGCTGACCACTAATGATTGTACATTGACAGATGTAGAACCAAGAAGTTTGATATCCATAGCCTTCCCACTACGTCTGTGATCATCGCGTTCTATAATGAGGCCTGGTCCACCCTGCTGAGAACCATCCATAGCGTACTGGAGGCCACACCTGCTGTCCTGCTGAAGGAGATCATTCTCATTGATGACTTCAGTGACCGAGGTGAGATGGAAAGTTTTTATGTGTGTGAGTGAGAGAGAGACTCTAGTCACACCCTAGTGTTTATATAAACATTAATCCATCCTGGTTTGGGGCCAGTCCTGTCGTTTCAGACATTACACAGCTTCCTGTGGCTTGAGTCTTAGCTGAGCTCATAAGAAGCCGTGTCCTTTTCTGTGGCTTTCTGGAAGCTGCCAGAATATAACACTTATTCTGCTCTGCTCCTGCTACTCTTAACTAGAATTCATACCGCATGTAACATGTAAGCGGCACACGTGAGCGGCACGCCTGCGTAGAATAAGCGACCTTCCGACCAATCCACACCCCTGCAACTCCATAAGCGCTACTAATTCACGTATGCACAAGTGTCTATAGAACTCGGTGTGGACAGTCGAAGTTGGGCATCTCTAAAATAACTTAAAATATTGACATGAGACAGTGGGACAATTAAACGAACCGCATATTTGTGTTTATCTGGTTACACATGTTGGTGTAATGAGCATCATTACCACACAAACACTTTGCTGTGCAACCACAGGCTGCACTGTTATAACATTGTTGTAGATTACGATTTAAAATATAGCTCACAACATACAGAAAGTGGAAGTGTGTAATTTGAATGGATCTTTTCAAATGGAAGCTTGACTGTTTCGTCAGAGTAAAAGCGCTTCAGAAAGACTTCAGGTGTGAGTTGGCCCTTACAGATACAACAGAAAGTCCAACTGTTGATTTCAGTTCATTTGGCTTTGCCTGAAGTGTATGCATGTAGGAATATGTGATTATAACTAAACTGTGTAAAAGAGGTTGCTTGGGAATGAGTAGAATGGGAGCAATGAAGCCTTGATGTGAGTAAAATAATAACTTACAATTCAGTGTTTCCTCAATGGCTCTGCCTTGGTTAAAGTACCAGGAGAATTTGCACCAACTACATGGTCACATTTTCATAATTGTTTCTTCTCATGGTTTTCTAATTCTTATTTTTGCACATGTTGTTTAAGTACATTTGCTTGAACAGAATAACCTCAAGACCTGTTTTGTGTAAGCGTGTAATTTGCCTTGACTGCAAAAAGCAAACAGACTGGATACGGTGACCATTCTTCCTATTTAACCCTGAAATGCATGGCTGTTTCTCCAACCGCTTATACACACCTCAGATTGTTAGCGACCTCGGCGCTTACATCTAACAAACACTGCCATGATAGTGTAAAGTTGTTGAAGCATTTTATTAACAATAATAAAATATATTATTTTATATTTGTTTGTCACTTATCTAACACAGATTGTGCTACAAAACATAGAACATGGTTCATAACTGCTTGTACATAAATATTTTGTCATACACTAGGCTATGTCAAACACCTCATGTCAGACACACATTATAGAATGTATATAATTTTATAATATATCATCTTCCATTGTTTGTTTCTAGTTGTTTCGAATTTTTTTCTTACAATTTTAGCATTTGGTAAATCATATATTCTTCGGTCAAAGGTATTTGTAAATGAATCTCTAAATCTTTGAGTCGCCCTTTCAGAGGACTACTTTCTCTGGACTACTTTTCCAGAGGGAAAGATTTGTGGTTGTGCTACCAACGTGTAATAAGTTTCCACCTGATCGCGCATAAATACCACCAAACCATAGGGAGAGCATAAGTGACCAGAATTGACCTTTTGCTATATTGCTTCAGTGTTCACAAGCTGGATAAAAATATATAATAACAGCTTTGGTAAACATTGTCTCATTGTCTGTCTTATCCTAAAACATTAAGTGTAATGGTTATAGTTTTGAATTTATAGTCACTTATTTTAAATGCTTATTGACAACTGACCTTAGCCTTTCATTATAAGTGAGTTTTAAGTCAACGGGTTTTCCGTTATTTTCTCTAAAAAACATGTCTAAAAAATAATTTGTATGTGGTAATCGCCCATACTCTACAAAGGCAGTGAAGAGATATTGGGTTGAAAAATGCTAGAGTATTTCCTTAAGGATTAAATATTATATTTGCTAAAATACAATTGTTGACCGAGCTGTTATGTGCTCCTGATAGATCAGGAGTTCTTTGGTGTGGCTGAGCACTGGGGACTGATAAAACAAAATGGTGCTGATAGAGACACACCACAGATGCTCACTCTGTCTTGGTGGGAATCGCAGGCTATCTGAAGTCCCAGCTGGAGGAGTACATCAGCAACCTGGAGCGCGTGCGCCTCATCCGCACCAATAAGAGAGAGGGGCTGGTCCGAGCTCGGCTTATCGGTGCCACCTACGCTACAGGAGATGTGCTCACCTTCCTGGACTGTCACTGTGAGTGTGTGCCCGGCTGGATCGAGCCTCTGCTAGAAAGGTATACTTAATCAGATGAGCTCATGGAGGACTGTTAAGGCGTTTGACAGGACAAATAATACAGTAGAAAACGAATATGGTGATTTTCACTAGATTAGTTATAATGGATTGTCAAAGGGTATTTTTTAATTTTATTTGTGAATTTAAGTCAGTGCAGTTTGAGTCCCTGCTAACTTATGTGAGAAAAAGGGTTTGAGTCATTTGGAATTGTCTGGATGCTTCCTGAAATAGAATCCAAAAAAGGGTTCGCTAGCTGTTTCTCACCTGCTGTAATTAACCAGCGGGGGCTCTCTCTACCCTGTTGTTATGTATTGTACTAGTCATAACTCGACAGGGCTCACATCTTGGTGACAAAAGTCAAAAGAATCAAGTTCATTATAGTACATGGGGAGGGACGCTCATCTCTCAACATAAAACATCTCTCAATAGTTCATGTACCCATTCATGCCACATATGTTCTAATGTCAAGAGAACAAACAAGAACAAAATGAGGACAGCTGGCACTGCTGTATATAACACACTGGTGCTGTTTGGACCCTCCTCAAGACATCAGTTTACGTTATGTAGGAGAATTTCCTGCATCCTCACGCTCGCCATCTTCTCCACACTGGTTCGGTTGTAGGAGAAAACACTAGAATTAATCAAACAGACTTTCAGTCAAATAACTAGCTTGAAACCAAGAGAAATACACACACACACACACACACACAACCGGTTTTATACCTACAAGCGTGCAGTTATCTGACTGTTATCTATGAAAATATCCTTATCTTGTATTGACAGAAGGAGGAGGAGGCATGTGCTGATCTTTACTATTTCAGACATGTAAAATGATACAACAGTAGAAAGGCCTACTCCACTGAGAATGGCTAAAGTAATAGGGGGGAGATAAAATAAAAGAAGCAGTGTTTTTGATTGTTTTCAAAAACACCAAACCTTCCATAGTCTTCATCTTATAGCATGGTTTGTATGTTTGTTTTTTTCTTTCAGGATTGGTGAGAAGAAGGACACTGTCATATGTCCAGTGATTGACACCATTGACTGGAACACATTTGAGTTTTACATGCAGACTGATGAGCCCATGGTGGGTGGCTTTGACTGGCGGCTTACATTCCAGTGGCACAGCGTGCCCGAGGTGGACCGCAAGAGACGGAAATCCCGAACTGACCCCATTAGGTCGGTGTTCAGTCAGCCATTCTGAAAAGAGCTCCAATTTCCACATTTCTTGGCAAGAAGAAAGCAGATCTGAAAGGCTAAGCAGGAAGGGTTCAGGCCAGGGTCTCTCTCACTGGTGATTAGCAGATGTGCTTAAAAACACTCATTAATTTACCATGCCTGTTAGTTAATGCATTTATGCATGCCCATAGTTAATTAACCCCTGTGTTGTATACTCTTGCTACTCTTTAATATAATCAGACTTGGTTTCTGAAAGATTAGATGCTGTCTTACCTGCTAGACAGTTGTCAGGGATGTGATGATGGATATCTCTGATGTGCTGCCAATGTTCTGCTTTTGCACTCTTCACAGATCTCCCACCATGGCCGGCGGCCTGTTTGCCGTAAGCAAGGCCTACTTTGAATATCTGGGCACTTACGACATGGGCATGGAGGTGTGGGGAGGAGAGAATCTGGAACTTTCCTTTAGGGTAAGATTCTATTAAGTGTTCTCTTGTTTCTAATTGCACTCTTCCAAGCGGTGCATGTTGGTGTATGTATGATAATATTACAGTCTGAACACATCATAATCAATTACATCCTACATATTGGATTCCTTTCTTCTGGCATGTAGGTAGCAATCAAGATTGATGGTGCATACCTCTGAGTAACGTTTTATGCATGTGGAAACACAATGCACTACAGTGTCTTCAAGGGACATGAAGGATTACTGTGTGTAATTGATGGGCTGTAAATAGGTTCACAAACACATCTGAAAAGGTGAAATATTCTAACAAATTAAAAATGTAGTTGCCACCTCTTCTGAAGTTCAAGTTCTCTTGCCATCCAGAGAAAAGGTTTGCAATTTCTTTGTTTGTGATTCATAGGTTTGAAGGACAGAAATTGCAAATAACTTTTATCGCTAAATAACAGTTTGAAAGAAGTCCGACGTTGTGGAAGGGAAGCTGTAATGGTATAAATCTCAGTTGTGGAAATCTGTTTTGTGGCCTTGTGCTTTCATTTGAAACATGTCATGACACCATTCATAACCTTTTATAATAATGTAATAAAAGGACACAGCCACACAAAAATTAGAAGGCCAGCTACCATGTGGAAAGTGTTAAGTGAAGAGGTAAGTATTAAGTCGGGGTGTCACACACACACACACACACACACCGGCAGCCTAGACTCCCTCGCGCAGCTCTGCGAGGGCATTTCTGCGTTCAAGTTCGCCGAGCTTTTGATCAGCTGCACCTGTTCCCCCTTTTGCAATCACACACACACTTGCCCACAATCCCGTCTCCCCTACATAAATCCATGGAAACCTCACCTCAGTGCTCAGTACTGCCTTTGATGTTTCATTGCATGCCAAGCGTTATCCCGACTGACCTCCCGTATCTGAATCTGGACCGGATTACTCGACTCACGCCTCTGCCTAAGCCTCTGAAGTTCAGTCTGCCGATCGCCCGACCTAAAGCCTGTCCCCCGACTACGACCTTGCCTAACCCTCTCTGTCTTCTCCCCACGAGCCCACGCCTGCATCCGCCCCGTCTGTACTCTGACACGGGGTTTAAAGGAGGAGATACAGAGAGTTTTGGGGCCATAGCACTGAACTATTGCTTAATTCCACAAATATTTTTTATAATAATATTAATAATATTATTAAACAATATGGGAAATGAGAAATTCTTTATGTGAAGTGACATTTCTCGTAAGGTCAGAACAAATGTAACACTTATTTCGTCAAGCATTTTTATGTGACATCTGTCATAACATCTATCATGAAACATATGATAAAACATTTGCTAACGAGTAGCATGTGGTGTAAGCTGCCATGGCATCAAACACTATGGAAACTGTCATGACAGTTATCATTATCGGTAATGGTAACATGACACTGCTATACAGCTCAAGATAAGCAGCCATGACACGTTAATGATGTGGTTGTCAGTTTTATGATGCTGGGTTCATGTAAAGTGTTACCAAAAACACATTTGTTTCCTTCAGTTATATGTAATATTTACAGGTTTGGCAGTGTGGAGGCTCACTGGAGATTCACCCCTGCTCCCACGTGGGTCACGTGTTCCCTAAGAGGGCTCCGTATGCCAGGCCAAAGTTTCTCCAGAACACAGTGCGAGCTGCTGAGGTCTGGATGGACTCCTACAAGGAGCTCTTCTACAACCGCAACCCTCCTGCTCGTAAGGTACATTCTCGACTTTGTGCCATTTTATTGGATCTGCTGTTGGCTGCGCTTAGAATTCACTGTGTCTCGCTTTATTATGTTGGCTGACAGAAAACTTGTCCATGTCACTCTCAGTCCATACCACTCAACTAATACGACTGCATAATTAAATCCAGAAACCTTTGATCACACAATACATTACTCCTCCATGTAGGCAGGTGAGACTGAAGCCCTCCAGGAACTACAGCTTGGAATGTGTTTGTTACATCCTGGTAGAATGTAAACACGCTAGCTTTACCTTTGTAATCGCTTTGGGTGTGAACACTAGTCGGGCTGGCTTATCTTATAACAGTCAGGTGTGTTGAGCACACAAAGTTGTTACTAAGAGTGACGTGTAATGTTAGGAGTTAGGCTATTTGGTAGAGAGCCATATAATAAGGAATTATGTAATTAAGCAAATTGAATGAAACAAAAAAGATGTTAACATTGTTTCTTAAATTGTTGTTGATTTAACCAATCATGTTTCTGTGCTACATGTGATAATTGGTGCATGTTGTCTCATTCTCATAGGAAACATACGGGGACATTTCGGACAGGATTCTCTTACGGGAGCGGCTCAAGTGCAGGAGCTTTGAGTGGTACTTGAAGAATGTCTACCCGGATCTGCACGTGCCGGAGGACAGACCTGGCTCGCATGGAGCTGTGAGTGTCTCTGAAGTGGAATTTAATGATTAGAAGGAAAAAAGAAAAAGAAACATTCTTAAAGAATTTTGCATATCTGTGACACTGAAACAGGGTGTCTGTGGCTTGCTAAAAAGTCTTAATTTGTCGGAAAAAAACGTTTTACAAATTAAAGGCCTTAATGAATATTGTCTCAAATTTGAATGTACATGAAGATAAATGAATGAATGAATGGAAATGGCCTTAGATTTGAGGCTTTTTAGGATCTTTTCTCAAGCAGTTGAATCCGTTATGAAAATTTGACATCACCTTACTCATACTGAATAATGCATTGTCACTTGTGTGAGAAAGAGGTGTGCGTTAAACTGAAGCTACCATTAGATACCTGCTGTTCAGCTAGCATACCAACTAGGGCTGTCAAAACGAATTTCACTATTCGTATTTACATAATATTTACGCATTCGAAGGTGAAAATCCACATTCGAACGTTTAAGATCCCATGTTTTACTTTTAGTCGCCTTACAATGGCAGTATAAAATTCACACAAATTTTATACCTAATTAATATTCGAATACTAAATATTTAAATTTTTGAACGGTATTTGACAGCCCTAAAACACACAGAGACACGTCAATATGAGGAGATTCAAAGCAAATTCAAGCAAAAGTTGCTGGAGAACAGGAAATACTCTGACTTGCTAAAACACGTGCCTGCCAACGACGCTAAAGCTCGCTGCATACTACACCGTAAAACGTTTTTTAAAACGCACTTGAATAAATTTCCTTAAGCCCAAGCTATTTTGAAGTGTCCTTATATTTGGTATGTTATCACTGCAAAATAGGTCTTAAATTACATATAAAGTAGCAATGAAAAAATCTTTGAAGTATTCAATTTAACTTAGGTGATAGACACTTGTTGAGTTCCCTAGATTATGTTTCTGTTAGCTGTGTTTCTCTGACCACCGTGCTTTCATTACCCTTTCCCTTTCTGTCATTCTCTTTTCCTCTGAAGGTGCGTAGTGGTGGGATCCCCTCTGAGTGTCTAGACTACAACGCTCCAGATCACAATCCCACGGGGACTCATCTGTCCCTGTTCGGCTGCCACGGACAAGGAGGCAATCAGGTAATTAGCATATCTGTCCTTTTACTGACATGCTTTACAACCAATCTCAGAAGTCTCAGAAGGAACGAAAAAGGTTTGCTATGAATGTCAGAGCGATCACACAACCTCAGAATAGGCACAAGAGGCATATAAAGATGCATGATAACCTTTATTTGCCACAAAACAAAGCAGGATTTATGTATCATATCACATCGAAAACAAGATTACATGGTTAAGCATGGTGTCCCATTTCATTCTTTTTTCTTTTCTTTTACCCAGTAGAATAAGTGTATCATCCCTATCAATGTATATTTAATGAAGAGTGGCATGGAGAAGTGTATCTGGACTGATATCACTGCGCATCAGGTGTCTGAAAAAAAAAAATCACTATGTAGTGCAGTACAAGGGGAACCTAAGCCACCTGTCCACAAAGACTGGTCTCTGCATAAAAGATAAATTAGGGTCCCCGTGCAGAATGCCTGATACTTCTTGGGTAAATAAGTTTGCGTCTGACAGGGGCTCTCTCTCTCTCTCTCTCTCTCTCTCTCTCTCTCTCTGTGAGAACTGAGTGAGTGAAATGAGTCATAAACTTGGCGATTGATTACCTTCGCAGCAGTAAAGTGGCACGCTGTCATCTGATTCAGAGTCATCGGTTAATTTTTTATATAAGCATTGGTGCTTCTGAATCCAAAGTGGGTAGTCTGAGTCTGTGCCCAAGTGTAGTTCTGGAGAGCTGTACACGAGCACAGTTGGGTGTTTTTCCCTGCTCTAATTATACCTGGCATTTACCTGAGGAGTTGAATCAGGAGCTGAGCATGACAATCACCAGACTGCGCTGGACTATGGCCCTCGATGACGGTTGTAGACGGTTGAGGTGATATATGACATGGCAAATAGGAAACTGCATGTGAAAGTCACTCTTGTAATAGAGCCGCCTCTTTGTCTCTAACTCTAGAGCCACACCTAGACTTACACGTTGCCCTCGAACTTTATCTCGTAAGAGTGTATCTGTGACGTTTAGGAGAGAGTGCCTGCTTCCTTACTAATTATTAACCTCACCTCCATTGTCTTGAGTCTTTGGTTATAGTACAATGTGTTTCTATAATGAAACATTATATTCGATTTTTAAGCAACACTGTCATGACTTTATCCCTTGAGCGCTTTAGCACTTTTTAAGACTTTTTAAGGACGTACTGTTAAACAATCATTTTTCCTCCCCTGCGTCTCTGTCTCTGCAAGTACTTTGAGTACACGTCGCATAAGGAGATCCGATATAACTCCATAACGGAGTTGTGCGCAGAGGTCGTAGAAGGCCAGAACCACATAGGAATGAAACACTGTCCTCGAGATGGAGAGCCAGTTCCTCCCAGCGTTGTCTGGGAGTTCAGAGATGTGAGTGCTTCCCCCCCAAACCCCATCCACATACACTTCTTGAGCTCTTTGTTTTCTATACTTAAGCTGACTTCCCATACCTGAACTATTATGCTGTCTTTCCAGGATGGAAGTATCTATCACCCTCTGTCAGACAAGTGCATAACGTCTTACCGTACAGCAGAGGGGATCACTGATGTGCAAATGCAAAGATGCTCTACTGAAGACAAAAACCAGCAATGGAAGTTCGAATGAGCGTGATTCCACATCACACCTAATCCAACCAAGTGCAATTACAATGAAGATGGCTTTTCAGTCATGACTAAGACTAAGCAGAAGCCTCGACAGCACAGAAGTCCAAGTATCAATTCAGTAGCTTGTTTTAAACATTCAGTAACATTCATTTTATTTTGCACTGTGAGTTTGACTGTCCTCTGTACTACTATACCATTCTGATGGAGTGGAATTAAGAGGCACTAAAACTAACTGTGGAAATTAAAAGCAATTGATTTCAGTTTCTCAAAGAATTTTATTTGAATCGTTGTTCACTGGCAGAAATGTGCCAGTGGCCTCGTGGAAGGTCCGTGGCTAGACTCGGCTCCCTTCCGTGCCTTTGTAAACCAAAAGTGATCAAAGTGCTATTTTTTATTATATATTTTTTTTCCATGTCTTATCCGGTGTCTTGAATAGGATGTACATGATCAATAATGGTCTGAGACTGTCTCAAAAGTCCCCTCAGTAGCGACATGGGGAGATGTTGTGTTGAAACACCATTTGTGTTTACATGATTGCACTACCTATTGATACTTTAGCAGAATTTTAAGTTGCGACTAGTTGGTCAAAAATCAGTTCTTCTATTTATAAAAGATTATTTTAACGAAAGGTATTTCAGGGAGTGGTGAGAACTTGTTTAGCTTGCTATTATACTGTTTGTTTGTTTTTTGCTCGTCGTGACATTCTGGTTTTTTAAAAAAACAAAAAAAATCTGTGGACGTTTGTACCTGTACAAAGCCCTTTTGAAGTCTTTCCATTATGATGTAGGTTTATTTTCTAGTACACTCCCTCAAACGTGTTCTGCACCAACACACTATGCCTTATCTCCACTGAGAAATTACTGACTTCCTGAATGACATCCCCCCCCCCCCCCAGTTGTGTTTCTGTTTGAAAGCTGACAGTTGAGACCAAACTTGAAGGTTATCAGGGATTTAAAAAGAAAAAAATGTCCCTGCAATTGAATCAGATTATGAGAACTGCAGTGCCTTCTTCAGTTAAGAAGCAAATTCTTTTGAATGCTTCCCATTTCAGTCTGTACAGCTACCACAAGAATGTTAGAGGGAGGAATGCCTCGATCTTGTTTGTATATTGAGAAACATTATTTCTCTTTTTATTAATGAAGTAAATTATGTTAATATAAATGATGATCTCAAAATGTGCATTTTCATTTTTACAGAGTCCGATAGAATTTGTACATGTCAACGTGTCCGCTAAAACTGCCTTAGCCGTGCCACCTGGCTGCTTTTGGTATTAAAGTATCTATTTTCAGGCTTTGGGCGTAACGAAATAGTCACACACAGGAATTCAAAAGGTTTTCTCAAATGGTAGGAAAAGAAAGCAATGGAACTGCTGTTAGTTATTTTCTTTCTTAAGTCTTCCAGATGTCAAAATAACATGCTGTATAATGTTATGCTTGAAGCAAAATAGTTTCAGAAAATGGCAGAGTTTTCAATTAGGAAGTTCAATTACAGGACCAGACACTCCTCTGATCTGTAATTCCATGGACATTACAATACACTGCGGCCTCAAAGAACTATGCATGACGGACTTGTTAAATAATACTTTTCGGCTATTCGTAATGTGGTATTGAAAAATCATTTCCAAGGATGAATTTTCTGTTAACCAAGGTATAAAGAGACCTTTTATATTATGGTGTAAATGCGTATTTTAAAACTACTGATTAAGCACAAATTGTGGTGATTGCCTTCTGTACAATAATTGTATTATTTTGACTGTACTGAATAAAGCATTTTTGCTTAATGACCTGTACAGTTTACATGGATCAAATCTGTCATTGTTCTGTTTGAACCAATGAGAATGACATTACCTTTGGCACCATAAAGACAAGAAACATCTGTATTTTGCCTCTTTCTGTGCTCTGCTGCAGTGCCATCTGGTGGTTAATGCTAAATCATCGCCATATGATTCATATTACATGTTTCGGACTGCTCTGTCTAGTCCTTTCATTAACTTCAGCTATATTACATCTTCTGCATGGTTCTGAAAGACTCTACAACGTGTGTGCGCAGTGTACCGTGGTTTATTCCAACACCCTTTGTCGCTTTTACAATAAGGGTACTCCCTCAAACCATGTGGCACTTGAATTACCATTTTACCTCTGTTATATTCATCAGTTATTGAGGATTATATATATACATTTTGTTACGCACATCATGTCACCTTTTAATAGATATCCAGTTACCGTATACTGGTGGAAAAAGGAATCACAACCTTTTCTGAGAATAGTTATAGGTTGTATACTTTTACAAAATGTTGTCCGTTTATTTTATGACCAGCAATAGCACAGTTTGTACAAATAAAAGTTTGCTTACTGCACTTTTATCTAACGAGGTCCAAGTGAAACACTGTTCAGGTCACCTTTAAAAAGCTGTTCATTCATTTATTTGGTCACTACAAGAAAAAGGACAGACTTAGTTTCCTGTGCAATCCATAATGCCTCAGAGGCCATAACATTTAAAGAAAAAAGACATGGTGCTGGGAAGCATGCCATGTGCCAAAACATTTTTGCCTGATTAATGTGCCAGATCTTAGACTGACAGGACAGATATCTATGTTTTAGTCATTCTCTCCTGACTTTTAACCCCTGACCACTTGTGGGACACCCTGGATCACTGTACCTTCTGTCTACCAAAGGCCAGAAACTTCATCAGGCTCTTCTGCAGGAATGAGAGAAAATCCCACAACTGCACATTCACAGGCTTGCTGACTGTGTGCGCCAGAGAGCTGAACAGTGGAGGTTGCAGGATGACGAAATATTCACTGCTGTTACTGTTTTCCTTTTGTACTGGTTTGGTTTTCTGTTTTTTTTCTTCTTCTTCTACACAATGAAGGTTAGACTTGCAGTCCAATAACAAGTATTGCGTTTCTCTTTTTATCAACAAGGGTGAATACAATTCAGCATATTACAAGGGTTTGATTTTGGCCTGCTTATTCAATCACCTGAAAATAAAGGATTTAGGTCATAAAATGTTGAACAATATCAGGTCTAAACTAAAAGTATAGCTAAAACTGTTAAGTTGTTACATGTTATACATTATTCAGTCTACCTCAGAAATAGATTTCATATATTTTAAACTATTTTGTCATATTTGTCCTATAACTATTATGGCTCACAAACTGTGACCCTAAATGTACAAAAAGTAAATATGAGTTATTTACTTGAAAAGGATAACATTTTCTGTCTGACCTCTAGCTTGATCTTGCGCACACACACACACACACACACACACACACACACACTGGGGACTGAACAAGGTAGACATCTGCACAGGAAATGTGATAACTGTAAAGTTTTACTCATACCACTATCTAAGTCTATTGTTCAGTTCAGTTTAAATGAAATGTGTAAGGAATAAAACACGATGGGGCGTGCAGTGGTGTGATGCCTTACCTCCCCGGAATTGATTAATTTCCTATAACGGCACATCCCAAAGTGTTTTATTCCGTTTATACCACAGCAATTTGCCAACGATTACACATTTTTATTTATTAGAGAAAGACGTCATACTTATTATTCGTTTATAGCTACATTTAATGTTGTGAAACGTCCGTGAAACAAGTTAGTTCCTGTTCTCACTTACGTTATAACAGCTATAAACACTCGTACCCTCACCAGCCTCTCTCGTTTTTCTCTCTCTCTCTAAGTAAATTTTTTTTTAAATGCAACTTGTCATGTTACTGATAAACCACAAAGCGCGTACTCCTCTGTGCTGAAGACTTTCCCATGGCAGAAAACTTAAAGGTAAACAGCTTTACCTCTGACTGTTACAAAGAGCTGACACCGGAGTCTCCTTCCATAAATGTTCAATAAACCTTCTCCTAACAGAAATCTTCACCACAGCAATGATTACACATTTTTCTTTATTAAATAACAACACTTTATTTAATCCGTTTATCGTTAGGCTTAAATTATCAATATGATGGACTCCCGAGTGGCGCAACAGTAAAGTGTTCACCCCATCATCCGGAGCTCGCTAGTTCGAGTCCTGACGATGCCACAGCCATCCGTGGCCGGGAGTCCAAGACAGCGTAATTGGCCCTTCTCTCTGGGTGGGAGGGAGGGACGGCGTTACACCTCTCGGAGGAAACATGTGCTAGTCCCACCCTCCCCGGTTGGTGGCTGTCGTGTGATAGGAGAGAATATTAGCTGTGGGTGTTGGGAATTGGCGATGACAAAAAAATAAATAAAAATGATCGATATGTGAAGTCTCTGTGAATTAGTTGATACCATAGAAACCAAACATATTAGAACGTGCGGATTAATATAAACCTGTGATTTGCCTTTCAGCCGACACTACGTCATATCCGTGCGATTATAGAAAATGAATCAACACCTTCTGATCAGAATCGAGAATTCAACAACGCTGTGGTATAAATATATATATATATATATATATATATATATATAGCATGCAACAATAAATACTGGCCTGGAATCTGGGCATTCCATGGGAAGAAATTAGTATACTTAGATCATAGCCTAATGCAAGAGCCACAGCCACTAGATGTACACTGGACAGCTTAAAAGAAACTACAAAGCTTGAGTATGTGATATTTGATGATGGTTGTCGTACATGTACATTTAAGGCATTGTGTTACATTATGTTTTCTAAAAAAATATTATTGCTGCTTCACCGTCCTGGGAGATGTATGATGTGCTGTATTAAAATTTAATTAATTAATTTAATTAATTAATTAATTAAAATGAATTGAGCTTTTTTAATGTAGGCACTTTTAGTGCTAAATGTTCTTAATTGGTGTTTAAAAAAAAAAACATTTTAAAAGGTATTTTAAATATGAAGTTATGTGAACTGATGTATAAGCCCAAAATAAATTTGGTATTTTGTCCACTCTTATGCAGGAGTTGGTTTTTTTTAAACTATAATTTAATCATGTCCGCAAATGTAATTACTATTTTTGTTATAATTTAATGAATAAAGGATAGTCTAGTATACATATCCACGCCCAAAATAAAGAAATTACTAATCATAGGCACTCTGAAAAAGAAAAAGTAAAAAAATGTTCACCAAAGACACACAGACAGACCTATACAGGAATAGACACATATTACATTCAATATCTGATATTTTAAAATAGATTAGCAGTATAAAAAAACTAGTAGAAGAAGGGACAAATTTTCCCTTAGTTAATCTAATAAATCTCATGCACATAAGTTTAGATTCAAATTCAAACTTTTATGCATATGCCCATGTGTGTCAGGGATTTGGTTAAAATGTACATTTTAAGGGCCCTAGCTTAACCAATATGACTTCTGAAACATTTAAAAAGCTTTTTTTTGTTGTTGTTTTTTACAATGAAACATTAAAATATTAAGAAAACTGTGTTTAATGTGTATGGAGTTTATTTCCTGTCAAAAGTAGTTGTACATAAATCTAAAACCAAAATCCTACTTGCAAATCCATTCATACATTTTAATTCAAATCCATAGTCAATTTCAGAAATCTGTAACTTGACTTTGAACAAAAAAAAATGTTATGTACGCTTCTCATGTAACTTTTGCACATTATTATTCACACGGTTAATCCGTAGGGGAGAGTGGGGAACAAACTAACATGAGGTACAAAGAAACATGGAATTTTTATATGGTTGCATCGGAGGTCCTGCGACGTGTTTCCCTGTCAAATAACGACGATCACCTCCTCTTCGTTTGAGCTGAAAGCCGCGGGAATCGGAGCAAATCTTTCATTCAAAAATATGTTTTAAAATACCCGAAAGTGAATATTTTTAACGGAAGTGTTTAGTAGTTGTGTTTCTGGTGCATGTCAAAGAATCCAAATGTATATCATTTTAATCAGGGTCCTGTTGACTAACAGTTGGCATGCTTTTGTCCCTCTAGCTAACAGGGATGGATATACACGCAAACATCCAGCCTGTACCCGGCCGGGGTTAGTTTTAACATTGTGTTGTAACTATGCCACCTACCAGTAGGCCTACTGATAATCATATTTGAAATGTTCTGTTGATGTTATAGCCCAGAAATGTAAGAAATAACAGTACACAAGCTACACACACATGATAGAAAACTTATATTTAATAAACATAATAAAAATTAAAAAAAATTGTGAACAACATAGTTGAGAGTAATTGAAATGATATCTGTTTCTGAATCAAGACTGTAATCCTGGAGAAGCTCCATGTCAACCTGACCCTGGAATGTACTGTTATTTCTTACATTT
>JAOUQW010000027.1:6350466-6367077 GCA_028565825.1 Olivaichthys viedmensis
TCAGTAGTCCAGTGCCCTAACCACCTTCTGATCAGTAGTCCAGTGCCCTAACCACCTTCTGATCAGTAGTCCAGTGCTCTAACCACCTTCTGATCAGTAGCCCAGTGCCCTAGCCACTGAGCCACCACTGCCCCATAGGCACTAATATGTACTGTTGGGCAGTAGCCTCGCGCTTCACAACGCGCTTAAGCTTCGTCACGTGGCGCGGCGTAACGGCGTTGCCAGCTCACCCCGGAAGCAGCCGAGTGTTACGGCAAAAACTTACTCTAGAGAATCGGCACTCGTTTTCATAAAGTTTGATTTCTAACAGAGAAAGGCGCGGCACGCTGTTATTTGTAAGTAGCTGCGATCCGCGGCTGCTTAAAAAAAAGGAGCACGCGAAAAGATTTGCATCGAGTTTGACTCGCGACATTTGTTCATGGAAATGATTTGACGGCAGGCCAGCGTCTCTCTCTCTCTCTCTCTTCTCTTCTCTCTCTCTCTTCTCTTCTCTCTCTCTCTTTCTCTCTCTCTCCTCTCTCTCTTTCTCTCTCTCTTTCTCTCTCTTCTCTTCTCTCTCTCTCTTTCTCTCTCTATCTCTCTTCTATCTCTCTCTCTCCTCTTCTCTCTCTCTCTCCTCTCTCTCTCTCTCTCTCTCCTCTCTCTTCTCTCTCTCTTTCTCTCTCTCTCTCTCTCTCTTCTCTTTTCTCTCTCTCTCTCTCTCTCTCTCTTCTCTCCCTCTCTCAGCCCAAAACTTCCTGGAGACCTTTGCTCGCCAGATTTCCGCGAGAGGAGGAGGAGGAAGAGGAGGAGGAGGAGGAGGAGGAAATAAAAAGCACGTAATCAGTAAAGTGTAGCCTGCGCGCGACCGCGACGGCGCCGCGGGGACGCGCTCGTTTGAATTGGACTAGAGTTGACGTGTTCCTCCTCTTGCATCGGAACTCTCAAGGAGACCCTGCGATTAGACCAGGCGCTTAATTGACCGCTTTATTCGTATTCGTGTTCAGCGAGTCCGTCGAATCGTGCCAGATCCTTGCTCTAGCTGGATGGCCGCCCTCGGTTCCGTCTCCTCTGCCGCGGCGGCTCACGCGCGCGACCCGCCAGCTCCGTTCCCGTAAGTCACAAGCGCGCGCGCGCGGAAATGTCGCGTCGTGTCGCCTCGGCCAGGCTTCCTAAAGCTTCGCGGACATGCTGAACTTCAAAAGCACGCCCTCGTGGCGTTAACAAAAAACTTCAGAACTGCGAGCAAACCAACAAACAAACCAACCAACAAACCAACAAACAAACAAACAAACAAACAAACACTGGGGAATCAGCGCACAGCAAGAGGCACGATGGCGATATACGCACGGAAGAGTCGCGCCAAGTTGCTGCTGTTCTTCATCTGCGCCTCGGTGCTCGGGTATTTCATATTTCATAAAACGTCCTCAGGCGAGAAGCTCCACGCAAGTCGGCGAGAGGTATCGTCGGAACAGAAGGCCGAGGAAGACCACGAAGTGCGGAGACCCGTCTACGATAAGCCGCCTTTAGACGCGGATGCGTTGGGCGAGTTGGGGAAAGCCGTGAAACTCGAGCTGGCCGGAGAGGAGAGGAGGAAAGAAGAGGCGAGCCTTCAGAAACACCAGATCAACATTTACGTTAGCGACAAAATCTCTCTCCACCGTAGATTGCCCGAAAGATGGAATCCACTGTAAGTTGCAGTTGATTGCAAAAGTTTGCACACCCTCGGGATCAAATGACGAAAAACAAAAATGGTCTTTTTTTTTTTTACACCAGCAAGGCATTTAGGGTGCTGGACTGATGTTCATTCGTTATGTCAAGTTACAAAAATGGTCAAATTGTGTATTTAAAAAAAAAAAAAAAAAAAAAATCAATAGTGGAGAGGGAAAAAAAAGAAGATGATATCAGTTCAAAAGTGTGCATCCCCCTTTTCTGTACGTGTTGTAAATGTTCTGTAACAAACTTGCATGCCCACACTTTTGCTTTTATAACCGGTCGCCAACCTTTTTGCATAGTCTCTGAGCAGCTTTTGGATCCTCCCAGTTATAATATGATAAAACTTTGGGTTGTTGTGTTGAGGTGGGATACACCCACACCCAGGGCACACCCACATTTCATTTGGAACTTCTTAGAATTATTTTTTGTAGATAAATTGTAAAACAGAGATACGTTTTTCTTTTTTCCCACCCAGAAACTATGGGGGGGGGTGCAAACTTTTGCACTCAACTGTAGTCCCTGGTAATTCTTACACTCCTAGGAAAAACAAAGTTTCATCTAGCACCCTAAAGGGTTCTTTGGTTTGTCTCTTAAAAGGTTCTACTTTTGTAGATTGATTCTACTTGGCACTTTTTTTCTGAAAGGGAAACCCTTCTGTTGTAAGGTTCTACATAGAACCTTTAAGAGACAAACCAAGAAGGGTGCTAAATGAAACCTTTTTTCCTAGAAGTGTAGAATACCAAGGACTACAGTTGAGTGCAAAAGTTTGAACCATTAACCGTCCAAAGAACCCTTGAGGAACACTTTTTTTTTTTCTTCTTTAAGAGTGTACACATAATGGAAATCCACATTTGTATTCATTATCTTAATTTATTCAAGACTTTCCAAACTTTATACTTTCTGACGTGCACTTTGGGTGGCTTGTATCTGCCAAAGAGTTTCTAAAGTTTCAGGGAAGTGTTCATTTACACTCAGTTGCCAGTTTACACTCATTGGTCAGTTTATCAGGTAAGCGTACCATATAGGTCACTTTGTTGGTATACAGTTACTGTCTGCAGCCCATCTGCTGCAGTTTGTCAGCCCCCATCCACCAATGAAAAGGGACCACCATAGGACCACCGCTAACCAGATATTATTTGGATAATGGATCATTTTCAGCACAGCAGTAACATGCACATGGTAGCGTGTGTGGCGCTGGTACGAGTGTGTCAGACACAGCATCGTTGTTGGGGGTGTTGTTTAAACACTGTGTAACTTACTAGTCTCTTTATTAGACACACCTACCTTGTTGGTCCACCTTGTAGATGTACAATTCGAGACTATAGCTCATCTTTTTCTGTGTACAATTTTTCTTAATCGTCCTCAAGCTCTTTATTCATATCAGCTTCTGACCACAGGAATGCTGTTGACTGGATATTTTTTTTGGTTGGTTAAAATCATACAGCAGTTTGACACCACCATATCTGTATCGGTTCAATATTAGGAGGTTTCATGCATCAGTTAATCCATGTTCCTAATTAATTCATTAATGCACAGAGCTCATTTTGCTTTTACAACTGCTTAACCCAACATTACAAAGCCTGTTTGGCATATATTTTCCACACAAATTTGCTTAACTTAGGCACGATATTTAGTTTGTTAATTGTTCTAGCGTTATTGGTCTTGGATGGACATCAAAAATCGCTGCAACGTGCAAATATGAGGCAAATTGCAGGGCCGCACAATAGATTTGATTAATTGTTGTGTTATTATTGGCACATGTAACATTTCTGTCCCTAAGTATATATGAACAGAAAGGCAGGCGGTTCCCTACATCATGTGTCATAGCTCATTGTAGGCCAGGGTGGGGTAAGACCTATAATTAGTGAGAGCTTTTATAGAAATTACATAATTTGTTGTAGCAATTCTAAACTGTTTTATAGCACTATAAAATAAAAATGGTGTGAAATAACAATACAACTAATTATAGGATTTATACAGCTTTATTGGCCAATTATTGCAAAGTAGTATTCAAAAGCCATGTATAGGCAAGAATCAATGATCATCTTTCTCCTCATGGTTGTGGCTTCCTAATTTTTATCCTCAGATGCAGAAACCTGAGGTATGACTACCAGAGCTTGCCCTCCACATCTGTAGTGATTGCCTTCTACAATGAGGCCTGGTCCACTTTACTGCGCACGGTGCACAGTGTTCTGGAGACCTCGCCTGATATTCTGCTTAAAGAGGTCATCCTGGTAGACGACTACAGCGACAGGGGTATGAGGGAACACCTACATATGTCATCACTGGTGTTTATTTCTGGCAACCTGGTCATACTGTTTCTGGAATGTATTGTTGTGGAAATATGTTGCTTGGATTGAAAGACCAGTTCAGCCTATTGACCAGCTTCTTTTTAGTTAGTGTTTAACCCGTTTGTTAAATCCTATAGACTAGGATCACAATCAGGACCTTTCGAAACAGGGGTACTTGGTGTCAATGTGATCATTCTTGTATTTGCTCCTTAAGAGCATTTGAAGCAGCCTCTGGAGAACTACATAGCAGACCTGAGGAAAGTGCGTCTGATCCGAGCGAGAAAAAGAGAGGGGCTGGTGAGAGCTCGGCTCCTGGGCGCCGCCATAGCCACAGGCGACGTGCTGACTTTCTTGGACTGTCACTGTGAGTGTCATGAGGGCTGGCTGGAGCCTCTGCTACACAGGTAAGAGCATTAGAATAGAATACCTTTTATTGTCACATATACAAGTACAGTACAGTGAAATTCTTTTCTTCGCATATCTGTAAGCTGGGGACAGAGCGCAGGGCCAGCCATGATACAATGCCCCTGGAGCAGGGAGGGTTAAGGGCCTTGCTCAAGGGCCCAATAGTGGCAGCTTGGCGGTACTGAGGCTTGAACCCACGACCTTCTGATCAGTAGCCCAGCCTAACAACTGCACCACCACTGCCTGTTTGCACTATCCATCCATCCATCCTTACTTTCATCCATCCATCCAACCAACCAACTGGACCGTCCGTCTGTCCATCATTGCAATCAGGCCATTCGTCCTTCCATCCAAATCAACCTATGTGCTAACCTTCATATCCCTGTCTCCCTGTCCTGCAGAATAAAGGAGGAACCCAGCGCTGTGGTGTGTCCTGTAATAGATGTGATTGACTGGAACACCTTTCAGTACCTGGGCAACTCAGGAGAGCCTCAGATTGGCGGCTTTGACTGGCGTCTGGTTTTTACATGGCACCCTGTTCCTGAATATGAGCAGAAACACAGACACTCCCCTACTGATGTCATCAGGTGCATAACTCGCTGTAAACCACAGCTAGGGTAGGGTTAATGTTATAGAGCTGTTAGTCGAAAGGTTAAGAAAACATTGGTAAAGATGTAAAGATGATCTCTGTTTGTCTTGGTGTGCTAGGTGCAAGGATTTTTTGGGTAGTGTCTATTTGCACCAAGTACAAATGGATGCCCTTGTTGGCAGATGCTATTTACACTAAGTCCGCCCACTGTTAGTCAGAGGGTTGGATGATTGTTTGTAGCCTACACGTCATCAGACCCATTTAGAGAAGACGGGTGCATTTAAAAGAGAGGGCCGAGTTTTGATTGAATAATTATTCAGTATTTTAATTACCTGAACATAGTTTACACGTAACCGCCACGTTCATATGAAAAACATTTGCATAGGTTATATTTTTGGTGTCAAAACATTTCGTATGATTAGAACATGACAAACATATTTTTGAATTGAATACGTAGTAGTGGTCTTGGAAATCTTTCACTTTTCTTCCTCACTGAACAATATTGCAAAATTGGACTCTGCTTCAATTGACACAGGAATCATTTGAGCTTGTGAACCTCTCACAAGTCTAGAAGATGCAGAATTCAATGTTGTCCTATTTTTTTTCAGATCTCCCACCATGGCTGGGGGCCTGTTTGCAGTCAGCAAGAAGTACTTCCATTACCTGGGTACATATGACACAGGAATGGAGGTGTGGGGAGGAGAGAACCTGGAATTCTCATTCAGAGTGAGTGTGTGCATGTGTGTATATGGAGCTCTCGGTTTGTTCTTCCATAGGCTGCATTTCCATCGCCACTTTTCAAGTAAATGTCCTTGATCGTACATCATGTCTGTAGTAGCACCCGGCGCTGCAAATGGTCAATCTTCAAGTATTGCAATATGATATTTTTGCCATATTGCTGACCCCTTTACAGTAACATTTTCTTTACAGTTTATTTCAATTCACTTCGAAACCTTGCAATTATAAGGTTCTATCTGACTTTTTTTTTTTTTTTTTGGCCAAAAATAAGTTAATGTTAAAAATGCCACAGAATATATGTGATAGGTTTTACATCAAAATATTGCTTAAAAGTATAAAAACGAAAAAAATTGTATGTGCTTTTACCTTATTGAGGGTCAACTTTATGGCTCAATATCTTAAAATTACAGAGTTGTCAGATAAAACCGTATAATTTCAAGGTCCCAACTTTAAAAAAATAAAATAAAAAATTAATACCTGATATTTCATCCAACATCTTTTACATTACGGCTTTTTTGCATAAAAAAAAACAACTCGAAGCACTGAAATATCAAATGATTTGCACAAGTTCAATTAGGCCAGCTTATCTTTATTTACATGATCAGTCTTTGGCATCTCTGTGCTTCACCAGACCTCCAGCCAGTGTCTGTTCTGTATTTGTTCACCTGAAAGCTATGCTGTGCCGATAGATGCAGTGTCCATTCATCAGCACAGGCTAACTGCTTGTATAAAATAATTTCTAATTGATAAATAATAATAATAAAACTGCTTGCTCGTATAAAATAATTTCTTCCTCGTGGTGTTGCTTTTACTCAGATCTGGCAGTGTGGAGGGAGTTTGGAGATCCATCCCTGCTCTCACGTGGGTCACGTATTTCCTAAAAAAGCTCCCTACTCCCGGAGCAAGGCTCTCGCCAACAGCGTGCGTGCAGCAGAGGTCTGGATGGACAACTACAAGAAGCTCTACTACCACCGCAACCCCCACGCGCTCCTGGTACGCTCACTGGCCGTACTGTTAAAGGGTCATTGTGGCTTGGCATTCATTTGTTTGCCTGCCTGTTTCCCGAAGCACATTTATCACATCGACGTCATCTAAATGACAGCTCAACAGCAGCGTAAACAGACCCTGATTGATTACGAGGCCTCTGAGAAATAAGATACACACGCACTGGCTTAGCCACACACACATTCGCTCAAGCTGTAAGCGTGAAACCTATTGAGTGACAGTCAGCAGTGAGCTGACTGCAGTTCCGAGGTGACATTCTCTGTTCTCGGTGTACAATTACAGCGGCGAGAAGTAGCATCTCTCTCAAGTCTTCCCCTTGCCCTTGAGTAGTGTCGTGTCCTCTCTGTGCTTAAAGGAAGAGGTGCTCTCAACACATGTGGTACCTCTTGTCTCTCCTTTTCTGGGAGGTTGTGCAGGGAGAAACTGATGTGGTGCTAATGAAGCTGATATGACTCTTTATGAAATGATCGCTCTCGCCTTCACGGTTTCAAACCAGAGTGGGCGATATAGCCAAAGTTTTAGATCACAACAAAAATTTGGAAGGTATTGATCTAGAAATAACTACTGAAAAATTATGGATGCACTGATCCCACTTTCCAGTTTTGATACGATTCTTATATTAGAGCGCCGAGTATTGGCCGATACTCGGTATTGATCCGATACTGATATCTTCACAGTAATCGAGGCGATTTTCTGTTTATATGTTGAATCCTATACCATCCCCAGTGTTTCATGTCAGTATTGGCCCCAATACCGATACACAATATTGGATTGGCACATCCCTATTAAACATCTGTACTCGTTAACAAATTTCTACTGTTTAATTCCTACCTGTATACCACCCACCTCTACTTTAAACTATATACATTTCTGACCCTAATCTTTATTAATTGTGCCATTGCGGCCTAAAAGATCAATAATGTGGTGCTTAATGATGCATAGATCATCAGCTTGCTTAATCACACAGATTTGGACTGTCCTCAATCACTTTATTCAGTGTAAAGACTGTCTGTTCCTACTGAACTGCTATAAAAAAAAACCACAAAGCCCAGTCACAATTATAAATTATTACACATATGCTTTTATGGTGCCCGGACACCCAGCTGGTCGTTTGGCCATTGCACTCTGATGAATCATCTTCTCATCAGTAAGGGAAATCATCCATCATTGCTTAGTGCTGCTAAATGACTCCGACAGGGCTCTGCCTTTAACAGCTGTCGCCCGCAAACAGGGTGTGCAGGGCTTCTCTGTGGGCCATAGCTCAGCACTGCACAGCACCTGAGGTGGCAGGAATGTGGGTTGACCATACACATGTATAAAAACGAGCTACCATGCGTCTACCTACCTACATCAGGTTGGGCAAGGAAGTCTTGAGGCATCAATGGCTTTGTGTTAAAAATACTTAGTGGTTAGAGTGAGAGGGCAAAGTTTGGTTTGACCGCTGATTTTGCTTGTATTTTCGCTGAAACAGAATAGATGCAGCTGCTGGGTTCAGCTATTTTGAAGGGTAGTGCTGATAGTAATGGATCGTCTCAGCTCATTTTGAATCAGTGTACTTGCCATGGGTCAGTATTCAGTATTATGGATTCTGCTTTCTCTTTTCCAGGCATTCTTATCACATTTATAAGAATATATGGAGCAATATTAATTTCGGGATCTTCATAATGCTGAGCCGTGTTCACTTTGTAATAGGCTGTAGTTTAAAACACTCACATACTGAGAGACTATACATACCCACTGGGAATTGTCGATGCAGGAATACGAGAAATGAGAGAAATAAATCCAAAAGCTTGATCAAGCTTCAGAACCTTTATTAACGAACGGGAAGACATGTCATTACAACACAAATCTTTACAGATTCTATTACAGCACTCTGGTATATGTATGGTTCCAGTGGAACACTGGTTTTGCAACTCATTTGGAGAACATGTCTACTATCACAAGACCGTATTTGGTCCCTTCACATGGAGAGACACGTTGTGCAGACAGGTTAGGCGGTAGTCGGCCTCTTTCTACTGTTGCGTGTTCAGAGCAAACAGAATAGGCTGTGCTCGGGAACCTGTATCAGGAAGTCTTAAGGATGAGTCATCAACAAACAAAGTGAGATCCGGATTTTCTAAGGGAACTTCTTTGAAGTCAGCTTTGGGTTTGCAGACTAAATCAGTTACTTCGAGACACGCATGAGGCTCACCTTCATCCTCTGTAGGAAGAAGAGTGAAGGGATTCAATGTGGTGCACCGAATGAGAGTGACATGTGCCATTTGTTAAAAGCAAATTTGCAGCAAACGAGTAGCAATTAAAATCGATAGTTACTAGCTTGTGAAACCTCCTTTACAATGTTATGAGTTGCACTGGCTCTACCATATGTATACAATACAATACAGCTTCTATTGACCTTTAAGGGCTTCCATGACTTTGTCTCCTCCAGTTTAACTGAGCTTCTCCAACTTAAAGCCTACCTCAAAACTCACCTCTTCACTTAACATGGTCCTCCCTCTTCTTGTTAGCTGCCTTTTTCGTTTCTGTACTGCAAAAGGTCTGTATTAAGTTGCATGTATTTCTATTTGTTATTACTGTTTGTAAAGCATCCTTAGGATTTGGAAAGGTACTTTTATACTTTAAACAATTTATTTTAACTCAACGCAGATGTCTGTGATGTAGAGCCTGCGAATGAAATTCACATATCTGATAACAGTATTCATCACACCCCCCAGTTCTGCCATTTTTCCACACTGTGCTCCTTGGCAAATTATGCGCTGCAAAAATATCAGTCAATCTGTATTTAGCATTTTGTATTTCTCCCTCACTTGGCTCATCAGTGCACTGATGGGTCTCCATCTGCAGAGACGTCTGTGAGCTTTTTCCTGCATTATTGAGTTTGTGAAAAATGTTATTTTCTAATTGTGGTGCTATCCATGCTCTTCTTAAAGTTTCCTCTAACATTTAGAAGCTGTCTGTGATATCTTACACAAAATTGTACGTCTGTGGGGTTTTGTGCGTCTGGGACAGCATGAAACACTGTGTTTCCATGCAGCTGTTATTTTGCATTTAAACATGAATCTGTATTCTGAAACAGTAATCCTGTACAACCGCTGCCTTTTATGTCCAGGCACACGATGTTAGCAGTTTTGGGAATGTATTTTCTTGTTTGTGAGGCTCACATTTTTTTTCTTTTGAGGCGCAATTTGGTGTTCTCTAGTATGTTAAGTAAGAGACAGCAAGCTTGCAAAAACACTCTCGGTGCAGCTACATTGTAAAAGCAGTGTGGGTTTTCGTCTACCATTTGATTGGGTCATTATTGTGTTCATCCCATAGGAACTCGATTGGTGACAGATCCGGTGACTGAGGGCCAGACCATTTTCCATAGTACATCTTGAGTAATTGTCAATAAACATGTTGAGTTGCATAGTTTGTTGACTTGATTGTAAAACATTTTTGAAACTTCACTTTAACCAAATCACTGCTTGCTTCTATAAATTTGGCCTGTGATGTTATATATAGGCATAAGTAAAGATTTAACAATTTTGGTTTGGCCCATTGTGTGCCACACATGCCATATGATCTAAATCGAATATGTTCTGTAAGACTGTCTTTATTATGGATATGGATCATATCACATTTTAAGAGCTATTCATGCTCAAACCTCGATAATTCCAAGAGTCCCACACTTTTTCTCACAGTTGCAAGGCTCTGATACTATTGAGCTCTGTGGCGAAACATGGTGCAACAGTTTTTAATTAATAGTTCTTGTTTCTAGGAGGCTTATGGCGATGTGACAGACAGGCGGAAGCTTAGGATGCGTCTCGGCTGTAAGGACTTTAAGTGGTACCTGGAGAATGTCTATCCTGACATCCATGTCCCAGAGGACCGACCTGGCATGTTTGGAATGGTAAGGTGATGAAGGATGCTACAAAAAAATCAGTATGTGCTTCTGTTTAAATAGTGTTGCTCCTCTTACTTCACGCTTACCTTTTAAATTTTCTCACCTAACTTGCAGCTGAAGAATCGAGGAATGTCGACGCATTGCTTTGACTACAATCCACCAGATGACCATAACGTGGTGGGCCACAGGATCATTCTTTATCCATGTCATGGCATGGGCCAAAACCAGGTAGGAGTCTTTTGAAACTTTTCCACAATATGAGCAGTACTGCTCTTTTAAAAATTCTTAATTGCCAACCACTTTCACGCTCCATCTCTCCATAATTCCCTTCTGTCTCTATAACCTATTCCAAACATGTCTCATGCAGGAAATATGCATTGACCTTAAATTTGTCTTTCAGCTTTAACCTTATAATATAATACAACAATGCTATATTAAACTAGTGTTGTAAATCAAGACAGTGCTTTTTATTAAAGTGACACTTGCTGTACTATGACTCCTGCATCCTCTCTCTCAGTGGAATAGGGTGTATACATAAGGTAGATTGCACAGGATCAGTCTGATAAATCACATAGGCTTTAATATAGCCTCAACATGCAGCCTAAAGAACGGCCTTAAATGTCATATGGTATGTTATTACTTGCTCTTTAATATCAGCCTATCAGAAATGTTCTTTTTATGGATTGGGAATAGCATATGCTTTTGAGGGGTGTCTGTATTTTCTCACCATAATATTAAGCTTTTAGTGTGTATGGTCACAAATATAAGACCACTTCTATTGCACGTATTCACAAATGGCCAGTGTTGTATAAAGTACCGTATAGTCAAACCTGAGTAAAAGTAAAGATACTTTACTGGGAAAATGACTGAAGTAAAAGTTAAAGTAACTCATTAGAAAACTACTCAAGAAGTTTTATTTGTACTTGACTATCAAAAGTACTTCGGTATCAAAAATGGAGCAAAGCAAAGCGTTTTTCATGTCGTTTTTTACACAAGCAAAAGTTTGCCTTTGCCAAGTTTTAGTTAGCTCAGGCGCTAAATGGCTACATTCGCCAGCCTATAACGATGTTTAAGACAACTGTGTCGTTGGAAAACTAGCTAAAGGTTATCTGTTAAAATGTAGCCAAATGGAAAATATAGCCTCACCTATAAACAAATAATGTTGGTTATTATGGAAACAGGGAGTGAGATCGACACTCACGTCGTGTTTTCTCTGAGGAGGTAAAAAGGAGTCTCATGCCATCTTTCCTCTGGGTGAAGCAAGCAGAGCGAAATTCTTAAAATAATTTTTTTTTGTTTTTGTTTTTGTTTTTGAAATCTGAAATTTCCCACGACAAACCCATTAACAAACCCATATCAAATCATTAAGCTTATTTTGGGATCTGTGCAATGCAGTTTTCAAAAATAAGATCAGTGATTGTTTAAAGTTGTCTGGTTTCATTCATTTATTTATTTTACTTTCTATTTTTAACGAAGATTGTAGAACAACAATAATGGAGAGGTTTATTGGCGTAAAAGTAGCCATTTGCGTTTGATAATGGAGTAAAGTAAAAGTTAAAGTTGACATGTATACTGGAGTAAAGTAGAAATATCCCCAAAAACCTACTTAAGTACAGTAACAAAATATTTCTACATTGCTACTATACACCACTGTAAATGGCACTGTGGGACACCTGCCACTAAACATCTTAAAGATAACAATATTTCAGGAATTCTATTTTTTTATTTTCGGTTAGAAATATTTTCTAACTTTGATGAACAGTAATACCATTAGTTCTAAATTGTTGCCACACTTTTTCAGTACTATAATCCATATGGAGGGAACAAGACCAAAACCTCCTCTCACTGCATCTTTTTTAGACCTTCTGCATGCCATGATGAGAAAAATTTACCTGTGGAGCACATTCAATCAACTATGAAGACTCGTGTACAAAACATGCTGCAGGGACTGTTACTAATATCTAGAACTTGTTGATCTCTGGGTTAATAGATGCTTTGGTGTCAGTGAGGCTCTAAATGAATCCTGAAGTGCTCCTCTCGTGTCTTTGTTCCTCGTGTGTTAGTTTTTTGAGTACTCAACAGACAATGAGATCCGTTACAACACAAGAGAGCCTGCAGGCTGCGCCGTGGCCGACCCCATCTCCACCTTCCTCAGTGTTCACCTGTGCAGAAAACACCACCAGGCCGTGCCTGAGGACCAGAAGTTTGTGCTCAGAGAGGTGAGACACTGTCACTGGCCATCAGTGCTGTGGCTTAAAAAAGCCATGGAAACTTGAAAAACCACAGGAGGCGTGTGGATTTTGAATAACCTTTGGCAGACATTTCTTCATTTCTGGTCACAGTAATGAGCAGCTTGGCTTTTCTGAAATTATGCAGTGAATATTTAGAAGAAGACACTCAGGAATATAGTTAACCAACTTATTGCCGTGAGAATGCTCAGTTCAGTTTTGCTGACCGTATGCTGATTAACACCTTTGCAGCTGGTAGGATATGACAGGATGCTGGTCTTAAACACACTGTTAATCTGACATACATCAACTCGAAAGAATAAACTCTTTCTCAGCATCGAGATGAGTCAAATCCAATGAGTGAGCAGAGAGTGCATTTGTCTGGATTGCAAAGAAAGGCGTGCATGTTGGCCATTGCAGCGCTGAAGAAGGCCAGTGTTGGCTTTCTAAGGGAACTGGGAGATGCTGTGAAACTCGGGATTTGGCTGGAGCCTGTGTTTGAGCAGGCCTGAGGCTTTGGAGCATTCTCAGAGAGAAAGAACAAAAACGCTGACATTATTATGCCCTGTTATTCCGTACGTGTTGGAATGAGGAGCTGTTGGCTGTCCCTTTGGGGTTTTTATTTCAACACACAACAGACAGCCTCTCCCTATGTTGATGTGTAACTTTGCAAATAACTCATCCTAGATTTATTCGCGGGAGACATGGGATAGTTGAGAGGCTCAGTGACTGTGATATGCATTGTGAGAATGCTTGATAGGTTGCACCTATACTTTTCTTAAAGGAAATTAAAGGAATACTCCTGCGCATTTTAACCTAATGTCTATTAACTACATCTGTAGTGTATGTGCGATTACCACAGATAAAAATTGACACGTTTCTCTGCACTGAGAAAAGAGCCGAAAACCCATTTACTTGAAACACACCTGTAATGGAAGTCTAAAGCAGCAGTCACACGTTTCTTTGCTGGAGTGGAGCAAAAATCATCGATTACAGGCGGTCCTGATGTCGTGTGACTTCAGAGGGAATGTTGTGTTAATGTTAGCTAGCTAGCTAATTTGTTTTTTCTGCAGATGTGCACCAAGTGACATTAGAAAATTAGTAAAGCAAAAGTCAGGTGTAGCCACAGCCCATCCTTTTCTATTGGCTCACAATTCCAAGGTTCATGAATTTGTGGATTCATCTACTTGAACTCGCTGCGACGGAAAAAATAAACCGCTATCGGAAGTGAATGTCTCTTTTGTGTCTCGCGTCCTTTTACATTCAAGTGAATTGGCTTATTCGCCAGGTCTGACCGCTGCTTAAGGTAAGTTAATGAATTCCGTTTTAAAATAAAATACGCAACTCTATAACACAAAGTTAAAACTACAAGCGTTACACTCTAACATTAAAGGTCTTAGGATGAGAAAGTCTTACTAAAGCTGTTATGATGACCCAACATTCTGACTCTGGATTAACACAGTAAAAAGTAATTCTGTTTATTTACACTTTTCTGAAGGTTTTGTGGTGTCTATGTTGGTAACGCAGATCTCCAAATTCTTCCCTCTAAAAAAGTAGTTCCATCTCTGAAAGGATGAGTTATAGAGCTTTAGATCTTAATTTACAAAGACCTTTGACTGAAGAATTCATGAAAGCGCTCTACAAAACAAACTGTTTTGCATAAACGTTTATTGATGCCCCAACAACTGCCCTTAGACTTCCATTCCTTTTCTCAGTACAGGGACATGTGTTTCAATTATTGTCTGTGGTAATCGAACATATGCTACAGATGTGATGGATAGAGGTTGGGTTGAAAAACGCTGGAGTATTTCTTTAATGTTGTTAGCAACTGCTTTCACCATCTTGTTTACTGTTTCTTCAGAGTTTGTTTTTCATGAAAAATGTTTTTAAAAGTGTTGAACAGTAGTATCACAGCTATTATTCTTGGTGCCCTCTGCTTAAACAGGATGACACTCTGTACCACGTCCAGACTCAGAAATGCGTCGAAGCCGTGGAGAGGACGGACAACGGCAGTCCTGGTCCTGCTCTCCGTCCATGCACAGGCTCAACCCATCAGCAGTGGTTCTTTCAGGAGAGGACATAAGATGTGTAGAAGAGTCTTTCAAAACCTTGCAGCACTTTCTGTACAGCTCCAGAGTCGTATTTAAAAGGACATCTGACAAAGACCGTTTCATTGTGATCAAGATTCACATCAATTCGCTCTGCTGTATTAAAATCTTCCACTTCATATGAGCGTAGTCCATTTTGGAATAACGTTATGATGATTGTAGGGGGGTTTAGAGGTCCAGTCTTTATTTATAATTTAAGCAATATTTCATTACAACTGCTGCAGCTTTGATGGATTTGAAGCAAGGACTTAATCTGGTGACCACATACAAGATACTGGTTGCGGCCTCAATTTCAGTGCAAACATTTGTTTTGAGTCTTGAATTGAGATTCTCATTTTGAGGTTCTTGAATTGAAATTGTATTTAGAATCACTGATTTTTGATATGTCAGTGTAATACACTTTGCTATTCAATATCAGATGCTCACTATTGTTGGCTGATGAATATTCAACACATTTTTAACCTTTTTTTTCAAGTAGCTTGGGAAAGTCCAAGCTGTCACAAAAATCAGCTGGTCATTTGTTATTTTTTATAATCTTGTACTGTCAGCTCCATTTAGTGACATGCTTATATTCAGAGGGGCACTGCATTGTTACACTGACCGTAGATTGTATCTAATGATCACCACTGCAGGCAACTCGTACATTTTTGACTCATTTTTGACATGAACGTCTGCGGTGATGGAGGCTGTGGCATTGCTGCAATTATTATTACAAACCACTTGATGGTGCCAACTCCTCCATTTTTTCCCCCCCTCCATGTCCTTCTCCTGTGTCCGCCATGTTCTCTTTAGCAAACACTCATCAGTTACCGTACATGAGTCTGCTTAGATTATCTCAGATTACAGTAGTTCAGATTGATAGTTTTAACAGTGTAGAAGCATTTACTAGTGAAGGATAAACATGTTGAAATTTTAAAAGCATCAGCGTCAATCATCTGCTAAGGAAATTAAAAAAGAAAATTTGTTGATCTGGTATTGTGCTTTGAAAAAACATCATAATATAAAGGCACTTTATGCTGATTTTAATTGTTAAATACCAGAAACGACATAAGGGGATCATTTTATTCAGATTTCTTTTACCTTCTTTTCTATTTTATACACTGACTCAGTGATAACTGGTGTTGAGTGTATGGCAGTTTAGGACTGTTTTTGTACATCAATTTACTGCAATTTCTTTTATTATTTATAATTCTTTTACAACTGTTTTGGGTGCCTTAGCTTGTTAAGAGTTTCAGTGGTTTGTAAAATAGAAAGTTTTGGATTACAAATTCAAGTTGCAATGTGTGCCTTGTTTCCTTTTAACTGGATTAAATTAATGAGATAAACACGTACAGTATTTATAGGATTTAACATATCTAGGTCTGTTTGTTCAAGCCAACCCTTGACCTTTCAGTGACTGAATTGAGAGCATTGACAACACTCCACAGATGTTCATAGAACTTTCAGGGATAAACAGGTGCTTGTCTGATTGTTTATCTGCGGATTAACACCGAGCACCGAGAGACCTTTCTGCTGTCAAATAAAGTCTCAAAACATGGCATAAGATTGATCAGCTCATGAGAAAAAGGCAAAAGTGTGAACAATTGCCTGTAATGCCGATATCTTGAAGAAATGATCTGTTATCAATGAAATTCGTTTACTTATGATGGGAATGGGATTTAAAATGGAG
>JAOUQW010000027.1:6400362-6412348 GCA_028565825.1 Olivaichthys viedmensis
TTTATGTCAGTTGTCATGAAGGGCTTATGTAAGTGTCATGTAGCCTTCTGAACACTGCCCTACAGTAAAGTGTTACCGTTATTTCATTACTATTTGCAAATCATGTTGAACCCATACTTACGAAACTTGAACTATATTTTCAGATCTGGTAGAAAAAAACTGCATTTTTTTTGTTGTGGAAACCATGTGATACTTTTCATGATTAAAATCAACTCAGACAAATTGCAAAATTTGCCTCCAAACATGCCTCAACAATCCATTATATTTAGGGTAAAATATAGTGGATTGTTGAGTGAGCTCCTAACAATCCATAGCAACATGAATTTTAAAACCTGTTCTCAGTGAATCAACAAGAGTCTCATATTTACAAGATCAATGTTCCTTAGATGTATGAAACAGAATTATACATGCTCCTCTGTGGTGGTTTGGCCCTGGCGTTTACATAAATATTTTCTGTATACTTGAGCACTGGGTACTCATGGTCTGTTGACTCTGACGAGTGTAGAGGAGCTCTATTGATTTCTCCCTGTCTGTTGAACTGTATGAGCGTTTCTCCTCAAGTTGCTATTTTATCTCCAGTTGCTTCTTTGAAATGGAAATACCCAAAAGATGAGCAGCCACTGATAAGCGCAACATCAATAAGCATTGTCGCATTCCATTTTAATTTTATTCTTTTAAGATACGAAAAAAAAACAATTACAAAGAAGCGTGTGAAAAGATACAATGAACATTTTGAGTGCAAAAGTCTCCATTCAAACCGAGCAGCTACAGCAATGGATGATTCAGCTATTGTGAAAGGACAGTCTCGGTATTGTACGAGTGACTGAGGGCAAAATTGACTTCATCAGGCCCAACCCTCCCTACACAAGCGCACAGATCTACCAGTAATTCAGCAGTTAATTCAGAGTTCTGAAGCTGGACATCTCTCTAACACCTTATTGAGTGAGATCACTACGAAACTGGAGGGATCCAGACCCATGTTTCTCTTTCCTTGATAGAGGGCAAATGTAAATGTCACCTTTGTCAGGCTGCGGAAAGGTCTGGATGCCTGAGAAAGAGCATTAAACGAGTTCTGACAGGAGAGGATGCCCTGAAAAGCCAGCCATCCAGTAAGAGCTACAGGCACAAGGAGATGGTCTGCATCTATTGAGTGATTTTGAGCACTTATAAGTGTATTTCCAACTTAGTAAGAGAACACAATTTCCAAGACAATTCAGAGCTTCACAACTCCTCCTATCATAGCACAGATTTTTTTCAGAATTTTATTAACCCCTTAAATTCCCAGGACCCGTGTGCTACATACATTTTCTGTTAGTTTCATTGTAGTTATTACATAATGTATAGTAATTAGTGAATAATATGCTTTAAGATGAATAACTCAATAATAAGCCTGGAGTTTAAGGGGTTAAACAAGCAAGCATACATTTTCATAACCATCATCACCGTTATGTTATGTTAAAACTAGTCAAAAAACATACGTATTTATTATTATTATTTTTTTACAGAGCAGTGTAAAAGCAGTGGATATAATGTGGTAACTGTTTTACTAAAACCATACCAATTGCTTAGAATTTTTTACATGTAATATCTAATGTAACAGGAACATTACTATATAAGGTGCTCTAAATGGAAAATTTGGGGATGTTTAGAATATACTCATTTCTCAAATGATTTTACAGTTTTAAATTCAAAGAATTTATGGAGGTTTTCTACATAGCACCTTTCACATGTCAAAGGCTATGTGAAACACTGGAAAGAAAATTATAGGCACCCCCACAATTTAGTGAAGCCTCCACTATAGAGAATAACATCCCTGAGCGTCTTCCTGTAAATTCTAACAAGGTTGGAGACACTTGTAGAGAATCTTGGACCAACCCCCCATGCAGAACATTCCAAGCTCCTTTATATTCTTAGGCTTGTAAATGTGGACTGCCCTCTTCAACTCAGTTTTTGTTAAAGTGGGGGTGTGACCATGTCCATACAATGCAGTCATAGCCAAGCCACTTAACCTGAAACAGGGCAAAGGAAATCTGGGAGATATCCTTTCCTAAAAGAAATCTAGAAAGTAATACATTGTAGTGTCTGGAATAAAACAGTTCAGCATATCTAAAACTACACCGCAAAAATGTTATATTTTCTCCTGAACTTTTGTGGATTGGACAGTTGATCACATGACTATTCTACTGCGTGAGCAGTTCCACTTTAACACTGTGAGCTTTAAACCACATCACAATGCAATGTTCATCTAATCATCTCGAGTCTCCAGTTCAGTGAACTAGCATGCCACTGGAGTCATCCAGTACAATGCCATAGAACAATGTTAGCACCTATTTAATTCATTTATTCATGAGCATAATTGAAATATTAACGCCACTAGCAGACACCAGAGGCTTGGCGCTGGGACCTGAGGCTGCTCACACAGCACAAAAGTGGAATATTTTATTATCAGTGCTTCTACAATGCAGATTAATCTATTCCCTACTTCAGATCGTGTTCCTGGATCTCTGAAGTCCATTACAAGATAGCTAATCATAAAATACATTTGCAAAAGGCCTAAAAAAGGCATGTTTGCTTTTTTTTGTTTGCCATGGATTCAATTTTTATTTGGTATTTTGCCCCGCATCACACTTCCTTTGCTAATAATATCAGTCAATGAAATTCCCAGCTTAATTTGAGCTGCGTCTTTAACCTACTGAATATGGAGTAGGCAGACTTGTGGTTTGCAGGGATGTTTAGCTGATGTGTTATGAGTGAGCGCATTGCCGTGTGTGCCCACGCACTCCTCTAATTTTACTCGAGCGTGAGGTTCTGGCAGGAACAGGCTTCGCCGGCCAAAGATTTGCTTTCCACCTTTGTTGCATGCACCGAGTGTTTAAGATGGGTGAGGAATCAGTACCGGAAGATTTGAGCATGTAGTTGAAGAGTAACCAAGATGCTCTCCTTCTTCCATGTGCTCTTTCTGTCACATGTTGTTGCCACAGCAGCGGCAAGGAAAACACCACCCACTGGGACACAGGGCCCACACAAGGCCATCAGGGTGGCACTCTCTCTCACTTTTCCTCCCTCTTTTTCTTTCTCTGCTGTGTCTTTCTTGCCTTCCTCTTTCTCTCTACACAGCTCCTCCAACCCAACCCAGTCCTCTCTCATGTTTTCTTTTTCCGCTCTTTCTCTCTCCTCGAGCTTTATCAAAGAGAAAAAAATGAAACGCAGGGCGATGGAAGTGCCACTAGGCATCAGCGTCGCAGCGCTGTCACTGGAAAGAGGGAGGGCGTGCAAATGTCTTCAGGAAAGGAGACTGTGTGTGGGCAGGGGAGGGTGGTGTGTGTGAAATGTGTGTGTGTTTTAGTGGTGGAGGTTGGGTGTGTATAAAGCAGTGAGGTGGCCCATGTCACTGCTTTGGTCTGGCATAATGCATGGGGCTTGTGGATATGTTCCTCCACACTCTGCTGTGTTCCTTCCTGCCTCCTCCTAGTGCCTTGGTGTGTGTACCTCCATACATGTGGGTGTGTTCCGTAGCTTCTTAGCTGCCACATATTTCTGGTACAGTCCGGTCAAGAAAAATTTTGACATTCTCACACTTATAAAATTGTTGCTTATTAATTAATATGCAACAGGATCATAAGCAATAACCAAACAATATAATATAAAATGATGGTTAAAATTTTATGAGCTCTTAACTGTTGGCAAAAGCCTCTTTACTAAAGGTTAGAGAGAATTAAAGAAACAACAGGAGTCTGAGTAACACTGGCAATTAGTTACCATGCCCTTTTCACAAAGATAAAAAGACGCAAAGTTATATCCAGTTAAGTACATTGGCAGTGTGTGATTCTAGTTTTGTGCCTAGAAACTCCCCCCTCCATTACTTTGGGCTTTTCTTCAGAAACAGCAGCAAAAACACTAGCAATCGCACTGAAACTTTCCAAATAACTGGACTATAAAGTTCTCAGCAGTGCTCCAGCTCCATCAGTGGGAACAAGGACAAAGTCAACATTTTAAATCTGTTCTAGCTGTCAGCCAGCAATGTAATTCATTACCACAAGACTCAATGCTTAATCCTCTGTTTTGCATTGACTAACAGAAAACACTTCATACTGTACTTTGTATCTTTGTCATTCACTGTCTTAAAGGATAGAAAAAAGCAAACCTTAAATCTAAATACACACCAATGTACAGTTTGTCTACTATGATCTAATGAACAGTAATGCCTTTAAGGGTGGTTCCCCTTTTCCATGGGCTGTTGTGCTGCATAGATGTCCCTAGTGAGAGCGGCAGTTGATGACGTGAGGAAGAGATCACAGGAGGTTATGGGGGAGGAGTGAAGTCTGTTATCCTCAGTCTGCCCAAGTCGTTCTTGGACAGCTCTATTCATTTACAGCCCTATTCACCCAGAGTACAGTATTTATTTTTAGCTCGATTCATGCAAGCCTTCTGCCTCACTTCCTCTGCTTTTTACAGTGCAAATACAACACATCTCTGTGCCCTTTTGCACTCTGTTCTCTGAGAAGCCTTCAGTTCAAAACCATACTTGTGTTCTCAATACCATCCCTCATTATTGTTATTTGCTAGATTATCAACTATAGATGTTTGAGTCCCTCCAAACAGATGAATCTTAGCTGAAAATGAATAATATGCCGTTTGCATATTAGGATTATGAATGTATAAGAAATATGTCAAATGCGTCATTTTACGAGTTCCCTTGAAGGTTCTATTTAGAATGCTACAAACAAAGGGTTTCCCTACCAGAGAGGGTTCCAAGTAGAACTATCCAAAGAACTGCTTGAGAAACCCTCTTTTCTAAGTGTGTATCTCAGTGGGTTTGGACTATTACATAGCAAGGACAGCTCCCTGCATTTGTGCATCTTGCTACAAACTGTCGACATTAAACAGAGTACATAGTAATATTTACAGAATAATATTTACTGATCTGTATTTGATTCCTTTCAGCACTGTTAGTTCGTTGTCAGTGATTTTTCTGTGAATTCTCTCAGTTTCGGTGTCCATATGCCAACCCTGGTGTGTGATCTCACTTAGCCACCTGAGCTCACAAAACCAAGCCTCTCCTGAGCAAGGCAGCCCAGTTCCACGCTGGTGCATCACAGGACTGAAAGTACGGCTGACACTCGTGCCGCAGCCGCTTTTAGATTCCAGGCTTACTGTTAGATTCGAACATTTTGTGCTGAACCGTTAATACACTGTGCCCATCTGCTTGTGTGTCTCAGTCACTGACTTATTTATTACAACTTACAATTATGGGCACACAGAGGACAGACTGAGCTGCTATATATCCTTGGAGATGTGTCCCCACATCAAGATCTTGTCATCTTCCTGGAGAACTCTATGAGCACCCCATCTGACAACTTGGTGTCGTTCTGGACAATCAGCTATTCTCTATTCTCTATTCAGCTATTCTCTGCTCATGTTGCTAACCTGATTCAGTCATGTAGGTTTTTCCTTTACAACATCAGGAGGATCCGGATGTTTTTTTCCACAGAGGCCACTCAGGAGCTTGCTCAGTCCCTTGTCATCTCGAGATAGGACTACTGCAACTTGCACCTGGCAGGACTTTCCCTGCGCGCCATCAGACCCCTGCAACTGATTCAGAATGCAGCTGCACGTCTTGTCATCAACCTCCCCAAGTTCTCCCACATCACCCCATAGCTGCGTTTCCTCCACTGGCTTCCTGTATCTGCCCGCATCAGATTTAAAACACTGATGCTTGCCTACAAAGCCAAAAACGGACCAACCCCCACCAGAAAACATCCAATCCTGCTCAGTATACATGTTCCCTTCGAGCCACAAACACGGCTTGACTTGACCCGCCATCCCTCAAGACACAAGGACATTCATCAAGACTCTTCTCTGTTCTGGCACCCAGGTGCAGTCTTCAAGCGAAGACTGAAGACCCACCTCTTTACTAAAGACTTAAGCGAGCACTAAATCTACCCTTTACTTGTACTATTTTCTTTGCTGTACTAACTCACATAATAACTCCTCTGCAACAGGGTTTTATCTGATGGTATTCTTAGACCTTGGCCTATTTGTGCTAGCATGAGAATATGTTTTTCAGAGACTACAAAGCACTTCTGTAAGTCGCTCTGGATAAGTCAACTTATCATTTTCACTCGATGATAGCTGGAGGTGAAACATAATGTGATATTTGTGGTTAATATGATTTTGCTATGAACTACAAAGGTAAAAAAAAAAAAGGTTAAATTTGATTTCAGGTTGTCTTTAATTTTGAGGTTTGACTTGCATCAAATGATTTTGACAAATGATTGATGGATCATTTGTGGGTCATTTATAGTTAGACAAGAAAATGAGACAATGTGTTTGGCAAAGCTCCATCTCAGATTTTACATCTGTAGCTATATCTTTATTCCACTCTGAAGGCAGGTGCCTTACTAAACACATCCTTTGAAATTAGCTGGTTTATTTGGAGGCATTTTAACTAAAAAAAGAACCTTGACAGGCATTGCTTCTGAATCATTATACATCATAACTTTTAGTACATTTAAAACACAACCAGGCTACTGTTTGATGAATAACAGCAGGCTGGCTAACTAAAGCTAACTGTAAGTTAGCCGTATAAGCTAGCTACATGAGGTCGCTAGTGTTATCTAGTTAATTTTAACCACAGAACGACTTCTACGAACTACGAACACAAATGACTGTTATATCTGTTAAACAAAACAGTAAATAAATGTTAGCTATATACAAAATAAGCAATTCACCTACATTTGTAAAGATATTCCTCTGCCAGACTGACAATTTGGTCCACCATGTTTGCCAGAACATTCATGTCCGGTGAATAGAATTATGAGATTTCGTACACCGAGAAGGATACATGTGGTACTGCCTTCAAATTTGCCCAAAATAAGGCACCTCAGTGTCACCTCAGGGAAGCTGCCTTTCGATTGGGACAGTCCTTATCTTGGTAGCGCGCAAATTCTGCCTACCTAGGAAGCTGCCTTACAATTGTCACCTCTTAGAGTTTCTCTGCCCCTCTGGTCATCTGGGAACATTTCTCTCATTTTTCTGAGCACATGTGTGTGTGTGTGTGTGACTGGAAAGGTGTCCACCCAGGCATCCATTAAAGAAGCTGTAGGCAGTACAGTCTAAGTCCACTCTCAACCATGCTCATAGGGATGGCTCAGCTCCACCTTATCATAACTACAGAGGCCTGGGGAAAACAGTGTCTCTATACTAACTGGTAGTATAAGAGCTAATTATACCTTTGTGCTCCTAATATTTCTTATAAGGTCTGCCTGACTACCATTATTATTAAGATCACATCTGGTCTTACTAGCTACAGAAACAGTACATGGCTTGAATAGGGCAAATGAAGCCAAATATAGACGTTGGTAGCAGCTTGCAGATGGGAGGAAATGATGAAAGAGTTCAAATCAATGGATGTGGGCAGCGTGAGAAGGAGGAAGAATCCCCCTGAGTCTGATTCAGTGCCCGATTAAACGAGTAAGGCCTGGGGTAAAAGAAGCAGCTCGAAAAAAGTCTGACACTGGAAGTGTGTGCATGTCCATCACCATGTGTGTGTGTTTGTGAGAACATTCTAGGAATGCTGTTGTTCTCCCAAACAGGTGTGAAGCGTTGGAACAAAGCCAAAGTGAGTGGACCACAAACAGTATTGATCACCGTGCTTTTCATGTTGCTTGAATGGTGTTATAACATGCCATTTTCAGGGGTATACACAAAAGGATCAGTGCGTTGGCACACAGAATTACTCCCCTGTATTTTGAGTATGAAGTTATGAGTTTGGTATATAATGCCACTGAAGTCACAGAAACAGCTGCAACTTAAATGAAAGGCTAAAATGTGTGCTTTTGTGTTCATACATTCTACTAGTTGGGGAAGGCTTATAAATGATTCATGGTGAGAAAATAAATGTATTTCCTGCTTCCTTGGTGTGTTTGTGAGCTAAGTGCCTCAGTGACGGGGCAGCCATTTGTGTGGCTGGGCGTCTGAGTGAGAAATGCAGCATCTTAGCAGTGTGTTGGATGTGTGAAGAGACAGCCTGGCTGGGGCCAGGGGTGTAACTGTTCAGCCATTGTATTTGAGTATTTGCATACTGGGTTTCCAGCGTCCATCACTGAGAGGCCAGGGGAAGAAAAGCATACCTACCTAAAGCCCTCGCAAGCAATCTGAGACCTTGTCGTTTAAGAAAACACTGCAAATATGACTTTCGGTTGCACTGTAACCATGGAAACAATTCTTGACTTGAGGAAAAAAATTTATTCAAAGAACACTCACGCCCATAAACACACACATGCGCACATTTTTATACCAACAAACAAGATTTTCTTGTGGTTTTCTTCTTTTACCCACAACCTAATTTGAGCCTTTCTATTACTTGAGCTTTAGGTTTGCATGCAGTTAACCCTTTAAACAGGTATCCTGTTGCCATGGCAATAGCTGGACGACTAGGATGTTGGCTAATTCTGCTTCTCTCAGATCCCACAAATGTGGCAAATGTTGAATTATGGTCCATTTTCTGCCATAACGATGAAACAAGTTGCAGGTTGGCACGATTAGCCTCCCCTTAATCATCTTTCACCCATCTTTATTCTTTTCAGAGATGAGGATCATCCCATCACTGTGTTTTCCTGCAATCTTTGGCTTAGGTCGGAGCGCTTTAATGATTAGGACAAGGTTGCCGCATGGCCGAGACGAGACACATGACAGGGAGATGGCCTCTAACCCATAGATGATGGGGGTGTGGAACCGACTGTTGGAGGCAATCATTCAAAGGGAGGGGAAGAAAGAAAAAGTGAGAGACATGCAGCAGATCTCTGTGCACATTGTTCCTGCGAGGCTGCGCCCGTGCCCACGCTCTTCCTCCCACATCATCATCATAGCACATGCAACGTTAAATTCTCTCCTCCTTTCCTCGCTTACTCTCTCTCTAGATAAAGCGACTAGATTTCAACCTCTCTCTCTCTCAGCTTCCCTCCCTCCCTCCTTATCTCTCCCTCGCTGTCCTCCCCTGAATTATTTCACTTCAGGGCTCCCTGACGTATGCTGTAGCTGGATGCCTCGTACAAAACAAAACACAAGAGCTTGAATCCATCTCATAACGAAACAGTTGAGTGATTGTTTTAGAAATAATGCATTAGATTAAAGTGCCACTGCTTTGTTGAGAAAATAAAAGATAGACTGCTAGCTATCAGAACATTGTGAGCTTTTGCTGTAAAATAGATTCAGATTAATAATTGTACAAGCCTTTTTGTGTGTATTTAATATAAGGCTTGTGTGATTAAAAAAATCAAACAGAAAGAACCATTATAAGCAATTCATGAACTACTAGCCAGCACACAGAAAGAGAGAAAAAGAGAAAATGGGAAAGCATAGATTAATGAAAGAGGAAAATCATACTGCTCTCATATTGTCTTTCCACATCTTCAACTAAAGGGCAGACAACTTTCTGTGCTTCTTTCCTTCTCTCTCACATTTTTGTTATGTGTATAAATTGCTGGAGTTTTGCTAGTGTGTCCCCTTTCCCTGCACGTTATAGTGTATCCTATCCTGCTCTGTAGCTTGTGTTTTGTTACATTTCTGCTCCCTCTTGCCACTTTGCATGGTGCAGATGTCTATATGCAGGAAGTGATGCATGCTGATGCGTGTTAACAGAGGAGAGTTGTTAATGTGTTCCTGAGTTCTTTAATTCATATCGTGTTCGCAAGGAACCCCCCTAGACTTAGCTCTGTCTGAATCTCATCTCCCAAGCCGAAGCAGACCTATCTACCAGGATGCGGAGCCTTTCTGTATACATACAGTTGTTTTATGTGGAACAAGTGCTATCAGAGAGGAGTGGATTCATCTCTGTTTTACTTGCTACTAGTCTGATCCCCAGCTTCCACCAGCTGAATATCTATGTAAGTCTAAGAGCAGAGCTTTCTCCCAGGGGGTGTGCTGGTAAAGCACTGCTCTACAAGCAGAGCTAGGCTGCACAACTCACATCCCTTGTGAGCAGTACCATTTGCTGTTCTTGGAAAAAAAGAGTCCCTCAGGGTTGCAGTTGTTCACATTCCTGGGGGGAGGGAATGGAGGGAATGGATGAAAGTGATCACTCCTCTTTTTTTAAATACCACAGTGATTCAGTCAGGCAATAACTGCAATAGTTGGAGCTTTCCCCTAGTCCTCCAAGCACTCTGAGTAACTTCTTCACGTATATGTGCAGACTTTACCCTTCCTCATTGCTGATGTTGGCTTACAATAATTCAAGCCACTCAACAAGGTAAAAATAACTTTCCTGCCTCACCAACTTTGCAGCCTGGACGAAAGAAAGTCAAGCGAATTCCAATCCTGTTGATTCCATGGCCAGAAATCCTTTGGGTGGGAAGGATTGCCTTCCTCTCTCACCTGTCAGTCTCGGGCGTCTGTTAGCATATGTATACAGAATGGGGCAGTTAGCCCTAGGGCAGTCTCCTGTGACATTGCATGAGCAGCAGTTTGAAAATATGTGGTGGCTTGCTTCATATGCCTTGGAGGAAGCACATGTTAGCCCACACCCACCAAGATTGGTAGCTGTTGCGCAATAGGGGAGCAATAGGGGGTGGGAATTGGTGACAACTAAATTAGAAGAAAATTCATGTCATTCCAGCTAGTCCTGCGAGCCATCACAACATCACTATCAAGATGGGCTCCTCATCAATATTATCTAAGTCCACCAGAAGCCTCAAGGTATTGACTGATGACAAGTTGACCTTTAAGGACCACATCGATGGGATCGCCTGGTCATGCAGATTGGCTGGCCTTCCAACACAGCAGATAGTTCAAGATGCAAAAGCCTGACTCGATTTTAACTAGCCTAAATGTGTACACATTACACCTCTCTTCATATCGCTTCATTGGCTTCTGGAAGCTGCTCACATGAAGTGCAAATCCTAAATGCCCTCCTTTAGGGCTTAACACCCTCCGTCTAGTCCACTGTGGTCTCAAAATGAACATCATCTGGGGTTGCTTTTATTATGGGACTTGAAGTCTGACTGCAAACTCTTCTCAAATGTGATTCCTAGATGGTGGAAAGAGCTACCTACCTCCATTTGTCTTGCATAATGTCTTACAACCTTCAAAAAGCATCTCAAGACCCTGCTCTTCCATGAACATTTGATCATCTAATCCCTATGCGCTTTAATTTTATGCCTTACTGCATGACATTGTTACTTGAAGTGACATATTGTGCAACATTTAGTTTCTATCCTTTTCATTGCACTTACTCTAGCTCTTGGCTTTGTACTGGAGTTTCCTCTCCTCCCTCCTAACGTGGACTGAATCATAGTTATGTACTACTTACACTATTCAAAAACTGCCACTAATTGAGTACCTTTTTGTTAATTTAGCTTGTATGTCATTCATCTTTTCTACCTGATGCTATTTTTATTTAACTTAACAGTAAGTTGAGTTACGTAAAGTAAGCAAGTTGGGCCAAAGGTTGGTAGCTCAAAGGTTAAGGTTCTGTGCCAGTGACTGGAAGGTTGTACATTAAAATTTTATCAAGACCAGCAGCGAGCGACTGTTGGGCCACTGTATGCAGGGGTGTCACATCAGAGAGAAAAGTCGATTTGACTTTCCAGGGCCCCCAGATGAAGGGGCCCTCAAAAAGCCTGGAGTAAAAAGTTTCCATTTTCAAAAGATGGGAAGGCACCCCAAAGAGACTTTGTTTGCACAGCGCACAGAAAACTGTGGAACATCCCTAGATATATGGTATATATTTGGATAACAGTTTCTGACAAATAGGTAAATGTAAGTTTGAGAAAAGTGTGCAGAGATTGTATCAAAATATTCTATGTGCAGGATGTATTTTATCAATGTTTTAGTAAAACACTTTTTTTTTACCCACAATATGCAGCTTGAAAAAGTAAAGGAAACAACATTTTTATTTTTCTACAGGCCAAATGTACAGTCAAGCCGGAAAGTCTGCACACCCCTTTCACCTTCTCCATGTTTCATTACATTACAGACTTATTCTACA
>JAOUQW010000027.1:6544602-6563108 GCA_028565825.1 Olivaichthys viedmensis
TCATAAATTTGTTTTGCATAATGGAATACAAAATACTGCAAATGTAAGTGAATCCAATTTTGAGAATACAAAAAAACATTTTGTAAGGGAGGAATTTTCTCAGTAGAGCCACTTCAGTTGATAAATTAACATTATGATAGACAATATATATTTTGGTTTCTTCTTGTTTCTATGGCTTTTAAAGTCTTATTGTACCATGAAATGTTAACCTGCTGTTTTATTTTTCTCCTGTGTGTTGGTGAATGATTAACAAAGTCGCAGGATCATAGCCTTGCTGCTAGCTAGCATCCAGGTGGTTAGCTAGCACAAAGTATGATAAATAGGAAGGCACATTACTAATCATGTGAAATCTTTCAAACGCTTATTAAACATCTAGTAAGAACAGTCATGGTCTTTGCAAAATTCTAGATAAATGCGCTGTTCATGAACTGTTCACAAACAGAAGGTGCTGCCTTTGATATGTCTTTGGTGTTAGCATAAGTTTTTGAGTTTCTAGCCATAGAGCAGCTCATATGAGCGTCAGTTTACAAGTATTAAATGCATTTTGAAAATACATAAGTACAGAACATAAAAGCATTTTTCAGTGACCGTTAAATACAAATCACAGAATAGTATTTTGTGTTTCAAATACGTACTTCAAATTTGTGTACCAGAAAAACTGCCCATCTCTGGACAGCCCTTTTTTTCCCACTTAACACACACTTGCAATGTGTCACACCTGCAGACATGTTCATTACATCTCTGTAATTCCCTACAAAAATAAAATCTATTAGTGGGCAGAAGGTGTATGTGTGTGGGCGAGAGAGAGAGAGAGAGAGAGAGAGAGAGAGAGAGATCTATTACACCAGCTGTGCAACTGCAGCCTCTTTACTAGATCTGCTACATCCAATATGTTCATGCAGCTCCAAGACAGTAAGTGTATGTGTGTGTGTGTGTGTGTGTGCAGGTGTAGCAGCTCTTTGTGCTCCTGGGCATACAGACAGAGAGTCGTGCGCTCTCTAACAGGTGTGCTCGTTAGGGAAGTTGAGGCACGGGGCACAGGTCAGTCATGTGAGGGTCTGTGTGTGACCTGCGGGTGTTAATGTGGGGATTTTACTGCACAGGTGTGAGGCAGCTGAGTAATGTCACATGCTTTTCAGTCGAAGGTGTTTGAAAGGAAGTCACAAGGACACAGAGATACAGAGGGCTTACACTGACACTGTGTAAGTGAACGATTGTGTTCTGTGTGTGTGTGTGTGTGTGTGTGTGTGTGCGCGTGTGTACATAGAGGATCAGTAATTACCTCAGTACACATACACACAAGCACACTGTTATTCATTAGTGTGTAGAGCAAGGACAGAAATGTGCGGTGTGTTTTGTTGTCCTGCTGCATCAGCACAGTGATGGCACACAGATGCCATCACATGGAAGAACAGAACAGAGAGGAGAGGACGAAAGGACCGTAGAATGTCTGAATGAGTATCGGCGACACACAGATGACGCTTTGAACGTGCCTCACCTACTCAAATAGCCATTTTTTTCCATCCTCAGTGATGTTGATCATCCAACCTGATCTCATGAGAAATTTTAATTCAAACAAAAGAGAGCGATGTGGTTGGATTTCTTTCGATTTCAAATGAATGAAGTCATAAATAAAAGGTACAAACACTAACCCCGCCCCTAACCGCAACCGTAACCTTCATATCTTTTCATATGACTTGAGTTGTATGACCATGTTGGATCATCTTTCCCTTCAAGAGATACACTGATTAACCCTTCTTCTGTCTACTGTTCACTACTTAGCAATGGTTGTCCCATTGGACCAGGCCTTATCTTTTTATTATATAGCAAATACCAGATTCCTAGGTGACTCTATATTCCTATCTTAATTAGTATACAGTATTTATGGATATAGACCAGGGATTATCAGTTCTAGTCCTGGAGGGCCGGAATCCAGCACAGTTTGGCCAAGTCAGAGGTTTGGGCTACTTTGGAACTTGATGCGGGTTGATTTTTTTGTCCGTGAGTTGGGGGTTGGGTGTTTTGCATGCATTAGATTAATTACATCTATATATTAAAACTAGCAACTAGCAGCCACGAGCCTGTACGCGTTCCTCTTTATCCGATTCTCAACATTAGCTATGTTAGCTACATCACCATAGAAATGTATTTGTGTCAGTTAATTAGTCTACTCATCATTTAAGACAGTATCATTTAAGACAGTATCTGTAATAATACAAGACCATTTTAGGAAATTTAGGGAAACATGTATGATGTCACTTTTAAATGTTACAATACATTTTTCAATGCTAGTCATGAAGTTGAACTTTAAATCAGTGTTGGCTGGTTTTGTAACGTAGATCTGGCAATCTTGCTATTAGCCTAGTAATTAACTGAATCAGGTGCCTTTGTGCTGGAAAAACACCAAACTGTGCTGGATGCTGCCCCTCCAGAACTGAAATTCAGGACCCCTGAAGCAGACAAAAAAAAACCTTGATATATTGAAATTACTCCAGTCATTTTTTACACTTTTATTTCACCTTGTTACTTTCAAGTCTAAATAAGCTGAATCTAATGTAATGTAATAATCTGTAATATAAATGTGTTTTGTAGAAATAATTTTTCATGTTCATTAGAGAAACTGAACTAACACATAAGGTTTTGTGTGGGAAGGATGATTTTTAGGTTTGTTCCACTTTTAGTAAGAATTTTAAACCGGTCATTTGAAATCAAACTCTCAGTGGCAGGACATCAGCGCACATTTTAGTGTACCTGGACTGTGTGATGCAGACTGCTGGTGACATGGAGCAGAGGCCGGCGTCTGGTCTATCAGCCTGCTGTGGATAAAAAAATGTATTTATGAAAAAGCTCTGTCTCTCTCTTAGTATAGCCTTCAGTCACTCACTGCCACTGGGAAGGGCTTATTTATTCACTCATTCATCATATGATTGTAAATAAAAGAGGTATTTTGGAGGAGGGTGGATTTGGGGTGGGGGTGGGGGTGTTTGGGTTCCCGTCTGGGTGATGGATGGAGAATGATGGGGTGTCGGGATGATTTGTGAGCTCGCCAGTTCCAAGCCTTTCGAGCTCAGATTAAGTTTGTAGCTGTGTGGATGGAAAACTCTCTAAAGATGGGCCCCAGGCTTTGGCAGTCTGAGGAAATTTTTTCATCTATACAACTTCTCCCTGGGAGATTTCAGTCAGAAAAGGGTTTCTTAAGAATACTTTGGTTGGTTAACAGTTCTAGCTTTCTAAAAGGGGTTCTACTGGGAACATTTTCTGAAAGCAAAACCCTTTGTGGTAGGGTTCTACATAGAACCTTTAAGAGTTTCCCCAGAGATACAAACCCTTAAGGGTGCTATATGAAATCTTTTTTTCAGATGTGTTGATGCAACATCCACTGTAAAAAAATAAATAAATCTGTAAACAGGGCTGTTTGATTTGAGTGATGGGAAAACTTTCTGGAAAACTAAATACGTCACAGTTTGAATTTTCTGAATTCAGCTGAATTTTCTGTGACATACTACACCCTCTTGATCAGTATGACTATTTTGATTTATAATCACAATTCTGTTTTTGTCAAGAGAAAATAAATAAGATCACAGACCTCCTAGCCTAGATATTGCATTTAGTGTTTCTTGATGGTTGGTTTACTGCTTGCCTGCAGATGGTGAAAAAATTCACTCTGTATGACAATGTTTTGATCTATGATTACTTTTTGCCCTACTAGTTGGAATGCACTATGGTTTTAACTACGCTCAACGTATGGTTTAGTATCGACTCTACACCCTGACTTACGATTGAACTTAAGTTTAACTGTTGCAACTGGTTACTGGTCTTTAAATGCCATGCTTTGTATCATTTTTGTTACATGTTAGCGTATATTTTTGTGCACTCATTAACCTCAGTCATCCCAAACTTTTTTTCCACTGTCCTGCTTAATTCTGCATCTACGTATAAGCACATGTCTACTCAAAGCAAAGCCATTTCAGTCAGCATTCTTTAAGTGGATACCTCAACATGTCATGTGGTAGAGTAATTTAGCATATTTAGTTTTAAATGTGGGCAACAGATACATCAGTTGAACTTAATTTTAATCTTAGCCTATTGAGAACATAAATTGCCATTATGTTCGAGTTTATGAACTACACTGCAGTTTGTGTCGACAGCGAGTTCTCGCTGACAGACTACACCCTTTTGATCAGTATGCATTGTGAATGTTGGATAGTGTTCCTAATTGGCTGCAGGTAGTAAAAAAATTTTAATGCTGTGCCAGTGGTGTCAATTCACCAAAACTCAAGGTTGGACAATATCAACTTGGACATCACGTGACAATATAAGTCCCCCAAAATGAGTTCTGACTATGTAGCAACCAAGAAAAGGTATTTCAAAACATAAACAAAACAGTTAAATCTATCTAAACATTCTATCTTTAGAAGCATCTGAGTCAATATGGCTGAGATGCCCAGTTTAAGTACAAGCACAAATATTGAATCAAAGATAGTAACTTAAACTGCAGTAAAACCTAAGTAGCAATCCAGTGACTTGGTGAGAAATGCCACAACCAGATTACAATCTAATCAGCCAATCTAATTACAAAAACTATAGATATGGAACCCTCCTAATTATGGGACATGGCAGAATAGCTGGCTAGACTACCTGTTGAGTTTGAACTGTAAACTAATTTAGGTTCAGCCAAATCCCTTGGAGATCGTTTGTTAAAATAAAATAAAAAGAGTCGAAACTGGTTGGTTTTCATTTGATTGCTACAGATTGATGGTAGCTAACCGACATGTTCACTACTGTTCTCTGGCTGTCCTTTTACTACAGTGCCATAGCTAAAGGACTCCACTCCTCTGTGCAACAATGTTTTCACTTTATGCACGTTAAGTGTCTTCGGTGCAACTGAAATTCTTTAAATCACTAGTTTTAGTTTTTGGGGCAACTGGCTACTGGTCTTGAAAAGCCATGGTTCAGATCAGTTTTCTACATTTATTGTGTGCTTGTTTTCCTTCATCATCACAAACTCTTGCCACTCTCCTGTTCAGCTTAATTCTGCTACTATAAGCACAGCATGTCTACTCAGACAAAGCAGAACCACCCAGTTTATGTGCACTCTTTCACTTATGCCCTAATGCAGAGCCTAGATGGATATCTTACTCTTGTGGAGAGTGTGTGCGCTGTCTCTGCTCTTTTTGTAAATGATCTCTGACTCCTCTTATCCTCCTGCACCGTGGTCTTCATCATCTCTTTTCCGGAAGCAGAGACAAAGGAGGGAGGGAGTAAAATAGAAGAGGAGAGACGGCTGGAGCAAGGTGAATGGCCCGAGGATCGATCCTTATGCTAGCGCTGCAGGAAGGGCATGGTGTGTGCCAAGCTGTAAAGCATATGGCATTACTAAACCGTACATAAGTCTCCGAGCCCAGCAGGCCATGAGAGGCAGGACACGAGCCGCACTCTCCCTCTGCGGCCTCGTTGCCACGCTCACGTCCCTAATCAAGGCTGCTCGGCCTGCATCTCTGCCCTAGCCCAGTCCGCTCTGCTGTGCTTTACGAGGTGTTTAGATTGAGATTTCATGCCTGTGTGAGCTACACAGCAGGGTCCCGCTAAACATATTTAACCCTGCAGCACTTCTCAGGTAGACTAGGCCTGGATGCCGAGTGGAGAAGTATTAACGATGCATGTGCGATCCCTGTGCTGCATCTCCTGTTAGGAAAGCTGTGAAATCAAGTGAATGGTGTGGTATTGCTCATATGAGGTGCGCGTGCACTTGCACACACTCACACACCCCTACTGAAACTCGTCAAGTGTTCTCTGTGTGAGTTCTGGCAGGCTGTGGATGTTCGGGATGACGGAGAGAGGTGTTAAACGTATGGAATTGGTGTTCAAGAGGTAAAGAGAAACAAGGGATTGAGGAATGAAATGGACAGGAAAGGTCTCTCAGATGAGTGTTATTTTAGAAGCACGCCCCAGGACCGACTCCCCCTCCTATCCACCATCTGCGCACTCATTAACCCACATGCCACCACACACTGCTTGAAAGGGGGCCGGGCCAAGAACACTCCTCTGTGTGTGTGTGTGTGTGTATGTGTGTGTGTGTGTATATGAGTAAGCATATCTGCACATACTTGCACGCATTCGTGTTGTGCCTTTAAATGTGTCATTGGAGCACACAGCCTGCCACGTGTGTGAATCAGCGTTTGCGGATTGCGGTGCGCTTTGGCAATGCTTTGAGGTAACGTCTGAGATTGTGTTTATGGTACTGCATTCCAGCGTGACCCGCATCCTTGTGTATTTTACTCATTATTCACTGGACCAGATTTTACTTTAACATAGTGGGTGCATGAGCACTTCTAATGATGTCATTACTTCCTGATCTGTTTGTTTCATTTATCCAGAATGGGAAAAAACAGCTCCAATTTCTTCCTAATACAAAACCTTTAGAGGGATTATGCACTGAACTGGCAGTACAGTATAGTAGTAACAGCAGACATTTGTGTGTGTGTGTGTGTGTGTGTGTTTAGTGAACACACATCAGAGAGGTCGGCACCCTCTTAGCCCACACATGTCCAGCTCTACAGCTCCAGACTAGGGTCACATCAAAGAGCTTCAAAGGCCCTCTGAAGCCAACACCAATTAATGCACTATTATCACTCGGACAACACAGAATGGTGTAAAGTGCATTAATCACAATCATAAGCATTTGAGAAGACCTTCCATATTAAATGTGTGCTGGCTAAAGTACACTGGTAAAGGATAAAAAAGAATTAAAGGAGTGGTTTGTGATTTTTAGATTCCCTGCGAGGTGAATCGCAATTGCAAGGAAAACATTGACAAGCCTTCTGCTTCCTCCAACCAACCCCACCCCATCTGTTGAAAATACATAGGCCTTGTGAGTTGCCTTTTATGGAAAGATTCAGAGCTGATCAGAGCCTAAGTGCTGTGCTTAAAGAGGAGGAAGCTTGTAAAGAAGGAGAATTGGTGGAATGGAGCTCCACAGTCTCTCTAAAGGTCATACAGAGCTGGGACATCTCTTCCTAATTCTTGTCCTGGTTTAATAACATAGTAGTAGTAGGAGTTAAGTAGTGATGATTCTATCCTAAAAAAAAAAGTAGCTTCTGCTTAGAGCTTTAGTCATAGCATCAGTGTGCTAAAAGTTCTAAAGTTCAAAGTAAAAGATCATTGATGAGTCTTACTTCCCTGAGAGTGCAAACTCAGCTCCTTATCGGTCTAATTCACTCGCACAGACTTTCGGCCTGCCCCAACCATCCCATCAGCCAGAGGAGTACAGACTTGGCCTGGAGAGAGGACAGCAATAATAAATGTATGCCCTACTTAGAGTCGCTTTGCTTTAGGGCTACTCTTTGCCTTCCTGTCATGCTTTCTGTCCCACCTTTGGTCTTCCTGGCAGGCAGATCACATAAATAATGAGAGCCAGTGAATTTCTCATTGTTTTCAGTTGGTCCAGTGTAGTAAGCTGCTGCCTTCTGAGCCTTCCTGTGTATGTATTGCATATATGCTAGTAAGCTATTTGTGGGTGGGTTTTACGGCTGGCCATGTGTTCCTAGAGTCTACTACTGAGCAAGGAACAACCCCTTAAACTCCCATGCTTATAATTCAGTTATACATCTTAAGGTGTGTTATTAAGTAACTGCTATTAGTTATTCAGTAACAACAGTGAAACTAATATGGAAAAGTATGTAGCTACGACAGTGAGGAATGTGAGTCTGGATCCGCTGACGGGTCCTGGGAGTTTAATGGCTTAAGCTATTATAAAAAGTTGTCATGGCTGCTGGGCTTCAGACATGTACACAGATATTCATACACCAACTATAATAGCTCACTCACTCATATACTAATATGTACATATGGTAAAGCTGGGTGGGCAGCATGCTGGTGCAGCAGGTAGTGTTGGTGTCTCACAGCTCCAGGGCCCAGGGTTCGATCCAGAGCGCCGGTTACTGTCTGTGCAAAGTTTCTCATGTTCTCACCGTGTCCGCTTGGGTACTCTGGTTTCCTCCCACCTCCCAAAAACTTATGGGTAGGTTGATTGGCTATTTTAAATTGCCCATAGGTGTAAGTATGTGTGATGGACTGGCGTCCCATCCAGGGTATGTACCTGCCTTGCGCCCAGTGCCTCAGTGATAGGCTCTGGATTCACCATGACCACGACCAGGATATAGCTGTTACTGAAGATAAATGAATAACTAAGACTGGGTTATTGGGGCAAGGGATGTTAGGGATATGGGATGTTTTCATGGTATGACAGCCCCTAAATCTCCTGAAAATAGGACACAAAAAAATGGCAAGGAGTCATTTTTCAAAGGAATGAAAGAGCAATATGAAAAGAGATGAAAATTGTATCAAATCTTTATCATTTCCTCACCACCTCAAGTGCACATAATAGAGCTGATACAAAAATAATAAAGAATATTAATAAAGGGCTGATAGCAAAGCTTAGTCATCCTAAGGCCCTAATGATCATAGAAGGCAGTGCAAACATCTACCAAAAAGAAAATTGTAAAAAAAATAAAAATAATTTAAAGTGCAGAGGGGATAGCAGAAGTGAAGCAGACTGACTCATCATAGCAAGTCTCTCACTAACACTGACTGAATAAAGTGTGTATATAACGATATGTGTAGCTTCAGATATATTATTACATAGTGAAAGACTACATGTAGTGACTGATTGGTTTACTAGTATAAAAATAATAAATAAGTATAATGTAATTGGATAATTTCAGGCAACAAATATATTGTCCATCGTGGCCAGGTAGAAGTCAGTGTTGTTGATGTGGGCCTATTTGCGTCTTTGTGTCTTCCAAAGTGGCTCGAACTGGGTAGCACTCTACAACAAACTTCTTATCTCAGTCACAATGACTTTTAGTGAGAGAACAAATACTAGAGCGAGACCTCAAGGTCGCAAGCAAAGATCACAGAGAAATAAAAATCAGAAGAAATACATTCTCAAGTATTGGATAAAGAAGTATAGGCATATAATAAAGGTTTTTCCAGAAAAATCATGAATATAATAAAACTGAATTTTATCTGCTTCAGTGTACACAATATAACATAATGTAAACTATAACCTGCTGTATGTCATACTAATACAAGTCTAATTAAAAATTTCATATAGCTAAGTAAAATCCAGTGCGAGAGCAATAAAATGAAAAAAACGACTTTCATAAACTTATATTACTTATATTCTGTGATATCACCATGCTTTGTCACCAAAAGTCAACAAAATTTATATTTCAGAATATAACATTAGAATATATTGCAATATACGGTACATACACATTACATTATGTATGAGTCAATGGTACTGGAACAAAGCCTCCTGAGGCAGACACTCACAATGCAGCTCTTCATTACTCTCATAAGACCTGTATCTTGGTGAAAATGAAATGTGTTGTTTGGTCAATATGAGAGGCAGCGCCACGGCCTAAATCGAGGGATTGGATCAATGTGACCGACTGCAGGTGCTCTGTTACTGCTACACTGCTTGAGATGAGGTAATAAATTGGAGTGGCCCAGTCCGATAATTCACACAATACCAAGTTAGCCTGTGAAATGAGCTTTTGGCTTTAATGTTACCTGCTGTCCAGTATGTATTGCTCACAGTCCTCGTTGATATGATATAGGGTGCAGAGTTTTATGGCACAGTAATGGCGTATTAAGTGGTAGATGGGCAATTTTTAAATTGTGCCAACACAAGCTGTGCCATCTCTCTGGCACCCCCTACTGGTAGGTCTGTGGTGAGTGTCTGTTTCCAGACTGTGCAGCTGAGTTCCAATAACAAACCAGCTCTGACCATCTGACATCAAGACTGCCAGCCTGGCAGCCGCATGGCTACACACACCCCCTCCTCTCTCGTTCTTCCTCCATCCCCTCTCTCCTGCCCTGCACCCCTGACACACTGCCAGCACACAGCTCTTCCTCCAGCCAGGCACTGATGCCTCCTTTACCACATTACCACATACTCACATACGCACCCACACACAAGTGCACAATAATCACCTAAACATGAATGAAAGCAGAATGCAAATGAAAGAAATGAAAAAAAAACAATCTAGTCACATTCAAAATTGTGTGCACAAAACACTACAGTGAGATTATTTCACCGGTCGACTGTGCGGAATGATTTATGATTGTAAGTGAAGTTAGGAAAAGCCTGGTTATCATCAGAGAGCAGAATGTTCCAACAGAGGGAGGACTGAGTTGTTATTCTATAGCCATGGAGTCATTAAGTCATTTGTCAGTCTTTCGCTCGCTCGCTCTCTTTCTGGTTTTCTTACTCTTTCTCTGTCTTTCTCTCACTTAGATAAAATAATTTATAATAATTAAAATAGTTAAAAATAAATAGAGTTTGCATATTGCATACCCATGCGTACTGTTTTTGTTGTATTGTACAGTTCTCACTGTCTTGGCTGTATCATAATGTTCTACATTAACTGTATTATGTTGTTCAATTATCAATTATGTGTTTTTATTTGTTTATCATTATTATTTTTTTATTTAGCATTATTTTTCTGCTACTACTGGATACAGCAGTACATGGAAGCATTCCAATAAATCAGTTAGAGACAACAAATGAAGAACTTAAATTTTTATGCCCGCAATACTGATTACACATCACACCGTTCATCGTCTCAAATTCATAGCGGCTTCTCCGACTGTGTCCTTCTGTCCCTGGCATGTACCAATGTGAGCTGCAGTGCGTTCGGTGCGTCAGTGTGGCAGTAAAGCAACGTGTTCCACTGCTCCGCTAAACAGACAGACTGTTGGCATGCTGCCTGCTCTCATAAAGCAGCCAAGTAGAAGAGAGCAGCGCCAAAAGCACAGAAATGGAACCGTGCCGCTCCTATATGAGGCTATATTCTTATGCCCTATGTACAAGTTATAAGCACATGAACAGCCCTCCAAAGTCTAAAAACACCAGTGAAAAACCTAGATTGGTGCTGGACTGCTGAGCAGACAAGAATAGCAAATGTTTGTAAGTGACAGACCATCTGACTGACATACTGACTCCCTATTGTTGAAATGCGCATGTGGGATAGGTTCAAGATATATCTACACAGTGTAGGTACCATTTTGGAGACCAGCAATATCAAAAGTACCATTTGTTTGCTGTGTCTGCAACACTCACAAAGGACACAGTGGACTGACTACGAAATGCACCAGGAAATTACTTGCTGCTATAAAGTGGGTACTGTTCTCCCACAAATTACTATCATATTATTTATTATCATTTATTATCATTTATTATCTATTATTATTATTATTATTATTATTATTTCTGTGGGACATCGGTTATCTTATTCATATTTATTCATATGCACTATTTTAACTGTGTCATGATGTTGCGGCGGAAGTCACTAACACACATTTATTTTGCTAACACAGAACATAGAGCACTACCAAACACACAACGCGACAGGGAACAATAACCAACAAACTAGACAGGGACTTAAATACAAACACTGTGTCAGATGCACGGCTGTGCGCGTGACCTAGCGGGCGGTTGCCATGGCGACGGCCGCCACGTGCGTGCGTGTGTGTGTGTTTGTGTGTGTTACCATGCCTGTCACGGCGTGTCGTGTAGCTTCTGTTTTGTGTTTAAATAAATGTTATGATGTTACTAAGAGGTTTCGCAAGTGTGTCCCCCGTCCTGTGGTTACATTGGACACACTGATTGCACTAACAAACGACACACAGGTGGAATCACTTAACATCACGAGACCGGGGTCACACACAAAAACACAGAGCGCGTGGCGGCGCGCTGGATTAGTTTTTGCAGAGGAGGTTTGATAATGTCATTTGTAAGGGATTTGACTGGCTGATTCAGACACAATAACGTACCTGTGAAATTTGCCCATATTAACACAGATAGTCTGGATTGACACTTTGTAGCCCGGATGTACATGCAGGGGCGCCAGTATGAATTTTAGGCCCCCTTACAGGTTAATACACTGGGCCCCTGGTCCCTGACAAGTTTAGTTCTGCTGGACAATGTATGGTCCTCTTGAGCTCCCTTGTCTACTCAGGTGCCCTTGGAATGATCCCGACCTACCCTTCCTTTTTGGTGCCCCTGTGTACATGTCAGCACGATACTCAGTCACCAGGATTAGTTATTAAATTACCCTAGGGTCAATTCGACAACTATTACTGAGTGAACTCTATGTTTGGCAAATTAATTTGCTTTGGAATTATTATCTTTCAGACTTGTAAGAACTACAGATATTGTCAGATCTTAAATTAAAATAACAGATTTCACTGGTAATCACTTCAAAATATGTTAAAAAATTTAAATACTTAATAATATCTCCCCAGGTAAAACTAATCCAGCTCAAATAGGTCTGACAAGGTGTTTTTTTGTGCATTCTAAAAAGCTAAGCATTTTTAAATAAACATCTTTTATTCAATTACAATTATAATTTTAACAGAATAACGTTGTCAACAGGCTGCATTTGTAATCCAGCTTGGCTTGTTCTATAGTACCCAGGATAGGTTTCTGACACAGCTCTAATGTCATTGGCATGCATGTCAGGTCAGGGTAAGGGACGAAAGAGAGAGAGAGAGAGAGAGAGAGAGAGAGAGAGAGAGAGAGAGAGAGGGAGAGAGAGCATATGGAAGCATTCAGACACCCTAAGGCGTGATACTGCCGTTTCAGTGGTGTAGGGGTGGAATGTCTCCACTTTCCTACTGAGCCACAACATGTGTCATTGAGGCTAAAAGCATTTAGGACATGACACAGACGAAGCCTGTTCCATTCTATAAGCAACCACATTTAAGGCTTTGTTCAAGTATTCATGATCAAGAATTTCCTTAGTGCTGTTTAGGGAAAGAGTAAAAAGCGTACGGCATGGCATTGGGGGGGGTGTTGGTTATTAAACGTTTTGTACCAGATTTTGTACAACTAATGAGGTTTAAAGAAAGTTTCTATGGATTTCCTGTAAGCGGATGTTTTGTTCAGCTTTTGATCATTCTCTCAGTCTATTAAGCCCTCTTGGATCACTGGTGTCCCTACTGTTACTGCCATTCCACTAACACTTCAGCAAAGCCCAGAGGTTAGAAAGTAGATGTCAGTAATGCCAAAGTCCCATGTCACACTTGCTCCAATTAGCCATTTTGTAAGATTTAATTTATCAGATCACTTTCTTTGTGTGTGTTTGATAAATAAGAATTCTTTTTTTTTGGTGTATGTATTTGTGTGTTAATTATGGGAAGTAATAATAATCAGAGATTTGGGATGAAATTGTGTTGAATGCCTGTGAAAATGGGAAAAGGAAGAACTGAACAAGACTTTCTCTCAAATAGCTCTTGTCATTTAGATTCAGCCCAATATTTTGGGTAACCTATGAACCTTCCAAGCCTACAGTATTTGTGCATATGGTCTCTGCAGCGTGTTCTCCATGTTATATGCTTTTGCAGCATGCTACTGAGTATACTGCTGTGTGTGCATCATTAAACCCCTCTCCAGAGTCAGCAGTTAGATCACAGCCTGAGGGTTGCTGCAGGAACAAGAAAGAGAGTCACAGGACCTTGCTGATTAGTGAGAAAGTGAGTCACATGACCTTGATGATCAGGGTTCACTGGTGGACAGGAGGACTTGATAGGTAACATGTCTTCAAGGGACAGAGGAGATTTTACACTGGTCCTCTTGACTATAATAGCGAGAAAGAAGATGAAACAGGGCTTGTCTTACTTTCTAATGAGGTAATATTAAACTGTGAGTATGGGTTGTGTGTGTGTTGTGGTGATGCTGTAGGCACTGTGAATGTGGGATTTTTGCAGTTTCACCAGACAAACTCCACTCATAATACATTGAATCATGATTTGGGTATTCCAGCTACACCAAATAAAAAGTATTTTTCATACATTCTGTTTGCTTACCATCATATTTGTCTTGCCCATGAGTGGTGATCAACAGTTTGCTCAAAATAAGCAGCCCTCTGCTCTCCATAACTGAGCATAACACAAACCCTCTGTGTAACACTGGCCTCATGGTAACTGGGCCTCCAAAGACTCAATTATTAGAGAGACAGGGAGAGGAGGAAGAAGCTAAATTTCTGTGGCTAAACTGTCCCTCTGTGGGAAATACAGTATTTGGTCCATCTTTTTTCTTAACACACTTTTTATTTTAAAACCATACTACCAAAAACACATTCATCAAACCCTACTATTTAAACCTCACTTTTTTTTTATAATGAAATGCAAATCGCATGTAATATCAAATGATAAAGACTCGGGCGGGCTATGATAACGGCTATATGTGTAATCATGATATCTGATAACATTATAACCTGAAACGCTTGGTATCTTGAACCAAATTAACATTGTCGAAAGATATCATGCTCACTCATTGCTTGCCAAACAGAATCCTGTTCAATTAATGTTAACACGGGGGTAATTTCCGCCGACGAGACTGACAGAGTGCATGTATGCTCTGAATCAACAGAGGCTAGGTAAACCATAGGAGCAGGAAAATATAAGGTCAGGATGATGGTGAGGAAAAGCTGCATGAAAACACAGTTGAATGTTCAGCACAGATATGAGATCAGATGGGATGATGTTTACACTCCATGTGTTGTCCATGCCCATGATTAATAAATAAGTAGATCTATAGGCAATGTATTGCACTCTTGGGGTAAAATGTAGTCTTTTGTTTTTTAAACAATAATACGTTTAAAAAGCAACAGGTGCTGATCTCTACTTTAGTCTAAACTGTGATATGGTGTATTCTTAAACCCAGTAGTTCATATTGCTAAGTTCTGCTTTAGTATAGCTGTAACTCTCTGGGGATTTGTGCTGTGGCGTGTAGTTTCCACAACAATATGTGTACATGTGTGTCTGCATGCACATTTGTGTACGTCTATATACGTCTGCAATCATAGGGGTAGCAGATGGAGGATGATGGAGACTAATCCCACTCTATCCCACACCATTTGGAGTGTGTATCCTGTGCACAAAAGTGAGCAGGGGGAGGCAGAGTGGTCCTAATGAGGTGTCAGGAATGATGCCTTTTCCTGTGTTTGCCCTTGACTCAACAAGGATGTATGGGCAGGCTACCAGGGAAATATCGTGTTTGCTTAGTGGAAAGTGCTTGGACAAGTGAGCCTGTGTGTAAGGTCCAGGTAAAAGTAATACCACTGTATATGCAGTAATTTACTTCTTTTTTTTTTACAATTTAAAATTCAATTCAAGCGCATCCTTGGTTAGGTATCGGTTCACAAATTAAAATGTGGGAGCCCAATTATCTCTGTTTGCGTGTGTGCATGGGTGCAGGGAAGCTAATTATGCCAGTAAGGATACTCCTAGTCATCACGTGAGAGCAGCCTGGTAAAAGTCATCTGTGCCCGTGTTTTACAGAGAGAGTGAGCAGATGGGAGTTCTGATTAAACCTTGGTTATCACGGGGCATTAGATTAAAGAATAGCATCAATAAAAAGCAGCTTTTCAGCTTCCGTAACAAAAGGCTCAATCCGAGACATAGCGCACCACACTTTCACCATTTGCATATTTAAACGTGTGTGATGTTCAGGGTTAGATGCTTAGTTTAATGACGCATTTAGCTCCTAATAAATCAGTTCTGGCAGCTCCTGGGTGCTGCCGCAAGCACTGCAGCACAGCCGCTTTGAAGTCCCTCCATTTGAAGTGGAGTTTAGAGCAGTGGGCCTGAAATAAGCAACAGTGAGGAGGAGGAGGAGGAGGAGGAGGAGGAGGACGACGACGTTCCGTAGAGACTTGGCTCCGTGTAGCAGGCAGATCTGAGAGCTGCTCAGGCTCGAGCAGGTAGACCTCATTTGGAGCTCCACTGGGAAGACAGAGGCCACACTGGCTCTCGGCCCCTCGCCTAGCCTGATTACAGCAAGAGTGCTTACTCAGCCATATGATGATAGAGGTCCGAAGGGAGTGTAAAAGTCAAATTTGATTGATGAGAAAAAACACCCCTGGTAAAAACCACCTTTCCTCACTGTTCCACAAAGTTTATGCTCTGAGTTTACCTAAGTTTATGTGAGTTTGTATAGGCTATAGACTACTTTAGTATAGTAGTATAGTAGTATAGACTACTTTAGTGCTTTTTAAAGCAGTCCAGTTCATCTAAAAGTCGGCTCTATATTTCAAACAAAAAAGACATCTTTGAGCAAGAAAGACACAATGGTTTGAGTTTGTATTATGCGATGTAAGCAGGCTTTCAAACAAAACTCCTAAATACCATGTCTTTTGTCTCTGAGACCTCCCCCTGGTCCAAATATCACATGGTTACTTGCGTCACTACACGGAGGAGCAGTCGTTCGATTTCCAGTTTCTTTGCTGCTCTGTTTGCCGTTGCATGAAAACGTTTGGGGGAAAGATCGCAGAGCTGGTACAGCTGCTTGACTTTCTTGATTTTCAAATGTGCGCTAATTCTGCAACCTTCGTGGTGCGAATTGTCCTAAAAAGACGTATGAGTGTTTTTAATTATACTTACAAGGTTGGTTTTTTTTAGCTTTTTTTGTTTTTTATTTACGATTGTGTGTTCAGCAGTGGTTCTTTTTCGTTTCGTTCCTTCATTGTTTTAAGTATACCACCGCCTTAAGGTACAAAAATGAGTCACAGTATTTCATTAGAATAAAATGTTTGAATTAATTTTTTCTTAATGACATTAAATTATTGTTGTACATCGATTTCTGTGTTGTTTAAGAACAAGCAGGGTATCCACAGCAAAGCCACACATGTCTCTGTCTGGGGTGTTCTTTTACAAGCATTTTGTCCTTACCTCACACTTTAAAAACATGTCTTATGGCTCTAGAGATAACTGCAGAATTGTACATAATCCTCAGTTTGATTGACATTGAGCAATCTTCTGTTCTTTCCAACCTTTCAATGCTCAAAATGAAAAAGCCAATCATATGTCACTAATCCCTCTCCTGTGCACACATTAAGTCGTTGCGCCAACTATACTGAGGGTACCATGTTCACTTAGACACACTGCAATGTCATCCAGCTATAAAACCTTCAGTACTAAAGTGAGAGATTATAATTCATTCTTGTTCCATTCTGGGCCACGAGTCCGTTTGCAAATGCGCGACCCTCAACCCTCAACAGGTTCCCCTTCAGCTTGTTCAGGTTTTACTATGGTGTCAGACATGCTGCCAGATAGTGGTCAGAAGCACAGGTCAACATTCTTAAAGGGTAGGGGAATGTTCCTGTGTTCGCTCTGTTATTACTACTGTGGGTGATGGAAAGCAGTTGTCAAGGGGGTTGATGACTTTCTCTCTCCCTCTCTCTTTCTCTCTCCCTCCTAACATGAGGCTGTTTTGGCTGACAATGAGTGAGCACTCCATTTCCTCCGCTAAGGTTCTATATAAGTCTCTTCTTTCCACTCTTATAGGAAACACACAGAATCTCTCTTTTTTCTCACTGAGGGACTCTACACTTCGTTGCCCGTGTCCCCTTGTCTCCGTCTCTCTGCAGATATCCTGTCAGTCGCCCTTTCCAGTCTGTGATGAACAATCACATTAGAGGACTAATGTGCTGAGAAATGACAGCAGCAACCAATGAGCAGTGCTGCTCAGCCCATTGGCAGTTGCCTGGCAACCTCACACAGCATGTCCGTCCAAAGCAAAGACTTGATAATTTAAAGGGGTTTTGTTATTCGCTAATTTTACTTAACTGTATGATTTGGTGTAGAGGAAGTGCTCATATGGTCATTTCAGTTGAACTGTCTGATTCCTACAGTCTTAGAAAAAATAACTCTTCAAGCGTTCTTTAAGGGTTCTTTGGATAGTTAGGGGTTGTTAGCTTACTAAAAAGGTTTTACTTGGAACCATCCCTGAAATGTAAACTCTCTGTTGTAGGGTTCTGCATAGAACCTTTAAGGAACCTTTAAGTGTGTTGTTGGACTCCTGATATACAATTATATCCACGATGGTAAATGATTCAATGTAATCTGTGCACTCTTAGAAGAAAAGGTTAAATTTAGAAATTGTCCCTTTTGGGGGAAGCCTTAAAGGTTCCATGTAGAACCCTACATCAGAGTGTTTCCCTGTTAGAGAGGGTTCCAAGTAGAAATATTCAATTTCTAAACTGTTTATTAAACATTGTAACAGATTTTTTTGGTTTGCTTTGAATATTCTTTTAGCATAGATATCAGGGATTTCTGCTAAACTTAGTGTGTCCAGCTTTCAAGAAGCATGCGTGTTCTAGTGTTTGGTGAAATCCCATAATTTTTTTATCTCTTAATGTCCTGGTTGAAAACTTTCCATTGCTGTTTAGACAAGGATAAGATGAAAGGCTGGCCTCTGCACACCGTGTCTAACTGAGGAGAATCGCCAGCGCTGAAGAGTGTCACTGTGTTTGCGACTGAGTGCATATTTGAGGATGCGCTGCACCTATGGCATACTGAATGAGTATTTAAGTTCTCAAAGTGGGACAGCGAGGAGTGTTCAGAGCCTGACTACCTTTAGAATAGAATAGAATAGAATAGAATAGAATGCTCCTTTATTGTCACATATACACATACAAGTACAGTACAGTGAAATT
>JAOUQW010000027.1:6568684-6585194 GCA_028565825.1 Olivaichthys viedmensis
CCTGCAGGCCACTGGTGTGAATGTCTCTGACCAAACAATCAGAAACAGACTTCATGAGGGTGGCCTGAGGGCCCGACATCCTCTAGTGGACCCTATGCTCACTGCCCGGCACCATGGAGCTCGATTGGCATAGGTGTATGTTGACTTGTGTCTCAGAGGGTTCTCATTGGGGATTCATCACGTTCAGTGGCAGGTTGCTGTAGATTTTATTGAACTGAAATGGAAATAGTACTTAGTAGTACATAGTAGCCATATTTTCTTGTCTCTCGATGATGTGCTCAGAGAAATGTGTTTTAAAGTGCTACATGTTTTTGAATACAGATGTATTATTTTCTGAATTTGTCAACCCCTGTCAAAATTAATCATTTGCTGAGTGTAAAAACAAATATAAGGAAGTAATCATTCTCTATGTTGTAAAGGATGTAGTGCTTCTTATTGCACTGTATGTCTGCAGTTTCTTTTAACAATGAGCACATCTCAGTCATCTATCCCTGTTAGGAGCATATGCAATGCTATATTTGTATCTAGAGTGATGTGTTTGTTAATTGCTGCTAATGGCCATGAGCAATGCTCTTGATTTGATAGACTCTGACGCTTAACCTTGGCAGTCCCATCAAAGCATCGTCTACTGATATAATACAAATACAAAGCAAATACACTATCAAAAATGTACAGATCCCAGGTGTCCACTTAAACTCTCTCATTCTGCTTTATATTGTCGTAGTTGTTTGGTTGTTTCCTGGCCTGGGAGACGAGAAATGTCAGCATCCCTGCGCTGAACGACAGCAAGTACATCGGCATGAGCGTGTACAATGTGGGCATCATGTGCATCATCGGGGCAGCTGTCTCCTTCCTGACCCGGGACCAGCCGAATGTGCAGTTCTGCATTGTAGCGCTGGTCATCATTTTCTGCAGCACCATCACGCTCTGCCTGGTGTTTGTGCCAAAGGTGAGAAACTCAACTCAGCGATTTCACCATGATAAGTTTAACTTAAGTTCAAGTCATTTCCTAGGATGGATTAAAACATTTTTTTGAATACTTAAAAGCCACAATCAGTCATTTTCAGAACAGCAGAACAAGTTGCAGCACTGCCATTTATTTCCAAAGTGCTAAAGGAGGCATCTGGGCCTGTAAATAGTGCTGTAATTAAAAAAAAAATTGTAAACTGTGCTGTAAAAACCTAGTACATCTCTTCTCTCCACCTCTCCAGCTTATCACAATGAGAACAAACCCAGACGCAGCCACCCAAAACCGACGGCTGAAGTTCACCCAGAACCAGAAAAAGGAAGACTCAAAGACATCCACATCCGTGACCAGTGTTAACCAGGCCAACACATCCCGCCTGGACGGCCTGCAGGCAGACAACCACCGCCTCAGGATGAGGATCACAGAGGTAGAACACGGGATTGGCAAATGCGTCCACTGCTCCACACAAGTCCTTCGCCCTGTTGTTGAACTTCTAACATTTTAAAATTCAGAGTGGTCAGTGCTGAGTGATTGTATCATGGCCTGTTTTTGTGTGTTTAGTTGGATAAAGAGTTAGAGGAGGTGACCATGCAGCTTCAGGACACCCCAGAGAAGACCCCCTATATCAAACAGAACCACTACCAGGATGTCAACAACATCCTGAGCATACGCAACTTCACAGACAGCAAAGGTGGGAGGAGCTTATCTAATGTGTCACATTATCAACTGTGTTTCCCAAAAGCATCGCAGCACAAAGCTCATCATTAAATGGTGGAGTGAGCATCACATTGAACACTCTCTCCACCGGCTAACGTTTTTAATTTTCTGATGTATTTGGGAAACCGGGCCCTGATCTTGTATTCATATAAATTCTAAGGAACAAGGGCGATGTGGTTGGATTTTGTGAGAATTCAATACAAATAAAGTCAAAAGAAAAGGTACAAATGCAAACGCAGACTCTAACCTTAAACTCTTTATCTTTTCATAAGACTTGAGTCATGCAAATTGTTACAAAAGTGTGAGACCATGTTGAAATTATTAATCTGCCCATCACAGACACTTTGATCAGATTATGTGATTGGCATCATGATGAGACTTTCTTATAATTTGTTATAAATCTGTTTTAGCAGTTTGTTTTATTGATCATTTTTACTGCTTCTATTTGTATTGTCTTATTTCATTTTTTTTAGTCTATTATCTGTATTTCTCATTTCGATACCCTTGTCTTCTCTGATTTTTTTTTTGTTATATTTGGCTGCGTCTCTCAATATACTCCGAGTTTAAATAATATTGGATTGAAAAAGAATCATTATGAGACATGTCAGGTGTAATACAAATAACCATAACATAATATGATGAAAAGCTTTAGGACAATATTTTCATCAATCCTATTCTGTGCTTCGTTTATTTCCTGTAGATGGTGAGAAATCTATTCTAAAGAATCATCTGGAGCAGAAACCCCAAGCACAGAGGGGGTCCATGGATCCTTCTAGAATAAGCAGAGGCCCGCTAGAGGACATAAACTCACCAGAACAGTGAGTGTTTTAGCTGTTTCGTTTAGATGATAAGTGTATTTAGCCATTTTTATGTGTTTGGAGAGGACTTGAATAATTTTATGCTGAGATTAACCCAGTAAGTGAAGGAAAAAGAACAAGAGAGCGAGAGAGGCGCAGAGAGAAAGAGGTTACATAACCTGTGATTTACAACAGGCGATGAAGGCAGTGAGGCCTGAAAATAGACAGGAGAGCAGGAGAGGAATACTCAGAGCTATTCCCAGTGCCCATGAATGCTTGATCACACGGGGGAGGGAGCTCGCACTGTGCTCACCTTTTCATCAACATGTCACGCACACTTCCCCCATACTTACACTTTCACACTGTTCTCCAGAGTCCACACGCAGAAAAAGATCTTCTGCTCTTCTATATATACTTCTCTATCCGTAACACATAGCCTGAAATGCTGGATCGGTACTGGATTGGACTTGACATTTGTGAATTTTACTGACACAGATAATGCACATGACCACAGGACACACATTTTCTTAACCCCTTAAACTCCCAGGAGCCGTCTGGGGGTCCAGATTTACATTCCTCACCTTTGTAACTACACACCTTTTCTATTAGTTTTACTGTAGTTACTGAATAATTCATAGTAGATACTGAATAATATTATTTAAGAGGAATAAATAATAAGCGAATACTTTAAGGGGTTAACTAATTTCCATCTGAGTGACATACCCAAACGGATTTTTAATTAATACATGTCACTTGGCAACAGAGGCTTGCAGAGAGTTGCTTGGTTACTACGCGAGTATTGGTATCGGATCAGTATCGGATATCAGATAATAGTCATAGCTCTGATACCGGTATCGTACATCAAAATATTTGTTCATTGGCTACTAATAATATTAATAATGTAGCTATGAATTATAGCTGCATATCAGGCTACAAGGTCAACTGCAATCTTTCCGAAGACACTAAAACATCTTTATGTAGCAAATGTTTCTTTAATGCATCTTTAAGCATTATTTAGTGATATCATAATTGTGAACTTGAACATCACTCAAAATGCCTGAATTTTGGTTTCCACCTTGGGGACCTAGATCTAATCAGGAGGTGTACCTGATGGCATCCTTCCTCACTCTGAGTCACTGTGTCTAAAATGCGTACTATGCCCTATATACTCAGTACAATACACTATGGCCTTGAGTACTCTGATGGCTTCCACTATGTAGTGGAGGCTGCGACTGCTGAGTGCAAAAATTGTCCAACAGTCCACAACTAATTTTCCAGCAGTTTTCGTACATCATGTGGGTTATAATAGTGCACTACAACTCACTACGTTTCCCAGTGTGAACATACTACTCACACTAAAAGTACTCAAAAGTTAGCTTCAGAGTCAAGCAGTTACAGTACTCTCCACCGCTGAGTCCAAACCACGATAAGCATATCATCCTCCCACATGCTACCCAAAAGTACTTATAAGATAAGTACTTAAGAATAATTTACTGCATTAAGAATAATTTACTGCATTGATGAACGTCAAAGTGACTGTGTTGATGGTCATTGATGTGCTTGTCTATGCATAGTAGAATAACAACCATTGCATAATGCTGTTTTAAATGCAGGTGATAGCTTGTAACAAAAATGAAAAGTGACAGAGCTTCAGGGGTGAGCCATGCTGAAATAATAAGCACACAAAACAAAAGTGGTTAAGGAATAAAAGCCTCTGAGCATCACTAAAACTAACAAACACAAAATACAAGGAGAATACAAATACAGAATACTGAATAAGAAACTGCAGTCTCAAATTAACAAATTGTGTTAAAAGATAATATTTCATGGGTACAGTCACAAAGCATCAGAAATCTTTAAACATAAAGCACAAAATCTTATAAGCCAGTTGGACTGGGCAGTGTTTGGACAGCTGCAACGCAATAATACTCCATCTCCTTTACAAGCATTAGCTCTGTCTATGGTGTGAGCATCACAGTAAGCATCATTGAAAAAGCAGAATGAGCGGGAGAAGCACAGACATTAAAGAACAGTGAGCTAGACTGTATAATGCTGTATCAATAATAAATCTTTAGAAAAATCTCAGAAATAAAGATTTTATCTACAGCTTCTCTGCAGATGAGGGCTATTAAACATTGAAGGAGAAATGGTCAAACAGACAGATTGCAAGTGACCTACAAGGAGACAATACTGGCCTTCTTTCTCAGTATTTTTGCCAGTTTCCATAAAATTTTGTACATACTTTTTTATTTAAGTATGCATTCAAAGGAGGCACATCACAATTCAAAGCCATCCCAGCCAGGCCCAATCTACTAAAACAGCATAAGTGTAAACCCTTAATTAAATTAAATATCTTACAGAAACTTCAAAAAGAAGTGTGTCTTCGTTATTTTATGTAACTGGCATTTTGATTATGTAATTGCCTTGACAGTGTGTCCCTCTCTTGAGGTACAGGGTGAGGACTGACACTGCGTGCAGGCATGAAATGTACTTTACGTCAGGGGATGTGGAGAGAAAGAGCGCAGTAAATTAAAGGGCTTTGCAGGAGAAGGTTGCTTATGACTGCTCACAATGTTTGTGTGAAAAGCTTACTGCAGATCACAGCCACGTATTTTACCCCTGGGACATTTCTGCTCTTGGAGCTGTCATTTGTCATATTCCTGTACAGCCATGACCTCACTTTTATGTAAATACGTGCTACACAGCATTAATGTGACCCATTGTAGAAAAGAGAATAGGCAGAGACTCAAACGGTCTGCACTAAGGAGTGTCACAAACTAATTATGTACAGGACAAGATTGCATTTTCAGAATATCTGATTTGTCCTTTGGTGCAAAAATGAATGTCCACATAATGACATGACTGTATCGGCTTCAAAGTTGCGCTATAGTTCCTTGGTTAACATACCTACAACACTGAAATGATTTTTTAAATCATCATAAACTAAACAAGGAAAGGAGCATCGGAGTAACACACCTATCAGAGGTGCAATTTGAAGTCAGGGTTGGGGTGGCAAGGCTTATGTGAAGGGTGGCAGCTGCCCACCTGTACCACCAAAGGTGGAAAGTGCTTAAATAATTGTACTTGATTACTATACTTTTTAGGGGATTTGTACTTCCAATCAAATCTATACCAATTTCTATTGATTCACAACCAATCATCTTTGTGCAAGGAGTGACTAGTAGTTGCACTTGCTTTTCATACATTAAAGTTACTCATTTAAAATCCATACAAATTCAAACAAACAATGGCGATGTGGTTAGATTTTGCTTGATTTCATATGAATGAAGTAGGATCGCTAACCCCATCCCTAACCTTAGTATCTTTTTATGCAAGTTGAGTTGTGCGAATTGTTACAAATTTGCAAGTGTGAGACCATGTGGGGAAAAAAACATGTCCTGACTTCTAATTTCAGTTCAAATTGTTTACTTTTTATTTTTAAATACTTGAGTGCATTTAAGAAGAAACAGTTTTAGCTTTCACTCAAGTATAATGTTGAGTATCTACAAATTTTTCTGTATGTTTTCCACCCATGTGGCCATGCTCTGGCTTAAAATACCTTAAATTCTTCTGTAAAATACAATTTTCATTAATCGCTTTTTTCTTATATTATTGCAAAACAATGACTGTAGTTATTTTCGTTTTACGTTTTTGTTAAGTTTGGTGCCTTCACATTACAAATGCATGATTTCTGAGTTACAAAATTTGTCTCTTTTTTTGCTGTCATTGATTAATCTCTGTTTCAGTGATGTCCTTGTGGTCTGTGTTCACAGCATACAGCGCAGGCTGTCTTTGCAGCTGCCCATCCTGCACCACGCCTACTTACCCTCCATAGGAGGGGTGGATGCCAGCTGCAGCCCCAACAGCAGCCCGGCTTCAAGTCCCCGCCACAGACACATGCCCCCTTCCTACAGGGTCATGGTCTCTGGCCTGTGAGTCCTACCACAGCCCTGCACTCTGAGGAACAGATCTCCGTATAAATCCAACAGACTGAGCCACATCAGCAATGAACGGAATTGTGTGAGTGACCTGGGGGGGTCCTCCTCGTACATACATCCACGACCCTCCTCCCATCGACGTCTATGTCAGAACAAAACTGATCCTTCAGGCTGTGAGGGGGGGACATCCGGTCATCCTCACACATCCACAGTGCCCACCAAGATCTGCATTTCACCTCCTACTCTCCCCTGACCCCGTCCCAGACAACAGAGAAACAAAAGAGGACGCCAACTGTGCTGTAGCCTTATCTGCTTCCATGGGTGTTTTATCAAATCTCCCTGTGTTTTTGGACCCAATATCAACTCCTTAGACTTTTAGTAGCTCACAACAGTGACTATCCAACTATCCATCTAACAGTCACAGAAAAATACCATAGTCAACACGAAAGCAAGCCTCCATTGCGCTGTGAAAAATTATTTGGCGTGTAGAATTTGGATAAGGCTGGGAACTCCTAACAATTGCCTCTGATCTTATAAAGACTGTTGACCAAACAGAAAAAACATCAGAAGTTGGTTGGTACAGCCTTCCTGGCACTGTTTAGGTGTATACCCATGGTGTAGAAAAGTGTTAGCTTGTTGCTCATACAGCTGGCTCACAGGGAAAGTGAGCCAGTTGTAGTTTCTGCTAACCCTAACAAGCAAACGTCACAGCACACCAGAGGCCAGGGCTTTTCCTGTAATGAGGTCCTCTGTTGATTGGTCAAAATGCTAGATTTGGACCAGATATGTAAATACACACCAACCTGATCTGGGTAACTGGTCCTTAAACAGACTTTTTTTAGTCAGATCACTAGGGGCAGATAGAGGCCGGGATGCTGTTTTCGAGCAAGTGAGGCCTCATGATATCCTTAGACCAGCCGAGAAGCCCTCTGCAAAACCCTGTATGAGCATGAACACTCACAGGAGCAAAATCTGGAAGTGCAGGACAAACAAATATGGAAGTGCACGATCCTTATGGTTGGTGAGATCTGTGAGGGCCAAAGGGCCAGAGGTCCAGAGGTCAGAGGTCCAGAGGGCCAGTCTTCCATTTCAGCTAGGTGTGTGGGTCTATAGTCAAAAACAAACAGTCGTTGATAGATCACTCCTCTGTGGCTTGAGCAGTGGCCCAGTGAATGGACTTTGGCATGCAAATAAAGTCATCTCTCGACGTGATAGCCCATAATAGCTCCAAACAGGACCAATGTGAGAGATGTAGATAGTATTGAGTGAAAAGCATGTGTTTTCATGGAACACCCATTAGTCAAGGCAGAGTGGTCTACACTGGTGAAACATTATGATTGGGAAACAAACCGGTTAGAGATTTGCAGCACAATAATGGACGGATCGAATAAGTGAATTGGTCACATGGGTGGAACCTCACTTTGGCCCTCACTTTGGGAGAGTTTTTCCCCTGCCTAATGTTTTGATTACAGCAAATGAAACATCTCACCAACCTTGTTGTAGCTTGAGCCAAAATGGGCCAGGATGGAGAGCCTGCTGTCTGTTGCACATCATTCATGCACACTGAGGACTAAATCACAAGCCTGAGGCACAGGAGGAATTTCTGCGGCCGTCCCCAAGTGGCACTGGGAAATATATTACCTGGCACTTAGCAACAGTGAACATACCTCATAGTTGCTATAGAAATCTATCTGTGTGCTGTGAACTTTGCACATATGTCTCACAGATATAAAGAGCATAAGCGTCTAGCTGTTGTCATATTTTTTTGTAAACTTATATCAAGACAACAAAGGAATTGTATTCAAAATGCAAAACATTGGAATAAGCTAAGTATCATCACTCTCGAGAACAATTTCCTTTCTGCAGATATTTCACCGTTGGTGTCTTGGATTTAGTTTTTTTGTTGAGTTTGTCGAATGCTGTGCCTGTGATCTTGTACTTGGAGCCAGATGGACACTATAGTGCTGATCAGGCAAAGAAATATAACTGTAACCATTTTATAAAGTAACACTTCATGAGTGTCTTTCATAGGTTTGGCTTACTGCATTTGGTGTGCAATGGGTCCAAACTAAAACATTAGCTGTTTTCTTTTTTTTTCTTGTCTTCTTTTTTTTCAGTGCAGGTATATATATATATATATATATATATATATATATATACAAGAGGACCATATGCTAATGGTCGAGGCTGTTAGTGTGCTTCACTGTCAGGAACAAATCGCAGTGAAAAAGACCTTTAAACATACAGAGCAGAGTCAAGCAAAAACTCCACAATGCCACGGCACCTTGGCCTCTGCCACACTCTCTAGGACAGTCTTCTGTCCTTAAGCGTTTCATTTTCATATGTGATTGTGAAAATACTGCCAAGATCACTGTTTAGATTTATTTTAAATGTTCTTTTCCAAGGAGGTATGAAATGAGTTATGAAAATTCAGCTGTCATTACAAACAACACTCTTAAATCCTTTAGATTGTCACATGGTTGTAGTGTAATATTTGTTAAGGATATTAGTTATTTTAAAGTCACATATTTGTTTGCTCTGTAAACCTACAACCTGAACACAATTTGGTACACGGTTTCTGGAATTTACTCAGTCTCTCAGTGCAGGAGTGCTGAGGAAAGTGACTAACACTAAGATGTTAGCATCATTTTTGTACTAAACGTCTAAAAGGAGAATTTTGCTCAAACAACAAGGCCTGTTCAACCTTTTGTGGATCCTCAATACAAGTATGTTTAATCACTGCGTTTTAGTAAAGGCCGTAAGTCGTGGTGTCAGGATTGCTTACTCATTCATAAGTTCACATTTCCCTTTGCTGGTTCAATGAAACGGTGGTTGTAAAAGGGCTCACTAATGCTTGCCTGATCATTTCCTGAGTCATCATAGTTTTTTGGGGGGTGAACCTCTGGAGCTCAGGAGTACTGATAATAAAGACCAATCCTCTAAACGATCTCTATTCCTACTATTTCAAGAAGTGCTCCAGGAATTCAAGTGTGTATTTTGTAGCTGATTAGCTTTTCTTCGTAACTGAATATAAGACTGAGAGAATATTCGAGTATCCTGTCTCTCCACAGATTTGATCACCTTATTGTTTTGAATTATTCATGGTTATTATTGATTGGTGCAAAACATAAAATAAGCGTAGTCTTTTCTCCTTTAGACTTGAAGTACCTGCATTTTGTAGGATTTACCAATCCTCCATAATTGAACCCAATTAGTTTGCTTATTAATACTGTAACCTCAATATATTCTCTATAACACACTTTCAAACATGCACCTGTGGATGAATATTTTATTTACATTTTATTTACGTGTACCCATTAACATTAACCCAGAGGAATGCTCATAATATTTGCATCCATGAGGATAAATGAAAGATGGTAATTATCCGTTTACATACATTACCAAAAGGTGTAATTATAATAAATCATATATTTGGTTATTATTAGTGGAAGAGGCTGGAATATGTTTAGATTTTCTAATTTTAATTTCTTTTGCCAGTTCCATGCATGGTATCCTATGCATATATTGTAGAATTTATTTTCCAAATTCTAACAAATGCACATTTATGAAAGCGGCAATAAATAGCTCTAAGCTGTCTAGACAGATATTCTTAATTCATATCACACTGAAAGGTAGAGTCATAAAATCTGTCAATAACTGATTCACACAGTGTGCATGAAAACAGGTCAGAAATGATAAGAAATAAAACTGCTGTTGCACAGGAATATTAAACGTTTCTGCAGCATGGCACTGAGAATAAAATGCTGCGATCTGGCACAGGGTTTTTTTCTGGAGAAATCAAACTAAAGCATTAACTGTACAGCTTTAAGAACCCTCTAAAACCAATATGAAAAAAACACTCTTGCGCTGGCCACAAATGATTCAGATGGCAACCATAAACTTTGATTTGTTCGTCAGTGTCTTTCATGGTAAAGATGAGAACTGTGAATTTAAAACATGCTGTTTGATTCTCTGGGGAAATCAGTGAGAGACTAAAAAACTGGGTTATTTATTTTTTGGGGGTTTTATTTTGAGTATTATGTAATATTAATCTAAATCATCGAGTGTGTCTGTGTGTGTATTGATCGAACACAGTTTACTCATTGACACAGAGGTACAAAAAAAAAGCAGCACTGGAATCTGATTTATGGAGTGTCTTCTTGTTACAGGCAATAAACTCTGGAACCAAGTTAGAGGAACTCTTGGTCACTTTGTCATGCTACCCACAAAATGTTTAACACTGGACGACAGTTATTGGGGCAAAACGATTGTAAGCCTGGGCTATCGAAGGCTTTTTGGGAGGTCAATAGTGTGTTTACCACTACGATGTGTAACAATAAGAGCGCCTCCTCAATACCCCACAGCACGAAGGACTATTACTACTGTATATAATGTATACAACACATTTTTCTGTAGAGGTATTAATCTATGATAGTGAGGGGACATTACAAATGACAAAAAAAAAAAAAAAAAAAATTACAGAATGTCAACGATGAGTGTGTATGTCTGTTTGCCACTCTGTGAAAATGTGCCGTCTCCAAGTTTACATATCGCTATAAGAAACTATTTATTCTGTGCTGGAAGAGTTTTCTCTTTTGTTTTTGTTTTACTTCACAGAACATTGGTGCCCATCAAGATCAAAAAGATCCACAACTCTTATCTTTTTCTTTTTTTTCTTTTTTTTTATATCCAGTAAATTTTTCCAGTATACACTTCTGTGCTCCACAACTGTCCTGAGCAGTGTGTTTGTACTAGCACATGCACACATCGGAGCTCTTAAAGAATCAAAATTGGATGTGCTCATTTCATATTCTTGTACCCTTAAACTGCATGGAAATCATAACATTTTTAATAAATTATTGCAAAAAAAAAATGTTTTTATTAATAAAAAATAATAAAAAAGAATACAAGTCTGTTTTCATGACTTGAAAGTGATGTTGATGTCCAGTTTTCAGTGGATTTTTTTATTTTTTAGTATTTAGCTCAAATAATCCAGCAGTGAGGAATGCAGTGTTTTATTCCCACTGTCTGTCTCAAAAACACACACACACACACACACACACACACACACATCAGCACAGTGAAATGAAGAAGATGAATCAGTAAAGACCCTCTCTGTATATTGTGGGTGGTAAATAATTAACGGTGCGAGGGCCCCATGGCAAACAGGATGCAAGGAGAATGAGTGCAGAGCTTGTCAGAGACAGTCTGCCTGGTCCATCAAGCCGTCAAATATTTAGCATCTAAGCACCAGACTAAAGGCTCAGCGGCCCGATGCCTTGTGTGGTAGACACATCAGACCCTGAGCAACGCTGGGGGCTTAGCTCGCTCTAGATAACAGCAATACACTTTTAGAAGAAAAAAAAGGGTTCTTCATATGGTTTTTTAACTTCTTAAAGAAATATAGGAGCCCTTGCTCTAGATAACAGCAATACGTTTAGAAAGAAGACAAAAAAAGGTTCTTCTTAAGGTTTTTACCTTCCTAAAGAAATTCTACTTGGAGCCCTCATTGATAAGGAAACCCAGGGTTCCCCAGAGGGACAAGCTGAGGAAATTCTACTTCTAGATTTAACCTTTAGTTTAGCTAAGAAAACTGTATGTAGGAAGAGGTCAATCATTCATGATTCGAGTTGCCACTTTATTAGGTACCTTTATTATCTAGCACCTAATAAACCAGTACCTCAGTGTATATAGAAAGACAATATACACAGAGTTGCCTTTTTCTTTGGTATAAATACAGGTTATATTAGTGTTAATATTAGGTGTTACTAATAAACTGTCAACTCTGTGTATGAATACAAGTTATGGCAGTAGCTTATGTCTTCCATCACTTTAGTATAGATTCAATTGCTATAGATGTTCTGATCATTAACATCAGTCTTTGAAATCCAGATCCTGCTGCCAGACAGCCACAGGATGTCCAAGAGTGTTTACACACTTGGTCTGAATACTCGAGTCCATATCCAGGCTTGATTTGGGGCTTTTTTGGGGAAGGACGCCATCATTGCAGGGTTTTTTTTTAACATAGATAAAGTCCCTCCTAACTGCAAATCGATTGAGCAGTTTTAAACATCACTTCTGCAGTGTGTGCCATTTTTATGAGATAAAAGGTAGGCTACATCTTTTTAATGCACTTATTTATGATTAATTCATTAAATAAAGCAGGAATTAAATAGTTTGTTTATCGTACTTTTGATAGACACAGCGCAGATGAAACTGCTCACACATGTAAAAACACTGAATTATTTTTGTATAAGCTGTAATCACTTTTGAATGCCACCGTCACTCTATACAGTTAAGTGCAAAATGTTTGCATACCCTTAGGACAAAATGAAGAAGACAAAGAAATTTCATGCAAGACATTTAGTGTGTTGGGTTTCAGAGAAGTTCTTTCATCATCACAAATAGCAAAAATGATCAAATAGTGTATGTTAAGATATTAATAATGAAAAAATCTAAATATATTAGTTCAAAAGTTTGCATCTCCCTTTTTAAATGTGATATAAAGGCAAATAATCAGAACCAGAATTGTGCTTTATTGGCTAAGAACATTTGTACTTGTACAAGGAATTTGCATCTTAAACACCAAAACACAATGCTGACAGTGACGCAGTCATCATGTTTGTGGAGAAATTAAGTGTTCATGAGTCTGATCACATGTGAGAAGAAGCTCTTCTGGTGTCTGGTGGTTTTGACGCACATGATCTGAAGTGCCTACTGGAGGAAATAAGTTCATATGTGGTGACTTGGGTGTGAGGGGTCAGCGATGATTTTTTCCGCTTGCTTCCTGGCTCTGGAGGAGAAAAGGTCCTTGAGAAGGCAGGTTTTTGCCTATGATCCTTTCAGCTGATTGGACAAAACGGTGCCCAGTCTGTTGAGCTCATTACTGGTTGAAGAGCCAAACTAGACTGTTAATGAGGTGGTGAAGACAGATTCAATGGTGGCTGTGTAGAACTGGGCCAACAGCTTCTGTGTTAGGTTAAACTTCCTCAGCTGTCACAGGAAGTACATCTTCTGCTCAGCCTTTTCAGCAACACAGTCGATGTTGGCTTCCCACTTCAGGTCCTGAGAGATGGTGGTTCCCCAGAACTTGAAGGTCTCCAGTCTTGTCCAGTATGGGACAAGGGAAGGCAGTAGTGGGGGGCACCTCCTGAAGTCCATCAGCAGCTCCACTGTTTTGAGAATGTTCAGCTCCAGATTGTTGTGACTGGACCAGAGGACCAACTGTGTGCAGACTCATGACCATCTTTGAGGAGACCGATGACTGTTGTGTCGTCTGCAAACTTCAGGAGTTTTACAGAAGGGTCCTTGGAGGTACAGGCAGATAAGCAGTGGGGAAAGCACTGGGGTGCACCAGTGCTGATGGTCAGGGTTTCAGATGTGTTTTCCCAGGCCCACCTGCTGCCTCCTGCCAGTCGGAAAGTTGGTGATCCAGTGACAGGTAGAGGCATGTACGGTGAGCTGGAAGAGGTCAAGTTATAAGAAAATATTCCTAACTGCCTTAATATCCTGTGAGCAGCTTTTTGGATTGTCTCAGTTGTAATACTCACCCCATTCTTTTTGAAATTTCTGTTAAAATTCTGCCAGACGTCATACAATGCCTTCTTCAGATCCAGAGACCGAAAGAGTCATGACTAAACTTTGACTTTTGGTTCTTTTCGGACGTTTCTTTTAATTTTGCTGTGTGTTTGCAATTGTTGTCTTGTTGCAGTATACACCCACATTTCATATTATTAAAATTCTTTATGTAGATAAATTGTAAAATAGAGATACATTTTCCTTTTTTTTTTTACCCAGAAACCATGGGAGCTGCAAACTATTGCACTTAACTGTACATCTAGAAGGCATTCAGTCTCCTCTGCCTTTCTCCACCATTGTGAAACCTGAAACAGGAAGTACTGTGACAAGATCAACCAATCAGAGATATTCAGCTCACAGCCCTGAGTGGAGACATGGTGTTGAGCCCCAGATCCACAGACCACCGTTTTACCATCAAGTTTACCAGAGATCAGATTCCTGGTACCCAGGTTCACACCCAGGTTCGAAAACAGTTTTCACACTTGAGCAAACGTACCAAATTTTCGGTGTCCAGAAAAAAAACACAAATGTAAAAACTTGGGGAGATGAGCTGGAAAAATAGATTTAGATATGGTTTAGATATATGCAAAATAGCAGACTGCTTCCAGTTTGGACATTACTCACTCATTACACTTACTTGTTAGAAAAGAATCATTTAATTACATCACAAACTTGTGTCTTTAGATAAATAGTACAACATTCCTTTTGGTGTTATAGTGTAATAGTACAAATGTCAACTCTTCTGTATTCATACAGTGTGTTGAGCTCTGAAATGCGGACCGAACCGCTGCACACACTGCAGATAGATCAGCATGAGTCATGGTGAAGGGGCCGAGTGGGCCACTGGGGGCCACAGGGTGAGAGACTGCTACAGAGTCAGTGTGTTGATATTGAAGATTTTGACAGCATGGTCGGCTCCGGCGCTGGCTAACTGGACCGAGGCATGGTGGAGGTTCTCGTTCGGGCATTCACTCCTGTCCTGCTGACGGACTCTGGGCCTCCAGCGGAGTCTCTTCACCACCAGAGTGTGACTCTGACTGCGGGTACATGGGCAGTCAAGGAAAACCACAGCCGGGTGGAAGCCATTGCATTCACATTTACAACATTCATACAAGTCTGACAAGTACTATTAACTCTCCATCACTCTTCCCTCTCCCTGGATCAGCCTTTGCCTCACATTTTAAATCTGTCTCCTTCAGTTAAAGGCTTTCCCCTGCTTCCATACGCTCATGTAAACCAATGGAAATGCACGTATACACACAGATACACATGTACTGTAACCTTTAACATAAAAAGGCGTTTGTCCACCTTTAAAAATGTCACTTGAGCAAGAAAAACTCATTAGCCTCGGGTGAAAGCTGTCATCACCAAACTGGAGTGGAGTGAAAGAGCTGTGACCAGTATTTGAGAGGCAATTCGCAGTAGGGGAAGAGTGCGAAAACACTGAGCGCTACAGAACACAGCGCAGGGTCTGGCCTCTCACTGGAGCCTCAGGCCGCTATCTCACCCATTTGTCTGTTTGCTGAATCTGAATCAGAGTAAAATTGACACTTTTGTTCCATTTTCTATTTGGTCTGATTCGGTTTCACACTGGACAACTTTAAGCAGACCAAAAAAACCAAACACTTTCTGAGGGACATTTGCTGAGCGGACCAGACAAATATTTGATGAGTGGAAGTATGTTTCCAGCCCTGCACCTTCCCAAAGTTTTTCGTTCATTGGACAGGAACATGGCAACTGAAAACTTAAACAAACCTTTTGCAAGTGCACGTAGAAATCATGGAAATCAAATGAACACGGAGAACATGGAACCAGTGCTAAATTCGGCCCAGATATTCAGAATAGATAGTACTTCGGCAGCACTCCAGGTCTTTCCTCTGGCATGTCACTTTAACAGCTCGCAATTCAAAAAATTCATAATGCACCCCATAATGCATAGCATGTTTAGTTCACTTATTGAAGTTAGGTTCAATCAGGTTAATTGTGTTCTAACTACAGTCAAACTGCACCAGGGTTTGCTTGGAAGGGGACTGAGACCACCTCTCACCAGCAGGTCTCAGACCAGTTGTTTTGGTCCCACATAGAAACCATACACAGCCTGCAGCTTGTCTACTGCAGCGTACATACAGCGGGGTCCAACAGTCTGAGACCACAGTGAAAAGCCACCACCATGTTTCACTGTTGTTTTGATCCACTATGGTATCAATCTCTCTTCTGTTCATCTCCTTACATAAACCCTACTGTTACTGGCATAAATCTCAAACTTGGGTTCATCAGTAAATAGGACTTTTTCCCAGTGATCCACTGTAAAATGCTGGTATGTCTTAGCCCATAGCAAGCGTATAGCCTTGTTTCCTTCCTGAGAAGTGGTTTAGAGACTGCTACTCGTCCTTTGAGACCACTACTAGCTAGCCTTCTTTAGACAGCACTTTTGCAGATTGGAGTCTCTCGTTATTTATTCAGCACATTCTGTATCTGTGATGAAGTTGCTGTTCTCTCTCTCAGTGAACAAA
>JAOUQW010000027.1:6598084-6612460 GCA_028565825.1 Olivaichthys viedmensis
GTCATTATTGGCTATTGTGTGTAGATGTTTGAGGCAAAAAATGAACTCAATCTACTCTAGAATAAGTCTGTAATGTATTGAAACGTGGAGAAGGTGAAAGGGGTGTGCAGACTTTCCGGCTTGACTGTACATTGCGTTGCTTTGAGCCATTCCCTAACAGGAAATAATAAATCAACTGTTTACCATGGCTATGCAACTTGATGCAGAATGATATTGCTGATGGTTTACATGCACACAAGTCATAGAGCCCCTAGGCTGCGCTATAAAAAAACAATTACGTCACACTTTTACAGTCAACTGGCAGCCCCCCCTACTTAAAACATCTTCCCGTGCCCCTGGACACATACACTACACGGAATTTTCTTGTACACCTTGTACTCATTGAACTATAAACATAAGGATAACAAAACAGAACTGTGTTAAATACAGTATAAAAATCTCAATTAAGGTTCACAGTATTTAAATATGAGAAAGGAAAGCACCAGAATACTCTATACTGAAGGAGTATTAACAGAGAAAAGTGTAATTAATCCTGAGGATCCGTGTGACATATTTCCAAGAATAGAAGATTTTGAAGACGTACATGTGAAGCCATGAGTTTCTCCAGAGAAGTGCCCACTATGTTCGCAAAGTTCTCCACAAAGTTACGTGGAGCCCTGAACACACGCAACACTTTTTCATCTGCTCCAGACACGAACTGGAATCGGCCCACCATGGCCAGGCACTGCATGTCATAGCCGTGGATCTGAGGCCTGGAGATCTCGTTCCAGGTGACCTGCATACACCCATAGAACAAATGGAGTGGATCAATTCAATTAGATCAAGTCAGAGGGGCATATTATTCAAAGTGAGCCTGCATTACTGTATATTAGAGGAAAATGTTCAACCGAATCTCCATCTACTGTATCTGCAAAATTCTTACAGACTGCCTTTATGAATTCGTCTGTTTAGAGATGGGACTACTTTTTCAGAGGGAACAATCTGTGATTATGCGTCAAAGTAAACACGGAATAGCCTCAGTTTCCACGTGATGGTGATGAATACCCCAAAAATTTAGGAAAAGCATAAATAACCTTTATTGTTAGTGTGGAATTATTAATGTTTTGAATTTGTGTTATAGAGTTGCATTTTTTAAATGTTTATTGAGGGAATTTAACAACTGCCCATAGACTTCCAGTGAGTTTTGAGGTTTTCTGTTGTTGTTTTTCCTCAATACAGATGCGGTGGATAGAGATTAGATTGAAAAATGAGGGGTATTCCTTTAAACTCTCCAACGTTTAATTCCTTTTATATCTTCAGCTACATAAAAGCCCAGCTTTTTGGTACTAAACTGTGCATAATTGTCTATGCATATGTCTATATGGAGTGCAAATTTGAAATGTATGACAAGTTCTGTTTGATTGTCCCAGCATCCTGCAGCACCTGTGAAAAGTCTTTCCTCCTCCATGGGGCAAAGAGTCTAGTGGTCTGGTCTGAGCCCAAGCTGAGGAGAAATTCTCCCTCCGGGTCCCAGCTCAGGTCCTGTACTGCGTTAAAGTGGCCGGACACCACCACTGCGGGACTCCACTCTCCCTGCACACAACACACACAGCAACCCCAACTCAGTCGGAGTACTTTTAAACACATCACTTAATTTTTTCGTTTGTTCAATATTTGTGTTGTCTCATTTACTTTTATTGGCTCTTTATAAAATACAGTCAGCAGAATTGAGCCCTGCTGGAAAGATGTCCTCTTGATGAAGTGACTTTAATGACTGATGAATGAGATTGTGGGACCCACCTGCTGGCTCTGGTCTCTGTGCCAGAGGTGCAGTGCTCCGTGGAAGGCATGCGCCAGAATCTTGGAGCCATCGGGACTCATCTGACAGCCGAAGAAGCCCAGCGTGTTTCCTCCTACCTCTCCGACACGCACCTGGAGACATGGCCAAACAACAGGTGGATATTTTTTTAACCCCCCCCCCCCCTCGAATCTCACAAAAGAGGTCATGTTATGTAGGGAAAGCTTGAACATTCTGCCTTGGTTGTAACTCTTGTCTCGAACAGGCGGAGTGCCAGTCCCAATGAGGCCACTTCCCTGCAGTGGTCAGAAAGTCAATAAACAGTAAAATCTTTTAGGCGTCTATCATATCAAGTACGAGAGTCTTACAGAGCGTTACGGCTGAGAAAACAGGGTCGTCTCAAAACTCCATCACAGAAAATCATCTCAAGATTCTGTCAATCTACTCCCATATGTGGCCAATTAAGGAGGCAGAAAGGCTTTCCACGGTGCACTTTGTTTGCCAATAAATGGGAGAGAGTGCACAGTGAATGAGTCAGTCTGGCTGCCTCTCATGAATCCGCTGGTCACAGAGGCCACCATTTACCAGCCGTGGATACTGGCCAATCAGGGCAGAAGTCTACAGCTGTGCTCCATCTTAGTTTAGCCATCTATTATCAAAGAAGATTACAAAGTGCACGAGCAGGACCCCAAATAAATCAAACCGACAGGAAGTTATGCAAAGCAGAGTTTATAAAGGGAGTGGGAGTGGGGGGGTGGGGGGAAATCTGTTAATGCAATCCTGAACAGTCTCACTATGCACCATGTTAAAAGAAATGGAGAGCTTAAGTAGTGGGGAGAAAACAGCCTTGGTTGTATGTTCACTGAATAAGAATATAGGCTAATCCCCTTTGAACTAGCAGAGCTATAAATACCAAAGCGCTGCACTTATTTTCCCAGCAAATTGTAAAACAAAGAGCAGCGTGCCCTCTGTCTGGCCGGTGTCTAAAACGCTTAATGCCGCATGAGAGTGTCTCATTAATGGAGGACGCCAGTCGTGCTGAAAAGCAAGTACTAACATCATATAAAGCCAGATAATTAGTCATGATTATGCCATCAGGGATATCCTGGCTCCAACTTGTATTTATGGCAGTGTACAAGCAAAGACTAATGCAGACGGATTGAGATCCTTTGCATTTAGGAACCATTCCAGACACAAAAAGGAGCGAGAAAAAAAAGACAAGTTACATAATCAAGCTTGATATCAATCTAACTCATAATCAATCAGTTAGATTCTGCAAAAATGTGGTTTCATCTGGGAGTTATTTAATGCCACTTGCAATGGCTCGGAGTACATTCAATCTGTAGGCTCTTTAAATGAATCCTGTTTTTGACTTTGACTATGTGATAGTTATAGAAAAACCACAGCGGTTTTATGTTCAATAGTGCTGCAGCCCAATGTGATGACAGGCAGTCTATGGTCATGCTGAGCACAGTGTGTCTTAAAATGTCACCTAAATAATAAACCTGTAATCTGTAAATCCACATCCACGCGTCATCACTGCGTATATTCACTATTTACTGGGCATGTGTGAAAATCTCACTTGGAGAATGTTATAAACAGTTAAAGGAACACTGCAGAGTTTTTTTTTTTACCTAATCTTTATCTACCGCATCTGTAGTGCATGAGAGATTACCACGGGCAAGGATTTCGGTACGTGTCCCTGTACTGAGAAAGCAAACGGCAAACCCTTTGACTCTAAAGTCACTTACAGGTATAATGGAAGTCTAAGAGCAGTGGTTGGGGCAGTCAATAAATGTTCATGTGAAACAGGTATTTTTGGAGAACGCTTTTATGAGTTCTTCAGTCAAAGGTATTTGTATATAAAACTCCAAATCTGTATAATTCATCATTTCAGAGATGGGACAACTATTTCAGAGGGAAGAATTTGTGTTAATGTGTTACCGACGTAGTCAATGTGGCTCAAAGTAAACACACAAGTACCAGTATCAGTTTCCACCCTATGGCACATTGATACCACAAAAGCATAAGTAACTGCAATTACTTTTTATTGTGTTGCTCCAGTGTTGGAAAGTTGGATAAAACTCCACTTTTGGTACAATTTTATAGTTTTGAATTCACATCATATATTCGCATACTTCAAACGTTTATTGGTGAAGTTTAGAAACTGTCTTTAGACTTCCATTATAATTGAATAATAAAATTAACAGGTATTCGGTGCTCTTCTCAGTACAGGGAAATGTGTCGAAATTCTTCCATGGTAATCGTCCATATGCTACAGATGCGATGGATAGAGATTTGGTTATATCCATAGATGGCGTTTTGACGCTCTTGAACACCCGCACGATGCCCTTCCTAAGTCTATCGTGAGAGACAAGGTGAAACTAATGACGACAATAAAGTGTGCCTTTCACTTTGAGTGACATGGACCTCAGCAAGCCATTGTGGAGAAACGCAACATTAGCCAGATTGATTTTGAATTCTGTCCACTTTGCTACTCGTACATCATGCCCAGCCTGCAAGCAAACTGTGTAATCACTCTTGCTTATGGAGGGAACAACAATGTGGATCTGCGGCACACAAAACACCTCCAAACTCTCACCAGAGGGCACAAGGAAACTATTCAGTTTAAAAGAGAGCAATTTTAAATGTAATCTGTGCTCATAACCATAATCTGTGCCACTTAACTGGCATTTAAAGAGCCTCACACTGTTTTTGGCAGATCAGTGTGCTAAAGATGACCACTGGTGTGCGATTAGCCAAGTTAACCACCTAGACTTAGCTATAAAATCAGCTCAGCTCTTTACCAGCCTCTCATCACCTCTCTATTCTGATCCATCTGGACTAATAACCCATTAGCATGGAGCTAATGGCTCAGGAGTGACAGGCCCTCGATATGGTCCCGCCACACCACACCGCAGCGATAACTGCCAGCATGACTTATTAGCAGGGCCTACTTTACCCAGCAGTCCGTCTGGCCACCCCATTGCTAGCCAGCTCTCCACTAAATTTGTTCAATTAGACTAATCGTTATGGAGGACGCTCTCCTTTTTAAATACGTTAATTAACCACAATGAATGCTGGCCATTTCCTGGTCGATGCCATTCTCACAGGGAGGCTGTTAGAACACAGTGGCATGGCTTGGTTCTAGATAACACAAACACGAGAGCTGGAGGTGCCATGATGATCGTGGATGTTAATATTTTACCAAATCGGAATGTGCCTGGTCTAGTATAGCTCTTAGACACGTTCATCATTACAGCCGTCTGTCAGGAGACGCCGCATAAGGAGGCAGACGTAACACAATCTCAGCTTTTAAGCAGTCCAGCCGTGTGTGAAGTGGTGGAAGGAAGTGTGTGAGAACAGACATTTTTATTTGGAGGCAGGGAAACCTGCTCAAAGGCTCTCAGCAATGTTTGATAAACCAGTTCCCAACTCATCTCATATAATATGCCCTTTAACACAAAAACCCAGAGGACACACTGGAGGTGTTTCTATGTATGCAGTAGAGAAATTAAGTGATGCAAGCCTGTGAGACAACTGATACGCATGTCAAAACACTATAATTTAAGAACAGGAACTTCGAGACCCAAGACTGCTCTAAACTTCACAAAGCCATACCTGCTTGCTAAGAGTTTAAAAATTAGCTGCTTTAATTGACTTATGGAGGCATGCCAATCAAAAACACTTAAGTGTGGCTTAAAACAGCCCTGCCGTGAGATATACACCAAGCACGAGATTCTCTCTTCTACACAGTGCCAGTACTGCTTCAGAGAACCAGAAAACCTGAGAACCTTTTTAAAAAGGTTTAAAAGCCAAATCATTACACAATCAGATGCAGGACTTCCCTAATGAAGGGTGAAAAAATAATAACAAACTGTGGAGGGTTTTACAAGGTTTACCTCTGGCTTGTGTGAGAAAAAAATGTGTGAGAACACACTTTACCCAAGTTTTGTTGCCATTAGCAAAGACGTGTAGCTTCTATTTAGTTTGATTCAATTAGTCATTTCTTCCTCAGACCACATTTTTTCAACAATAATAACAATTTTATTTTTTTCCCCCAACAATAACTTGTGTTGCTGGAGTTCTTGTCCTGACGATAAAATAGCACCGCCTCCTAACCTCTTATCTTATTCTTGGTTCCATTCCAGTAGCATTTTGCCGGCTGAGAACCAGATTCTTGCGTGAAATTGTTCATGAATAAGCACTGGCTGCGGACCCGGCACCTTGTCTGTGGAAAAGGGCCATCATGTACTTCTGCTCTGCTTCAGAAAGACATATAACTGTCATCGGCTCTCAGCCAGATGGACGAGAGTCCAACCTTTACTCCAACTGCGAAGCTTAAATTCGGGAAAGGACATGAAGAACAAGCAGATTTTCTCCAGCTGACAATGTGGGAGGAGCACAGCAGAGCATCTGGCTTCAAGCCCTACCACACACTTGCACTATTTGCTCGTGCTGCTGTGCACTCTGAAGACCTCCATGACTGGCAGGGAGGATAGCCAGAGGACGCATGGATAGAGGACAGAGGTAGGACAGTGACTTCACTGTAGGATCGGAGCTGTCCAGCAGCTCTGTCTGAAACACTGCCAGAATAGAAGAGAGGACGGTGTGGCAAAAGCCCATTTCACACATGCACTTTTACACAGGAATTCAACAGCAATTCATCTGGAAGGGGTTAAGTATAAAAGCAAGCCAGAGCCAAAATCCCAGGAAGGCTGACACACAAAAGACCTGGTACAATTCCCGGGAAATGATCAATATTCATGTGTGAAAAGAAGACAGTGTGTTACCGGGAAAGAGGATGACGTCTTGATGACTATTTATCCTACGACATGCTGACATGTCTTGAGTCGGGTGATTTAAGACATTAGCACAGTAAAGCAACAACAGGAGAAATGTCTGGAAATTGAGGTGAGAACTTTGGCAGAGTAAAGTTTACAGGATGCCGTCATTTATGAGCGAATCAGACGCAAAGATTGTGGCGTAAGTAGAGAGAAGACGCGTTTGTGATAAACTTCGGAAAAGGTCTGTGCTTGGTCGTCTGCAATGTCAGTCAAATGGCCTCCTCATGTAAAAGTAGGCGGTTCTTGGCTACGTTTAGTGATGGAAATTACCAGACTCTCTAGCAAAAGCTGGAAGTCTGGCTTTCGAGACTACATCCTGCTTTCAGGGCAATGCGTGAATCTTGGGAAAATACCCTTTAAAGGTTGCAAGTTTGAATGACGCAAAGCCCAAACATTACTGGTAAAGGTATGCCAAATGCAGATAATGTTCCGGGTTTAGATCGTGAAAACACTATAAGTTAAAAAAGGGTAATTAATTTAAGATTAAATATGTAATTAGTAGTACTAATAATCACAAATAGTAAGGCCACGAAGCACACTGAGCAGTTCCTGCACAACACATCATTGTGTACTTGGGAATAACAAGAATGTAATCACTGCTCATGCACGTCATGTCTCGGTAGGAGGAATTATAAATGTCAGAGAAGAAGAGAGCAAAGTGCTTGAACTGACCTGCTCCACCCACACACCTGACGTCTCCTCCGGGCCCCAGAGGATCATGGTCTTGTCCATAGAGGAAGACAGCAGACTCAGAGGCTGTTCCACTGAGCCGCCTGTGGGGGGAGACAAAGAGCAGAGATATGAAAAGTAGAGTCAACCGAACTGTGCATGATTAGTTATAAACAGCTTTTGGAAATCATGCCTTGATACCTTTGTTGAATGGTGGCTGCCAGTGGATGCCATACACCCAGTTCTCATGGCCGGCTAATACCGTCTCAAGAGTCACTGCATATACTGTTGGAGAGAGAGACAGAGACAGAGAGAGAGAGAGAGAGAGAGCGAGAGAGTGTGTGTGAGGGGGTCTGTGATCACTGCAGAGCCCTATTCAGCATTACAAAAATCTCTCAATTTAAACTGCCACAAAGGATTTTGTGTCATTTAAATTTATCCAGTAAAACCAGAGCACATATTATGTATTAATATCCCCAGCACTAAGTGAATAAGAGCAGGCCTTACCGTTTCCCTTCACCTCAAACACATCTTCCTTCATCCTGATGATTCCTTCAGCAGGCTCCTCTGGCTGTGGGCCGCACTTAACCACCAGCCTCCACACTCGGATCAGACAGTCCTGCGAGCAAGTGGCCAAAAGCAGCTCTCCATCTGAAAGAACAAACACACACGCACACATACTACCTGCTTCAGAACCTGAACTCCTGCTAAGCACGGCGCCTGTAGTTGGCAGGAACGGCTTGCTTCATGAATTATGAATTATGAAGACTCACTAGGCTGACATCAATTTGAATAGAGGGCGCTGACGGTGAAGAATTTTATATTCAGAACTCCATTGCAGTACTACACTTTCATGTGACGAGTTTGTTTGAGGATCTTCAATGTCCTGATAAGCAGTAGATAAGGTACTGAATGTTCTAGGATATCGTTTAAAAGATTATTCAATGCGTCAGAAGGTAACTGAAAAGCTTAATATGTAATGTATACAGTACATACTTATCCTCCATCTTAAACAAATGACTCAGCAAAAAATAAAATAAAAATAATAATAATAATAATTTACACAATTTTCCACTTGTAGGCGATCATCATACTTGGTGTCCAGAATTTGCTTCTTTAGTTTTGCATTGGTGTTATGAGGCTAATTTAGCTAACAAGTAATGGAAGCCTATCTCACCCAAATTCTTTTCTATAAATATCTTCCCACACAATGTAAATATGTGCCGTAAACCGCATGCAGTTAAGCAGACTTGCCGATGTGGTTTAGGACACAATATAACAATATCTGTGTAGCTAAACTCTGCAATGTTATGGGGGAATCCATCTTCACCCAAAATCACCCTTTTCTTGCAATTTGGTATCATTTCGCACAATACAAGAGGCGTGGTTGTTAAAATTCCACTGGCAGAATTGCACTGGCACTGGAAATCTAGAAGTTATGCGGATAGTAATATAGTCCCACATTGAACTTAAATTTTTATTTAAAAATGGGATTACGTAGCTGAACTATGCTGTTTCAAGAAAGTAGATGACGTTTTGGGGATGGTTTTACAGAAAATATACTTTTAGACTTCTATTTCTATTAGCAACATTAGGCTCATAGCTCCAGTGCAAAACTAAAAAAAGCAAACGGCGGACACCAAACATGTCTTGGCTGATCGACTACATAAAGGGTTAGGAAAAAAAATGTGTAAATTAGATCTTTTTTTTCACCGAAATATTTCTTTAAGGCATCAACTGAAATGATAACTCTTACCTTTTTCTGCCCATTCCACACCACGTATCCAATCCTCATGGCCTTGAAGCGTGAGTACTTTCTGAAACTGAACCACAAGCACTGAATATTTAATATTTCAAGCCAAACTTGAGTAAATATTCTACCAGAAGAAGATCCAGAATAGATAACTTTAGATATAGAATTAGATAACTGTGTGTCTGTACTGGTAAAGTCACTGTGAGCTAAAAGCCAAACTAATCCAGAAGCAACATTAATGTATAATAACAATAATCCTTATTTATATAGCACTTTCATTTTGAGTCTAAAATCTCGAAGTGCTTTACATGTATGAGATTACAAGATTAAACAAGGTTCATTATTGAAACAACCTACAATCAATAATGAAATGACTATAAATCTATGAAAATCACTACAAATCATGAAAAGTATATTTAATAAGAAAAAAAGACCCCAGAACTTCGGGTCTACTGGGCCAGGCTTAATTAAACAAGTATGTTTGTAATCTGGATTTAAAAACACCTATAGAGCGTTCCTAATGTTTACTGGAACACTATTCAGCGGCGTTGCGAGTGACCCTCGAGATTAACAGCCGGCCTGCATCAGCTGAGTGAAGTTCTCGGGATGGGCTGTACTGCTCTAGGAGATCAGGTACGCCAGGCTAAACCATTCAGAGCTTTAAAAATCACAGCAGGAATTTGAAGTCAATCAGAAACTAAATAGACGTCCAGTGTAAATTAAGTAAGACTGGGGTAATGTACTCCGACTTTCTTTTCCTGCTAAGAACCCGGGCTGCTGCATTCTGAACTAGCTGAAGCTTTACTTGAAGAGCCAGCAGGGTAGCCAGCCAGAAAAACGTTTTACTAGTTTTACAGCATCATAAGGGTTGGCATGTCATATTTTATATGTTTCTTAAATAATAATAATAATAATAATAATAATAATAATATGCCATTTTAGAGATTTGGATGTGACATATTGCATATTAACTCGTACATACCTGTCCACTGAGCTGCACATAAAGATGGACTTTGCTGTCATCTCCTCCACACGCCAGAATGGGCACTAAAAGAGCAATGAGAATTAGTTATGCTACAAATCCATATTGTAAGGGCATAACCATATTATGGACAACTGGTTACATTTGTAAAAATGCACATGCATCATGCTGAACAGCAGATAAAGCGGTAGGGGTTGCATAATGGCTCCATCACAAAGCTGAAGCATAGAGATTTTAACAGGACATTCAGTCAAACCGGGGCAATGGAGACAAATGGCATGAAAGGAAAAAGCAACTCGGTGCACAGCAGCATGCACGGCTTACCTCTGCTGCCTGGCAACAGCGCTAAGGAGACATCCATCACAAAGCCGCTCCCAAAAGATATGGTCTGGAGGCATTCAGCTAGTGGAGGTCATAAACACACCACAGGTAGGAATTAAGTCACACAGCTGTGATGAATTTTAAAAAGACTGATGTTCTGAGGTCATTGCTAATATATTATTATAATCATATTACACAACTCGCATTGATGTATTGGTTAGGCTTCCAGACCAAGTTACTGGTCACTAAGCGACACGTTCTTAGTGTGCCACACCCTAACAGGCTTATTTATTTCCTTTACTCGTGTTAGAATCAATACAATATATATTTTTTTCCATTACAAGTTTCTCTTAAAAATGTATTAAAATATGCAAATAAGGCAACAGGTTATTAAATATACACAAACATCAATTTTTCAACAAATGGATTGTACTCAGAATTACCTTTCTTGTTTTATTGTGATAACATATCCAATAGTCAGACTTTCACATAACAGTTTATTAAAATACTGTTTTTTTTTAATGAAATTATTTACTATTCACATGTATGGGAAGTGCATATTTTCCATAGTTTTGTGAATAAAATGTCACTTAAAGTTAAAACTACTCGAGATATTAAGAAAAACCCATAAAAACCAGTGTGTGAAATTATGTGAATGCATTTTCTTTGAAGGCAAAGAAAAATTGGCCTTATTTTGAGAAAACGGACGATAAACATAACGTCAGTAACTAACAAAATCCCCGTAAACAATTAATCTTTCAGCACAAATCATTACATCATCTATCTAAGGAAATGTATATACATGGACATAATGTTTTTTTAAGTAATTTTTTAGTCAATTTTAGTCGTTGCCAATTCCCACCTACTAGCTAGTTCTCTCCTATCGCACGACAGCCACCAACCGGGGAGGGTGAAAAATACAACAACGTTATGTGTAGTAGTTAACGGAGTTGGAATAACAGTATAATAATAAATTATTTCTATCAATAATTGATATTTTCATTTTAGAAAAAAAAACATTTTAATCTGAAAACTGACTAAAAGCAAAAATCACAATTTTTGCCCGTAGTGCCTGGCCTTAAAATGGTAACCTGGAATGACTACAACAACTAAAAACCCACTGTCATGTAATGTAGAGAACTCAAAACTAGTCCTGATACTTCAGCAGTTCCTGATTTGGGTTCAAATTAACCACTTGAGCCCTACATTAAGGCTATATAAATCCCAGAACCACCCAGACTCATTTCCTCCTGCCAAATAATTCCCTGTGATGTCCATACCACACACCTGCAGTTTTCACACTTCTAAATAAAACACTGAAATTGGCTGTATTGTGACTTACAAGAGCCAAAATATATATTAAAAAACCATGTCTAAATCATCACTCTATACATCACCAACAAAAACGGTGAACAGAAACTGCTCTATATACACACCCATAGCATGAGCAGTGCACCAGGACAAACAAGCTGATGTTTTTCTACAAACTGCATCTCTCTTAGGCAAAGAATAGAGAAGCTGTAATGTGGTAAAGACAACGGCGGCATGGCCGGTCTGATGGGGTTAAATCGAAACTGATAATACTTTTAACTTCGTAGCTTAATGTTTTGTCATATTTCTACCCCATTGGTTTGTGAGTTGCGAGTTACAATTCTGTCTCAGTTTTATAAATCACCACTTACTGAAGATCAATAATCTTAGAAAAGGGAGCATTTAGGAAACATGTATTTGAAGAGGGTATGCTAGCCATGAACCTTTCTCAAGTAAAAGTACTGATAAAGTCAATTAAATATAATGACTTAAGTCAAAATAATAAAAAGTCATCATCCAAATAAGTAAATAAGTACGAATCACTTTACGTAAATATAACGGAGGAAATGTAGCGTGTTAACACCGCCTCTGTCGGCAAAATGAAGAACCACCTACTCAATGTTATTCATGAAATCTGATCACAGCTGTCCAGATCACCCGAGACGGATGTTAATACCAGGTCTGAATGGAGCCCATTTCAGTTCTACTGAATTTGAGTATTTTATTGTCTGTGCAATACAAAACAAAATATCTTTCTGCAAATATTTGGTTAACTATAAATGTATCAATTGCAGCATTTATTGCAATACTTTTATTTAAAAAAATAAAATAATAATAATAATAAATTTAGAGAAAAAAAAAAGCATTTTGTGCACCTAATATGACATGGTTTAAGTGTGGCCCACATTATTTTGTTCTAAATGGGTTCGATAACAATCATTTCCTTGATTAGCCAAAACACTGACTCAAAATCTCAACATCTGAAACTGCGCAGGTTGCATATCGCAGATGGCAATATTCAAAAAACACAATAAAAAAAATGACTGAGTATACATAGAGAAGCTGAGTAAAGCGTAGTTGAATGTCAAAGTAGAATGTCATGTTGTTTCTAGTTTTTGTTTCTCCAAGTGTGTCAGCTACAATACTCAGAGTAGATCCAGGCTGAGAGGTTCTATACAGTACTTTTTGAGGGTTACTTATATGTTCCCTACATTCTTTTTTTTTTAAGTAACAAGACTTTCACAGTCAATCTTGACCCATTTCTAATATTGTGTCCTCAGAGTAGGAGTATTGACCTGAAATTAGATTTCTCTCTTCCTCCTAAACTTTATGAATACAACCCCTGCTTTATGTGACGCAGTTTGTTCGATCGACAGTGCAGTTTACACACGCATTCTCCTGCTTATTTAAAAAAAAAAACGTTCATCCTGCTGCATATATTAAAGTAACTCTCTTTTCTCATTTGTCTAATGGCTTTGTTACTTTCTTTCTGAAACCTATCAGGGTTTTTTTCCCCCCTACTGCAAGCTATTATTCAATCTGGGATTTACAGTCAAGCCCAAACATAGTAATATAGTAATTATATTAGTAACATCCTTTGAATAAAAGGAGAAGACCAGACAATGAAGTGCACCGGCACACACGACTCTCTTTTCATACCAAGATCAATGTTGACACAAACGTTGTGCAAACTGCCACAGTGAATCACTCACTCTGCTTCTTGAGTGGCGAGAAGGTGGACATTTCACGAAACAAATGACAAAAATATATGTTTGACATAAACTTTAAACTGACATGTTAGAATGAAATGGAGCAATCTCTGCACTAACTAGGAGGAAAACAGACTGTGCACAAACGTGCGTGTCCTTAAACAGAATTCAAAATAAACAAAAAGAGTGTGTGTGCTGCCTAGGGTCTGATATTAACCAAGCAAACACAAAACCATCACTGATGTAAACTCTAATAACGGCAGCAAGATGAAGCAATGACGGCGGCGACACTTCCGTATTGTGAATATGAATCAAAACTCAAATTCCTACTCGGGTGAGAATAAAGTTCAGGTCGTGAATAGTGATGCACTGAAATGAAAATTCATGGTTCGAAGCCAAATTTTAGAAAACGAAACACCGGGCCGCATATGAAATTCGAATTGCCAGTATTTCATTTATTTGCCAATTTGATACGATGCCGAAGGATACGGATTTTGCATTGCATGCTTTTCAGTGTAACTGGATTACAAAGCTACAAGGTATGGAAAGAAAAAAGAAAAGAAAAAAAAGTAACCCCTTAATCTCTTGCTCATTACGTGAAATTTTTTGGGCAACGTGAAATCAGTGTGTAATTACTAGACCGTTAAATCGTTCATCTTTTTGAGTCTAATCTGTGCATTAATTGATGTGCTGTCTTATTGCATTTGTTGTGTCTATTTTGACATGAATAGAGCATCCATCAATGTAAAGGGACCACCGCTGACCAGATATTATTTGGGTGATGGACCAATTTCAGCACAGCAGTGACACAGACACTCTCAGAAATAAAAGGTACTAAACTATACCTTTTCATGTCACTGGGGTGGTACCCTTAAGGGAACATCTTTTGTACCTTTAGTGTGCATCTTTTACCTGGAAATGTAAATATACTGTACCTTAATTAAAGGTACATAATTAGACATTAAGGACCACTGTTGTACCTTTAATTCACTTCTAAACTTTAAAGG
>JAOUQW010000027.1:6635020-6672520 GCA_028565825.1 Olivaichthys viedmensis
CTTGGTGGAGCTGAGGCTTGAACCCACGACCTTCTGATCAGTAGCCCAGTGCCCTAACCACTGAGCCACCACTGCAGATTGGGATTTACATCGAGGCATAATAGTATATTTAAAAAAATCACAGAATGCAAACGTTTACATTCCCCCATGGTTTGTGGGTGAAAAAAAAGGAAATTGGAGCAAACATGTCAAAAAGAATAGGCAAAGATTGGTCAAGCAATCTGGCAGCATTAAAACAGAGATGTCAGGAAGAATGGAGGGGCGAATATTAACATATATTATAATATATTAAATAATAAATATTATAATAAATAATAGAATATATTGATATTTTGACATACACTATTTGACCAGTTTTGATACTTGGGGAAAATGAAGGAACATCTGTGAAACCCAACACACAAAATTGCTTCTTTGTATTAATTACATTTCCTTGTCTTTTTCTTTTTGTCTTAAGGCTATGCAAACTTTTGAAATAGCTTTAACAAATTAGACAAGTGATCACTTGGTGACAACAGGACTGATGAGTCCTTAGTTATATGTGTCTTATTGTGTGTATAAGCCCTTACTGCACCTTAAAGTCTTTAATCCCAGTGTAGATACTGATGGGTAATGCTTTGGCCTCTCCACTGGTCCTGGCGTCTGTGACAATCTCGATAACCTGCTCCAGAGCCAGACGCATGCGCTGGAACACCGCGTTCTTGTTGATCCGTGCAGACTCACAGTCTGGGTGCCTCAGACACGTCTGGGGAGAGAAACACAAACCCTGAGTGAGCGAGAGCTGAAGGCAACATTCATAAAAACAGTAAATAATGCAAGGAACAAGGTATCCGATACATAACTAACCATTTCTGGTCATTATTGGTAAAAAGAGAGGATGAAAGGATAATTCTACCAATGTGAGAACAATTATTTAAATTATATGCTACGAGTTATATATTCCAATAATAATAATAATAATAATAATAATCATACTGTATATTAAAACAAGGCGAAGACATTTTTCCATATGGCATTTTGTTACTAAAGCACTGAAAACTTGTGACAGCACTGTGTGAGCATATTTGCTGCAGTGCTGTGTTTCCCCAAAAATACACAGTATATTCCACTGCGGCTGCCCGTCACGGTACAAATGTGAAATACTTCTTTTTTTTTTCTCTTTTTTTAAATGACGCTGGAAGCAAATAAACTTGTCTGATAAAACTAGTTTTACTCATTTATCATCACAAGTTTATTCATCTGAAGTAGCTAATGTAAGACAAGAAGGCCTGTAACGTTCTTTATTCATCTGTAGTTATCTAATTAAAAGTTTTAAACTTAAAGTTAACAATAATCCAAGAACAAACTCTTGTCCAAGTAAAATCAAGCATTTTTCTCATAATGTTTCAGATGGGTTTATTAAGGTATTTTTCAAGTCTATTGTTAAAAGCGCTAGACAAATAAAATTGAATTGAAATGGAGTCAGGTACTATAAGAGCTAAACACACAAGAGTCCAAGATTGAATTTACCCAGCTGTGTGAAATAATGCACTGATAGTGGTAGAATGCCCTGTTTGTAAAACACCTATTGGTTGTAATTCCTTAGTTTAATTTGACTCATTAGTTATCAATGACAGCAAACCGAGTTAGCTAACTGATGGCCTAGTCAGCTGGCAATAGTTGCCATGGATACGGTTGGCAAGAACGGGAATGCTCATCAATGCATTTTGATGAATGATATTGTTTTTTCCCCCCCAATGGTAGGCGTTCCTGTCCTTGATGACTTTTGGCCTCGCTAAATTAGAAATAAATGAACTGTAATAAATAAAGTGACTGTTATTTTTGCATTATAAATAAAGCTTAATAAATAACCTGAGACAAATTAAATGACGACAACAACAACAAAAAAGCCTTTCAAGTTTATATCTTGACCCTGCAAAACTGAAACACATGCTTTCCCAATGACTAGAGGCAGTAATAATATGGTAATATTTCTTGAATAACAAAAAATGATAGTAAAAAACAAAAAAACACACATCAATAGGACTCTGTTGAGCCCTATTGTGCTTAACAAGTTGTAATGCTCTGCTTTGAACTGAAGGAAAAGCTGGACATGCGCTTTGTTTCTGATTCTAGCACCTCTTACATAAACTACATTGTGGTTTCCGGCCCTCTGTTCTGTCCTTAATATAAGAAAAAAAATCAGATTTCATAAAAGTCAGTGCCATATTTTTGTTTCGAGGACATGCTGAGAAAAGCTGCCAGACTGCTGTGACAAAATGCTGCGTGTTTATGTCTTTTAATAGGTTGATTTAATTTTGACTGTAGGCCTACGTGTCACAGGTCTAAGTTGTAAACGGCATGTGCCTTTCAAAATAAATTCACACCACCAAAAAAGTTCTGTAAACCTTTAGAAATACAAAAATTTAAAAGTATGACTTTTTGAGAAAACAAACAAACCCTTCAGCGACCCACTCCGTGCCTGCTCACGACCCACTTTTGGGTCACAATCCACCACCTGAGAACCACTGACCTATTCGGAAAAAAGGTGAGGGCGGGGAAAAAAGGTCCCATCTAGCACTCTTATGGGTTCTTCAGTATGTCCCTTTGGGGAAGCCCTTAAAAGGTTCTATGTAAAACCCTACAACAGAGGGTTTCCTTTTCAGATACCAAGTAGAAACCCTTTTGGAAGCTAAGAACCCCTAACTATCCAAAGAACCTTAGAGGAACCCATGAGGAACAACATATTTCCTATCTGGCATTTCTTCCTATTTTATGATGAAATCCAAAAGTCTCAAAAACACCAGCTTTTATCTCAGGAACTCCTGCAAATATACCATATACCATACATGTACAGGAGCAACGCTTAGACCACCACAGTAAGAGGAAAAAATTGGAGAAACATTGGTGCAGTAGGACCACTTTGGGTTTCAGTGGATTTGCACATAATGCAGCAGTTTATTATTGGTACCACTTTACTCCCTTTACAGACCTTAGAAGCAGTGAGGAGCATCATGGTGCATTTCTCCAGCACAGCACGGGCTGCGGCCATGCGCGCCTTCTGCTTCTCGTCCTTCAGATCCTTAGAGACAGAGATATTACATTGATATGAGCCTTCTAAAAAAATTATAAAAACATTGGTGAGAGGTTGTACTCTGGTATATTCAAGACACTGCATTAAAGGTCTGACCTCAGAATGTCCATCCCCTCACCAATAAACTGGTGCATTTAATAAGAACCAGCTCTCTCAAAGCTTCTCATGTGTACAAAGAGGTCTGACAGCAGCCTGCACTCTACCCATAAGTCCATATCAGCTGCCTGATGGTCAGGTTCTTATTAAATGTGCCAAGTTATGTATTCAGATATGATTCAACTGAAGCATTCTGGCAGGATCTTCAGACACTAGCACCTAGTAAGGCTCCTACACGAGGGACCTGGGAAATGACATGTTGTCTGTATGTGTGGGTGTGTGTGTGAATGTGCGTCTCCCTTCCAGGCTGGGAACCATGCATCATAAAAGATGACGTGATTATCTGTTACCATATTCCCCTTTTATGAGACTGGATGGATTGAGGCAGCAGATTGCCAAGGAAGCTCTGCAGTGAGGGATCAAGACGTGACGTGCGTGTGAAACACCGACTGGCAGAGGCGACGTTTCTGGTTTGAAATAAGACTCTCTTATCAGATCTTCAAAGCTCCCTGCTCTTCTCTACAGCTCTGCTCATTGGGGTATTACACAGAAGGAGGTATTAATAAAGCTACCGAGCATCCCCATTAACACGATGTACTTCATTTATTTGAATGAGCGTCGTAAAATAGTCAAGCATGTTTCCTTTGAATCTTCCGTGCCTTAAATAAGACTTAGAATCTCAAGGCTCAGAATCTCAAGCGGTCAAGCTAGGAGTCACTGGGATCAGGAAAACAGCCATGACAAGAAAACAGAAAACACTGACCTTTCACAGAGCTGGACAAGGGTGTAGAAAGAGATTAAAAGTGTTTAGGGATAGCATTACCAACAGTGAAAAGTAGAAATCGGAAATGGAAAAACATGGACACAAAGGCACGACCCAAGAGTGGAAGAAAAATTACTTTAGTCAAAGGCACGACCCACTCTTGGGTTGTGCCTTTGACCATTTTAAGTCATTAGACCTCTTAAAAGACGCTCATTCAAATAAATGAACTACGTCGTGTCGATGGCGATGCAAACGTTTGAGCTTGCTATTAAAAGATAACCGCTGACTCGGTTTCTGTAACGTTCCGGACATGTAATGGGTTTCATTACGAAAGCACCATTAAATGGACATGCGGTTCTGCTTTGTAGCTAAACTGTAAACTAGAGGTACGTCTTCACTTAATACACATTAATCGCCGTCTCTTCTCGGGAAACGATAAAAATGAAATGAGATTGCTGAACGAAATGACAATCACCTGATTATGTTGCACGTGCCAAATGGAGGTGAAATAAAACGCCACATTTCCAAATTTAACGTCATTTTCATCGTTTCACTATTAATATCTTAACATACACTTTTCGGAAGCATTTTTGTTACTTGTGATAACGAAGGAATATGCGACTTTAAAAAAAAACTTTTAATTCAAATTCATATTTTTTTGCACCCCACCACCCAACAGAAAGTCATCCCATCCCTCACTTCTCAATTTATTGTAAACCTCTTTTCTCAGGCTCTAAAACGCTATATAAAAAATATATATATATCATAGGAAGCCCTCTTATCAGTGTATGCGTGTTAATCAGCAGCCTTTATGAGTTTTAAGTCACAGATGAGCAAAGAAATGTGTGCGAGTGTGTTAGGAGGGCGCTCACGTTCTGCCTGTCCCCTGTAAGGTGCGCAAACTCCACCATCTCATTGCCGAACTGACTGAAGATCTGCACAAACTCCTGAAAGGTGCTGACTCGCTCCAACTGTTCCAGTGTGACCAGCACCTGCAAACACACACATACACAAACATAGAAGACTGTGAGAAAGTGGGGGTGGCAAGATGCAGTTCAGAAAAGTTTTCTTTCTGAAACAGAAATGCTCAAATGAGTCGCCCACCTCTGCAGCGATTGGCCAGTAGTTTGGGATCTAGGTGTGGGAATTAGAAAGAGCTTCCACAAGAGTTTTGAGGAGAGGCTCACTCCGAGACACAAAGTCGGGCAGTACCGGTGCTACAAGTAACAAAGCTATAAGTTTAACTCAATTTCCCAGTAGCAAGATGGGCGCATTGTTCCTCTTTAAATCAGTTAGCTTGTAAAGCGTTAAACTACTTTATTAACTTAGTAGCATTGATGAACACTACTACACAACTCTTTCATTTTTCTAATGTTGGCTTCACATATTTTGAATCCATCAAGTTATGCATTTCTAGTCTGTTTCTTATGGACTCAGTATTCCGAGACTGGTAGTGGAGTAACTGGTAGCTTAGCTAACTACATTTATAAAGTATCTTGCCTAACACTGCTCAGACGGTGCTATTCTAGATCATCGTCCTCAGATGAGGTGACGCTGGAAACTGCAACATCCTCATCTCAGTCGAAGCACCAGAATTTTATTTGAACAGACAACAAAACAAGCACCTTCACCTATTACTACTTACTGTTTACTGCTCCTGTAAATACTGTAATTACGAAACTCCTACTGTTCTTTCAGATGTTTGTTTTGGGCGTGTCTCAGAAGCCCCTCTGGCGAAGCATAAATCAGCCTTTACTACGGTAGGGGGTATTTGTGTCATAATAACCGCATATCAAGTTTGTTTCAAGCAAATTTCCTAACCCAGCATGCGGAAGATGCCATATCTCTGTAAAACATCCATCAAATATAGCTGATTGGAACAACAAGTTACATAATAAAGCTGTCTATGATGATATGAGGACACCATCCAAAAACTGGAAGTCAACATTTTCCTGTGTGTCAGCACAAGCTGTAGGTGTCACGCCATTCTGTTGAGCCCTGTGCACGGCAGAAGTTTGAAATGTCAATTCAAACGTTGATAAACCCAAAAAGCACAGGCAAACTTTATGGAACAAATAAGGAAGTCTCAGAGCTTTGAATGGACAGATATAGTTAGTGGAGGCAGTGCAAGAGGCCTGGACTGGAAGAAAAAGATAAAGTGGCTGCTGTTTGAGGCTCCTTGCTAGCGGTGGGCATTATCAGGCCTGGACAGGGACAAATTCAATTGGGTTCCTCTCTAATAGAGAACTGCTCTGCCGCCTGCCTGTCCAAACAACTCTAACTGAACGTGATTAGCCCCAGCTTGGAGTGTGCGTACATGCACACGCGCGCGCACACACACACACACAGACACACGTACACACATACACACACACACACACACACACACACACACACACACACACACACACACACACACACACCCTCTTAGCAATAAAAACAGGTCCTGCTCTGCCATGGTAGGTGTGCTGCTTCTCTTCAATTATCTCCAGAAGCAACACTGAAAGTCAATGATGGGTTCTGAAAGTGAAGTAAGTGGTGTGTGCGCAAGTGTGTGACAGACTCCCGAGTTAGTGTTTGCCATAATGAGTGATTTGGAAAACGCAGTGTACATTTCTCAGTGAGCCGATTAAAGGGAATGTGTGTGTGCGTGCTGGTGGGGTAATAGCACAGTCCTTACTTTGTTGCGGGAGCTGATGATCTGTTTGATGACGATGCGATCTGCGAGCACGAGCACTTTGGTGACGGAGGAGAGGAGCATGCGGGCCGCTTTGACCATGCCCATCCTGTCACTGAACACGGTGCTGCGCCCATCGGCCTCACTCGGATCTCTGCTACACACGTCTGTCAGCTGCGCTATAGCTGTGCCTGCAACACACACACACACATATATATATATATAAAAAATATTATAACTACATGGCCTCATCTGCCCATCAGGATCTTCATACAATCTAGTACACAGTATTTAGAAATAGGGTAATTAACTGCAAACACAGCGTAAAAAAAAAAAATGTATGCACAACTTTCTCTTATTGAGCGCATTTACCATTAGTGCATACACACACTAATAATCCGGACCCAGTTTCCAAAAAAGCATCGTAAATTTCAAATAATCTTAACTGGTAGAGAGAGAGTGTTTAATGTGATGCTCGCTCTACCATTTAACGCTGATCTTTGTGCTGCGATGCTTTAAGGAAACTCTGCCCTGTCTGATTTTGGCAGTTACCAGATTATTCGTGGTCATGTAAACAGCATACTATGACATCTTAAATCGGATTATTTCTTGAAATCCAATAAAGACACCTAGATTTTAGCCCAATAATTGGGCATATTCAGCACATGTATGTTTCGCTTTTCTACATCTCCGCAAGTGCTCCAAAATAACTAGATAGTAAATAAATAAATAAATAAAAAGAGATTGAGAACCCTCCCAAATAAATATTTAGCAGCCAGTAACCTCAAGCCAATTGTGCCAAACATACTCACCATCATTACCATTCCTGTCCCCTGGCTGATTGATTTTCCTGTCGTCTCTCCTCACCTCTTTTTCTCTAATCTAATATATACATATCTGGGATGCCACATAGACCAGTTTCTCCTCTGAGCAGATGTTTTATTGACAGCTGCCAGAACGGAAGAAGAACTTTGCCAAATATTACAGAAAGTGTTCTGACCCTAAAAACTGCTGACAAGCAGTCCCACTGGCTGATGGCTAATAACATTCTGATGTTCTCATTCTTCTACTGCACAAGTACTCACTATTGTGTGTAAGCAGCAGGCAGTCGTCTGCGTGTCCTCTCAAAGACCCAGGAGGCGCAACCCTGTCCAGATGCACAGGGTGAGCCGGCGGCCTTATTTTAGGCTGGCACCAGTTGGCATATAGTGTGGGGGCATGATGAAGTTGCTTCTATGAATTGTGCCACAAAATAGCACTGCTATTCTCAAAAGCAAAATGCAGAAAAATTAAAATCTAATAAATTAATTTAAAAAACTGAGAAACTGAAAGCCAAGGGTAAGTGAGACTGAAAAACTGAGACATCTGTTAAGAGAGTGGATTTGGGGTGAAAGGATCATTTCTGGATAATTTCTGTAGTTTTGTCCTAGCTTGCTCCCCAAAAGACACATCACACTGAAGCTCTGATTGCATCCGGCAGATGGTTCACTGCCAGAAATCAAGCATTCAGTCTTCCCATGTAAAATGATGCTGCGATATGGGCCACATCAGCCTGCCAGTGTGCGATAGCTTACTCTTATTAATCTGTCTATTACCTGTGCTAGAAAACAGTCGTTCTCTGCTATGACGATACATTCCTGATTAAGATGGGGGTTTTCTACTTCTGTCTTTTGCCAGAGCTCTAAAGGAAAGCCTTTGTCGAGGCTTAAGACCGAGTCCCCTCCGCGGGAGAAAAGAAGGGCCTCGGGCGCTCGTCTAAACGACTGGAGCTCTTGTCACCGAGTAGCACTGCTTTAAAGGGACAGAGCCTGAGGCTGTGTGCTCGGAGAGAAGCTCCAAAGGGTGAAGGAACAGGACCTCAGTTCTGACGCCCTTTAAAGTCACCCGCAGCTCATTGCACTGCCACGTTTGGTCACACTTTTGGGAGCGCTTTAACCCCGAGATGGGAACTAGCTCTCTGTTTACATAGGGGACCCACTGCAGCATACATTAAACATCACCATCAGTGTCTTCAGGAAGTCCAAGACCAACCCTGCAGGACTTTTAAGATGAAAAAATATATATACACAAGTTCACTTCTTTTAGGCACAATAATATGGCAGTCTGACAAAGCAGATTTCCAACAACACATGATGCGCCTTCAGCCTTTACCCGTGGCTATATAGAATGGAATGGTTATCATTTCTAATTTTGAATAGTTGGCCTTTTAATGCACAGCCTTTTATCCTGTTCAACACCACTACTTCCCCTAGAGAGGAACTTCACAGAGTTTTCCCATGAGCACCACTGGATTTAGTTTGACACTTTTGCTCATTTCGTGTGAGCAGCCAGGGGAATGAGCGGCAGGATTAGACGCATGGCTGCATGTCTCAGCACTGTAAGAAATGGGCTGCTAACCCTAAAGCCACTCTAATCCCAGTGCTGCGCAGGTCTCGCTCACTGGGAGGTACAGGAGCGGTTGATCGCCTTGTGTATTTTACTCTAGGCTATAATCATCATTCTGTGGATTACCATCAGCCGAAAGCAGTCAGACAGATGAACGGAGCCCTTTTGAAAGAATCTGAGTGCGTCTTCTTATGTTGCTTGGTCATTTTATCAGGAAGTACTTAAAAATTACTGTATGCCTCGACAAATGCACAAAACCTCATTGAATTAACTTCCATTTGTTCGAGGTGCTGGTTTATTTTTTTTGAAGGGCTTACTAATTTTCTCCTTTTCTTTGGTAGCCTAATTGCAAAACAAAACATTTAGGTGGAGCGCTGTACAGTAAACTGCAGAATTATTGGCACCCTTCAAAAGAATAGACAAAAATGATTGTCTAAAAAATAATAATAAAATTACACATATTCAGATTTTGTACTCGCCTTTCCTCTGACAAAATCATTCTCATAAAAACTTTTTTCAAGAACAGTATTTTCTCTCAAACATTTGTGGCAAAATTATTGGCACCCCAGAGGGCTATTTAAAATAAACTCAAACAAATTGTCTTTTTGGGGGGAAATCGCGCTCAGTCTCCAGACACTCTATTGTTGCCTCTGACAATTTTTTGCGCACATGTAAAATCTTTGGTTTTCCTCATGGTGATGGATGACAAGGAGCTTTCAACACAAGAGACAAATGATTGTTGACCTGCACAAATCAGATAATAAATATAAACTAGGACTGTTAAAATTAACGTAATGTTTAACGCATTAATAAAACAATAACGCAATTAATTAATTGCTTATCAGGTTGATATACATTTTGTTATTGTGATGGTGGAACGAGAGAGGAGTCACGGGGAACGAGCGGGTAATGACCGAGTGGCTACACCTGTCCGTGATTAACCCGAGAGAGAGAAGCCGAAATACGCAGCGCGAGCAGAGCAGAGCAACAGTGTGTGTGTGTGTGTGTGTGTGTGTGTTACCCGCTCAGCTGATAATTTCCGTTGAGTTTTTTCTTTTTATGATTATGGGATCCGGCCGCCGAAAAGCGCTGGAAAAAATTAATAAAAGTGAGCCAGCGGCTCATTCAGAGGCACTCGTGTCTCCGGCGTCCTCCTTTGCTCCCCTGCCACCTACCAGCATGCTGCAGTTATCATTTCTGCCCAATGTTGAAGGCCTCGACGGTTTTGAAATGTGACTGCACTTATTGTAATTCACAGGAGTGTTACTTTTGTGTTCACAATTAAACAGATGCTGTTTAACAACAGTATTTGATTTGATCTACTTCCTTTGTGTTGATTCTACATTAATTTGATGGTTGATTTTTTATTTCTTTTTTAATTATCCTTAATTTTAAGAAATATTTTTACCAAGTACGAAAGTGCGATTAATTGCAATTACTTACAGCAAATCATGCAACTAATTAGGTTGTTTTGTTTGTTTTTTACTCGATTGACAGCCCTAATATAAACATATATAAAAAGGTGCCATAATAAGAAAAAAAAATCCGAAAAAGAAAAAAGTCTGAAACAGTTCCACTAACACGAAAACACTGCACTACTTAAAGAAAACTATTCATGGTTTTAAAAATATAGTGTTACAATATAACTATACAGCGTTCCTATATATATATTTAAGCTCAAATTATCACTTGTTTGCTCATTTTCAGGAAAGGAAGAGTTGACTATGAATCTCAGTTGACTATAAATCACCTCATGTAAGAAATGACTTACTAACTTTTCTTTTTACACAGTTACAAGTTATTGTATCAATACTTTTCCGATCAATAAACTCTTTGCGTTCAAAAGTGGCTTCAGTGGAAAAAAGCCCTGCTGCATGTGTTATTCTGAGAGTTAGCAGAGGAATCCAGGAATGATGCATATGGGGATGGGAAGCATTTGAGGTTGTATTTTTAGTGCTGCTCTTGGTGAGAGAGAAGGTTCGAGAGCTCACCTCTCTCCATTTCTAAAGCGGACACAATTGCATACAAACAAAGGTGAGAAAACCACTGAATGGTTCATCCTACTTCTCGTAATGGCCTGTGGACCTCGGGGAGCCGAGCTGCAAATCACACCTTTTCTCTGCACATTGCTCCACTTTACACAAAGTGCATAAATTAAAGGGCTTGTAAAATTGTGAAATGGTTAACTTGGGTAAAATGGTTAACCAACCTGCTCTTCGGGCCTCGAAGCAGGCGTGACCCATTTCTTCCTTTAGTTCCTCATTCTCCAGCGCAATGGCCTCTCCTACAGCCACAAAGCGGCTCACGGCAGCACTGACCGCCTGGCCGACCTTCTGGATGGCCCGCGAGGTCTTCTCTGTCTTCTTTAGCTTGTCTTTGTGATTAATCAGGGTGGTTATCTGGAAGGAATGAGACACAGACGGAAATTCGGGAAATAAGGTTACAACGCGATTTCGAATCAGCCATTTAACGCGTGTCCGCAGAGAGTCAAAGAGAGAAAGAGGTGAGATGAGGTCTCCTGTCTCCATTTGTATTAGTTAAGAACCCTACAGTCGCACAGCTTGACACCATTTCACAGCAATGGTCTTCCCTCTGTGCTGGGATTAGATCCATCAATTATGCATTACCCATCCGTTTTCGATTTCCGCCTGGAAGAGTGACGTTCCCCCCTCCCAAAAGGGCAGGCACAGAGCTAAAGGACACCTGTAATTAAAGCAAAACGGCAGGATGCATTAAGCACCCGGGGGATGTGATTATTAGCAATCCATCACAAGCTTTCGCTACTTATCAACGTGACCATTCTTTGTCAACTACATGGTCGGGGAATGACATATGCTCTCATTTGTTTGTACTGCAAACAAGAGGACTATTAATCATTTAAGAATATAAACAGCTTGCCCCGTTTTGTGGCTTGAACAAAAACAAAGCCAGGCTTAGACAGTGAGACAGGCTGGGTTTAAATTTCTCCTATTCAGCAGTCTCTTGTACCTGAGATCAGAACTCCACGCTCTCAGGATTCCAATTCCTTCACCTCAGTGAATTCTGATCCGCCTGCATTACAACTAACTGTTACTGCCGTTTTTCCACCCAATACCACTCCGTCAGTTCTCTTTCACATCTTTTCCCTTATTATCCTCTTCTCGGCTTCATTATTCTGTAGGAGTGCTGAAAAAAACGAGTTCACCAGAAGGGTGACACTGTACAATGCGGTACGACACGGTACGGTAACAAATACGTGATCCCACATTTTGTCGTCATTTTCATCGCCAAGTGAGCTGTACCGGACCCAAGTACCAACACTGAATTTAGTTACCCTTCTTGCCCAGGTACCATATAGGTGGAGGTAGAAATAGTACAGACCATCGATTGGTGAAGCGCAACCATCGAATAATCGTTGTGATAATGTCTCTGGCTAGAATCACTTTTCAAATGTCGGGTTTTTTTTCTTTTTAGGAGCCAAAAATCACAATTTTACCATACATTTAAATGTTTCAGATAGTTTTTTTGCAGTGTCTAGTGCGCAATAGTTCAGCCTGTGAGGTAGACAAGCGGTAACACCACACATTTTAACGTAACACACTATAAACCTCTTTTTTATATATATATATTTGCGAATTTTGAGTAGTATTTCACTGATCGTTTCCATCACTAGTTACCTCAGAGAACACCTCCTACTTTCACGGGTAATGTTATGTGGTGGAAAATGGACCCAGGTACTCAACAATGGTACGGATAGTCCTAGATTCGAATTAGTAACTATATTGTGTCATGCTGTACTGTCCGGTGGAAACGCTCTCCAAATCATGATGCGTGGACATTGGGAAGGTGGAATCGGTTAGCGTTGAGTGTTTCACCAGACTAGCTAGTCTAGCAAGTGTTTATTAAAAAAAACTGCAATGAAACTTTTTATTTTTTAGTGAAATGCTTGGTTTTAGAGTAAAAATGACTTCCCCACAGACTTTCACAGGATATGTTTCAGTTTCAGAAATGGTCATGTGCATCTGCGAGCATAAAAACAGTTCATCGATATCATGTCATTAAATTATTTTGTGAATTATTAAATATACTTGTCCAAAACTTGGGCTTATGTATTGCCTTCACCACTAGTATTCTAGCCATAATCTAATAGCTCCAGTTGTGTTTAATCCTACTCCAAGAAATGTTCAACCCCTCAGTTACAGCATCAATATCCTTAGTTACAGGATCAACTTTTGCAAGTGTGACATTTTACTTGCTTTTACATATAAACATGTCTGACAAAGAGGCAGAAAATGTTTCCTTATGGGGTTAATCCATATTTATTTAAACTGGTGTATACCGCAATGAAGGATGAATACTCCAGACAAAGATATGGAGAGTTAACAAAAAATTGCAGGGCAGTTGCAGGACAGAACACTGAGGCAGCGCAATTTCATGTGGTCATCTGCTGGTAAAAGCGGACGTGCAGATACCCGTCACTACCCACAATATTCAACCAAACGGGGGCAATAAAGTAACCCCAGGTAAGTTATAAAATTAACAAGCGTTCTGTTTTTTATCAGGTCTCAACATAAAATTGAATTATAAGCCCAACTTTGTGAATTTTACATTACTGCATCGTTCCAGCATGACATTAGTGTTTCTTAAAGGAATTTTGCGACCTCGTTTTGTTTTGTTTTCTGCCCCATGGAAGTCTATAGCGGGTCATTTTTGCATCATCCCTAACTCTAAAACCAAGCATTTGAATAAAAAAAACCCTACAACTATTTTAAATAAATCTGAAGGCTGAATTGTGGTTTTCGAGGTTTAATGTTGGAATTAAGAATAGTCTACTGATATCACTATTATGAAATGATTCTAGTCACTTAGCTAACTCAAGTTAGGTACTTAGCAAACGGCAAGTGCTAGATAGTTAACAAGTTAGACCAGGGTTACACTTGCTGCATGACTATGTGTACGTGTGCGGACGCCGCAGCTACGCGAGCGTCATTGAGCCCATACTCGCTTCCGTAACGTCCGTACATCTGTAAGATTAAAAACGATGTCCAATAGGGGGCGGGTCACAGCCGAAACATCGTCAGCACCAGAATATCTTCTTCGACCACGTCCTGATTTTGCACAAGAAAGTAAACAGTGAAGATGGCGGGAGTTGAGGAGGCTATGATAACGTGCATCTTGAGAAAACGGCAGAAACAGCGGCAGCGGCGCCAACGTAGACGGTGCATCAGGCCATTAAACCAATCTCATCACCACAACGGAGTGTTTATTTCTCTCGTCCTACCGACCGGCGCGTTGCTTCACTATACTGCCCCCTGCTGTTTAGGCAGGTACCACACCACATGTTGCGAAAAAATTTTGGGACGTACACAATCGACGTGCTGAATGAACGCAGGATACGGACCGGCGCCATTTTAAACGTCCGTCTACGTTATCGACAGCAAGTATAAACCAGGCCTTCGCTAAGCTAGCTAGCAAACTAATTGATAACTCTTTAGGAGGCATTCATTAAATATTGAAGCTACATTTAACTAGTAACCTTGGTAATCTTATACCTGTAAACTTTTTAAACAGGTCATAACTTGCCCTCACTGATACTTTTGATTATTATTTTGTGATAACTGCTACAGTTGCTCAAATCATTGCCAGAAAGTCAAGATGGCTTACAGCGCATGTTGATCCCATGATCGAGGTCAGAATGGGGCGTAATGCGTGTGACTCTCAGATGTCTTTCTAAACTGGAAGTGATCCAAAGTGTGTGAGCGCGGCCCAGCGAGCTTAGTGCTGCTCTGGCGTTACAGCTCTAGAGCAATATGAGAAAGGTCTTCACCTCAATTAGGAGTGCTGTGCACAGCCTATTTAAGAGGTCACATGGGTTTCCATGTGGAATTAAAAGTGTGTGTAGAAAAGTGTGTGTAGAAAATGAAAATGTTGTGTGTCTATGGTGGCACAACACCCATGACTTCCTGTCGGTAAACACGAGTGAGACCGTGAAACTTGGTTCATCAGAAACAGGTCTAATCAGAGTCTGACCAAGTTTTTCGTCAACTCCAAACACATGTCTGTGAACCGTTCATGCTAAAGCACACTGCAAAATTTCCATTATACGCTGCTTTGTATCTACTCTAGCAGCAGTTCACCTCAGGGCGCAATAGCAAAAGGGGAGCGAGGGAATGCCGTCCCCACAGTTAAAAATATTAATGACCAAAACTATTCTCCTTGTAAAACTGGCATCCCACTTTTCTGCCCTCTTTGTATTAATGTTGTCGTCAATTGCCCATTATCTTTATTTTAATTTCAGCCATATTTAAGATTTACACACCAAGCTGTTTTTCATGTCAAACCAACAAGTTAGTCAAGGCAAAGCACGTGTTCACCTACTGAGGAGATGGTTATGTAGGATACACTTCTCCTGCTGTGGCTCCTCTCGACCTCAGGACTTGCCCGATTGATCCTGATGTTCTACTCCTGCTCTCCTGCTTTTTCATCTTGGAGCTTTCTGCACTTATGACTCACCTCCTACTTTAGTGGATAATCTCACCTGGATACCCTAAAGACTTGCACTTCCCAAAAGCTGCTTATAACTAAGACTTACCTTCCTGCTTCAGTGAATAATCTTGCCTGGATACTATAGAGTCTTGCCCTTCCCAAGAACTGGTGCGATGATCATAAAGACTGTCCCATGCTCATCCCAGGGCTCCTATTGAGAATATGATCAAACCGAAAATTCGGTATACTTTTAACAATTTACTTTTTTCCTATATGCCTGTATACTGTAGTGATTTATAATCCCACTACCCGATGTTACCCAGCAGAGGATAGGTTCCCCTTTGAGTCTGGTTACTCTCAGGTCGTCTCAGAGAGTTTTTCCATGCCACTGCTGTCGACTCCCTCATTAGATCTAGACCTAAATCCAAATATCTGTAAAGCTGCTTTGTGCCCATTTCCGTTGTTAAAAGCGCGATACAAATAAAATTGAATTGAATTGAATGTGAAAATGCTTTTATTGATAATGCTGTGGATTTCAACCTTAAGAAATGGCAAAGCAAACACTACAACAAGATCGCCAAAGTTAACCAATGACTGATGTCCAGTGTCACAAATTCATAGTTTTGTCCATTTAGCTGAAGGTCATTTGTGTTTATGATAATGCAGTAAAAGTACAGCGAATGTTGATCGCTGTTAACATGTTCATATCTGTAAATTTGTACTTATTTGTACTTAGAAATTTCTGAAAATGTCAAGCTAGTTGAAGTTCCTGTTGATCCTCTCAGTAGAATATATTAGAAATGCTATATAATAGTTAGTAGAAATGTTATGTAACCATTTGCTAGGCCGTTATATTTGCTAGGGAGTCAGAACACTAAGGGAAGCAGTGTAGAAGCAGTAGTAGTAGTTTGATGGATTGGATTGTGTTGCAACTGGTGGAAAACAAAAATTGTAGAAGAATATCCCAGCTGCGGTTGGAGGAGCACTTATTTGTGTTGAAGGAAAACTTCCTGTGTTGTTGGCAATGCTTGACCTTCAACCACCGAATCGACAAACGAATCCGGCATCACGGCGTTTAGCGCACAACAAGCAGAACATTTTTAGTTGTTTAATACTTACGTTGCTGCCTAAACTGCAAAGAACGGTGGATAATTCCACACTTTTACTCCTCAATCCTATAACAATGTTAGCTTAGGAACTAGGATAATACGCTTTAGGGTTTGGAAATGTAAAGAATCACAAAACGTTAATTATGGTACAACACATTAATTAGGCTGTTACATGACTAGGCTGGCTTTTTTTTTTTTTACAATTCGACCACAGGTCCATCTTTAAGTCAGGGCACAATGCTTAGAAAAAATGTATAGCTTATAAAAGATGCTTTTTGAAATGTGTTGTGCTACAAAAGAATGCAATTGAAAATAAAGGCAACTGGTCTGAGAAATCCACATCCCCCCCCCAATGTGGATTTTGGCCTGTAGGATATGAACATGCCGGTCCTGTGGTCTTGCTTTACCAACTTCCTCTAGAAATATTCACATGGAAGAAAAGCAGCTTTACTTTGAACAGTGCCAAGGATCTTTTGTGAAATCAACACAATGACTGTGATTTCACAATAATCGAACTACATTTTTATAAACTCCTTCAACACCAGTGTTACTCTCGCTCTCCCTCTCTCTCTCACACACACACACACACACACACACACAGTAGCAGAGAAATTCCTAAGAGTGCCTCATTATGAACACAAGTTTGAGCCGCACTGTATGCGTCATCAAGCCTAACATCTACTATAGAGATAAAAGCTGCATGCTTTAGAACAGAAAGATAATCTGACTCCAAATCAGGGCAATAAAAGCAGAAGCACTTGCCAGCACCTCCCATGGTCTCTGATGGATTGGGTATGAAAGGAAACAGAACAATAGAGCTGCTGGCTGGGCCAATATCATTCTTCTATCGTTCCTCTCAAAAAATATGAGTTTGTATGTCTGTTTGAAATTCTTCCTACACCATCAGTCCTGCAATCAGGCTCAAGGCTTTCAGATATAAATCATTCTGCTGAGGAGAAGTTTATAAGACTCCACACTCCAGATACTGTGTATAAAAGAAGAAAAGGATCAAATTGGATTAATATTGACAACGTCCCGAGGAGGCACTCCAATTCATCCATCATGTCTAATTGCTTTTCAAAGATCGCCCATGTTTGTTCATTATTTGTTCATTTTCATATCTTATCATCCTCATAAATACAAATCACTGTATTTAGTGATGCACAAAGACACGCTGAGCACACTTTGATTATTGCAGTATGAGAATATGGAAGAAATTGACAGGACACGAACTCTCGAGAGCAACATTAGCTACATCATGTGCAAGTTCAGAACCAGCGCATACATAAATTAGGGATGCACCAATCCGATGCCGGGTATTGCTATGGAAACACTGGATCATTACCGTATCAGGTTTGATATACTTTCAGATCTGATCCACTGACGTATTTTGTGTTATGAACTCGTGTGATGTTGACTGACACGACACAGACCGCGCACTTGAACATGGGACACAATTTGTCTTGCATCTGTTAACTTGCAGAGACTCGGCTCGGTTACTTGGATGCCAGTATCCAAGTGTGATGAAACATATATAAAAGTTAAAAGTTAACTTTTGCCATTGCACTCCGTCAGAACCCAAAATGAAGAGGACCCCCATTTTAATTTCCCCTTGGATGGAACTGTCACATTCTGATCACTTTGTACCAGAGGCTGTCAGCGCCTGCCAATGCCATGGATTCTCTTGGCATTGGCACTCTAGGTTAGAGAATAGAGGGGGTGAAGCTCATAAGGCTGGCAGACGCCATAATGCTCGCTCATTATGCTCATCATACACGCAGATGGACATTTAGCAACATGCAGCAAAATCCCAGCGAGAGGTGACATTGTGGCTGCTTTTCTCAAATGAGCCTTCTCTGGGTTTTAATGTCTTTAAGGAAGAAACCTCATTACCCTAGAGCCTCGTCCTCAGAAATGTGATGCAAAAATAAGATTGTTCAAGGGGGAGGGCTGGCAGAGTGGAAGGTGAGTTCATGCCGAGTACACATTTTAATAGCGGGGACCATATTGTCTCCACAGCCCAGATTAGATGATGGTAAGTGTGCTAGTCTGCATCTAGCCTGAAGAAAGGCAGATAATTAAGATCAGAGAGTGGAACAGGCACAGCACGCCAGGTCGGAGAGGACACGAGCTATTCAAGAGCCCCTGGCATGCCACGGTCAATGGGCAGTAAAGTACATATCTTTTTCCCCTTCACCCTCTGGCTCCACCAGCTCGCTTTGTACGCGGCCAGTCAGTGATGCAGTGCCTGAGCTTATCCTTCACAGTGAGGTTGCATATTGTACATGTTCAGTCAAAATTATTACACATTATCAGAATGCATCTCGTCTATTCATAAGCAGGGGACAGAGTGTGGGCACACTGAACATTAAAAAAGGTTACAAAACGAATGACTATGCATTTAAAAGCACCCACCAAACAATCATGGTTACCCTCACACTTGTACGCTTTTGTAAAATGTTTCAGAAATTTAAAAAATAATAATAATAAAATAAAAAATCCTGAGAAACTCATTCAAGTCAGACACTTCAAAATTACTAAGAGCCATTCATGTTGGCCTTCCTACATTCGAGAAGTCTGAAAGCAATCTGAACAATCAAGGCAATAAAGAAACACATTTCAAATCTCTAAGGGGTTTGCTTTTGTAAACAGTGAAATCATAACCTCTTATTTTGTCTCAAAATGGACTAGAATAGTGGTATTTGAAATATGAGGCTTCTAAAATATGTTCTTTTTGAGACTCAAAGATATATGTTCATAAATAAGATGACGAATTCCTGATTGTGGCTTAAAGAGAAAGAAAAAAGAAAAAAGTATTTTTGCACCCCCAAATGGATCATACAGGTTTTATGCAGTCTACACTGTTAAAAACTAAATTCTTAAAGCGCTCCTGATGTTAAAACAAGTTTATTCACATGGCACACGGGAGCAGCTAAAACGACAATCCTAACTGTTGTAGCCTACATGGTACATCACAAAGATTAGAGAAGGTGCTGGAAAGATGCCCAGTCTAATCTCCCTTCCTGTCAATCCTTTTGGCTGGTGGAACATTGTTCAGTTGTTTCTGTCTCAGCTAGCACACACACACACACACACACACACACATCACCTAACATCATAGCAACAACACAAACTCCTCCAAACCATATTTTGATTTAGCACCTGTTGATTTATGCCTATAGCCAGGGCTTAATTTGAGGGCAGGATACCAAACTATGCCATTCCTCTGTTTAAAAAATAAAATAAACAACCAACCCTCCCTCTTGGTAAAACTACCACCTCCCTTGTCTATCCCCTTTGGATGAAATGTTAGGCAATATCACCATTTGCGATATTTTTAATTAAATCCATTTTTGAGATTTACACAGAAGGATTTCTTCATGTCAAACCGATGATATTAGGATTGCACCTGCAGAGGAGGAGAAATCAGGGTTGCCAAATTGGACTGACTGTTTCCAATCCTGTCACGGTTGAACACCTTCCCAACTGACTACTAAACTCAAAACTGTCTAGAAATTGTGGCTAAATTGCATGTCAACTAAATTATATCCATCACCAGCACATGCGTATTTGTTGCCAGACCAATGGGATGAAGAATATCCCAACTTGTCGGACACGAACTGGCAACCCTTGTAGAAATGCATGCTTTGGATCAGTAATGCAGTGGAGTGTTTTTTAACGCTGCAGCGTGCCGCAGTTTCAACCTTCAGAAAAGGCCATGCAGAGCCAAAAGATCTGTGGACTTGGTTTAAAAAGAAAAAAGTAGGTCTGATAACCGGCCTTAACCCATTAAAGAGTACATTTTAATACATCATTCCGCTTTAATTAGACCATTACATGAGTTGGTGAGCTAACTAAACACACTGGTTAATATGGTGTTTTTACAATTCAACACTGTTTATAGCCTAAATCTAATTTTAAACAGAAGCCTAAATAGGACTTGGGTTAGTGTTATGGTTAGAGTACTAACTGAAACATGTGCGACACAGCTTTGATAGGAGTTCCACTCGATACCAGAAAGCGTTCCTTTTCAGAGGCAAGCTGGGAAATCCTTGAAATCATTCTATCTGGAGCTTTTTTTGTGCGAATGTTAGTGCTCTGAAAGTGCTCCAATGTGGGGCCCTCATTAAAACAGAGGTCTTTTGTTCTTAAGCATAACCTAGCCACGTGTGTTTTCCCCTCGTAGTCAATGCAGCTTTCTCCTCGCTAATTGCTAATGAGCACTCAGAGAATCCACAAGGATCCTTCACACAGTTGGGAAAGTGCAGGTCTAGGTTAGGAACTGCCCTACTCCACACACACACGCACGCACGCACGCATTACAGTGAATACCTGCATTAAATCAAACCAGGGGGCCTATGATGAGGTAACATGGGCCTCATTAAGGAACTTGCTGAAGTATTCCAGGATTGTCGATGGCTAAGGCATAACAAGCTAGAGCACACGCACATGTAGCACAAGTCACTGCCATAAAAAAATATAGTCTCAACATTTTCACACTTATTACTCTCGCCAAAGAGGAGTCCTGAGTTAGCTAATGCTAAAGGAATGTGTTTTTTGGCTTGGCAAGTATGACCATCATACATCAACACTCAGTTTTCATTACGTGAGCTCTTTAGGCTCAACATAAAGACAGCAATGATGCGTACCACATGTGAGGCTTGGCGTCGGATGCATTCCTGGCACTTTATGTGCGCCAATTAGCATGATTTCAGACGGAGGTCCCAAATATGATGAATGTTTAGGTGTAGCTGAAAACTTTGAAAACTTGGCTTCCATCTTAAATGCCATCTGCCCAAGCAACAAACTTTTCAAAAGGGTTTCAAAAGAAATGCTGCATTCATGACACCCGAGAATGAATGTGAGATTTTTCTAACTCGGAGCACATCGTACTTCTCACCGTAGCGCGTTCATGCAACCTTAACAGTTTGAAGTCGGAGGAAATGGACGCTCATCAAAAGCTGGCACTTGTTTGGCTTCTGTGTGGACATAAAAAGTTTCATCAAATGCTCTCTAAAAAGTGTGCCATCTGATCAACAAAAATCCAATTAACCTTTTGGCACAAATATAAAGTCAAATATCGGCTACAAAGGCTTATGAAGCGTTCAAAGTGGGAACTGGGACGTTTTTGACCTCCAAGTGGGAAAAATCCATTTGAACGTGCCTCCAGCTCATAATTCCCATTCAGACTTTTTCAAGAGCTCAGACGACATCTTCAAATTGGAATTTCATGGAATTTGTGTCATGACTTCAGCATCAAAAACAAACTAACTAACTACCCTTCTCGTTCTAACTTTGCACTATGGGTGACGCCATGTTGAAATAATGTCACATACTTTTCGAGTGGGAATTACGAGTTGGAGGGCCTTTCGAATTTATTCTTCCTACTCCGGACGGTTGAAATCCTAAAGAACAGTGGACCAGCACACTACTAATGCAGTGTTAACATGAAAAGCAAGGGAGTAATTAGATATGACAGGAAAAGCTGGATCTTATCAACCTTTGCAGAAAGCCTCCGTGTCGATGTAGCAGTGGAGGCAAAGTAGTGTGGTCCTTCTTATCAGCCAGCTCTACATAGCACAGATACAGGGCTCTAATCCAGAGCCCTCAATGTGATTTAATGCAGATGGACCTTGTCAGCAAGATGTTTGGCTGCACGGGGGAGAGGAAAACGGGAGTGACGCATGGCTATACAGATCTTCACGAATACTAGGCCAACAGTACCCAATGATGAGTAAGCTTTGTGCACATCCCAGAATAAGCGAGTACCAGGCAGCAGAGAGATGTCAAGCTTTATACATTTGAAGCTATACCAGTTCGATTGCCGAAATAACAGACCTGGTACCTTACCGGTATATGTATGGGTGGCAATAATGAGTGGTTTTCATTCACTTCAAGGAGAAATCTTTAGATTAATCAGCAGACCCTTGTTCATTCCCTATGCATAAAGAAACGGAGGTAAATTCACACAGGAGTCACGCAAACCTTGGCTCGAGTTATCTGGGATGTGTTAAAGCTGCGTGTGTGCCGGCTGCTTGAAGGTTGCATACTCGTTCCGTGCTTCAACTCCTCCACACTTTCTTTTCATTCAGTGGAGCACAATACCTCTTTTCACGGAGCTCTGGTCCGTTCTGAGCGTGATTACTGATGACCAGGGGCAGGCAGGCAGGTAAGCTAGCAATGTGGCATCAGAAAGCCGGTAAAATACTATTCTTTAGGTCACATAGACAAAATCCACATAACGACAGACGTATGCTAAAAGGAGAGCATGTCATTAAAAAAAAGCATACAGTATAAGAGATTACATTACGGCTGAGTGGACATAAAGCACCATGAAATCGAAAGTTTTCTTTCGCTAACTAAAGCAAATACAGTGAATGACAATAACAACCTAAAAAATTCAGGGCATTCAGTCTCTGCACTGCTTGGTCCCAAATCATCTGTAGCCAATTATCTAGCCTGTCTCTCTTCCATGACACATCATGACCACCCACTGGGTAAAATGAAGGCTGCAAACACATCTTCCTGTGAGCACAGGCCTCCCTTAGCACAGTAATCTCACCTTTGCAAACCTGAGGCTTTCGATACTGGAGATCCCAATCTTTCGTCCTGTAAACAACACGGTCAAGTGCCAACCCCAAAGATAATAGTTTTGACAAGGATAATAACTGGCTTCTGTGTGCGTGCATCTTCAGCCAAACACCATTTAAACACAGCCATGATCAGAAAATTAAGTGTAAAGATCAGGGATCAGTGCTGGACCAAAACAACTACACTACAGGACAAAGGCATGGAAACAAAGTAGTGGTTAAAAGTTTCAAGAATATTTCATAAATACGTCAATTTGCCAACTAACACATGTTTTCGTGACATCTAGTCTGAACAAAGGTTTTTGAATAGGAAAAAATAAAAAAATATGTATCTCTATTATACAATTTACAATCTGCAAAATTCCAAGATGAAAAGTTAAAAGTGAAAAGTGGGTGTATCCTGCAACAAGACAACAATCCAAAACATCAGGCAAACCAAGAGGATTATTACAACTGAGAGGGTCCAAAAGCTGCTCAGAGGACACGAAAGAGGTTGGAGGCAGCTATAAAGGCAAACAGTGGGCATACAATTTATGGGGAATATTGAAGTCACATTCAGAAAGAAATGAAATGCAACTGATATCATTTTAGGGGTTTTCCACTATTAACATTTTAACATTACAACAACACTATTTTTCATACATGTGAAAATGAAGAAACATCTGTAAAAACTAAACACACTAAATGTCTTACATTAAATTAGGGCCATCACTAACGATTATATTGGTAATCGAGTAATCTACCGATTAATTTGATGATTTGTCTTGAATGAAGAACATGTTATTTTTATTAAGAAATTAACTGTCAAGTCTTGAAAAACGATTACAAATATAAACTCAAATTGTTTACACATTAAAAAAACATTTTTTTTAATCTCATTGTTTACATCATAAAATGAGATATTTAATGAAAAATATCACTGTCAAAAACTGGGCTACAAGTGCACACAATACTATTTAGGGCTGTACTGAAAAAAATACTACAGCATGTAGCGTTGCAGATACCATCGAATTCTTCAGACTTCCGAAAAATGCTTACAGTGAGGTGGAGCTTTGTAAGAGCTTGCAAGGACCTTATTATTACCCATCAGTAGAAATCAATTAGAAGAACAAATAAACAATTAGTGTATCCCAAATTTGGTTACAAAAGCATGCAGACAATTCTTTTTTTTCCTCCGCTTAGTAATATGCTTAAATTCAGCGGATCGTCTCGTCTGATCTGAGGTCGCGTTCGATAAGAGTGCCGCGTGAATGCGGGGACTCTCTCTACCCCGTCGCCGCGCCTGTATGAGCGGCAAGAGCCGCTCGAGGAAACGCGGTCGGACGGAAAGAATGGAGGGGGAAAAACACGGCGAAACGTGGCACCGAAGCGCGGATGGAGACCGTGTGAGTGACCGTCAATCGATTAGGCGCGAGCGAAGAGGGAAGAGCCCAGCGCCGAATCCTCCAGAACCTCGCGGGCATGAGGAAATGTGGCATACGAAGCCTCGAGGCGTAAAATCTTAATTCGAGCATTTTTACTATTCGAGGTACTCGAATAATCGTTTCAGCACTACATTAAGTTTCTTTGTCTTCCTCATTTTGTCCTAAGGGTATGCAAACTTATGCACTCAACTTCATGAGGAAAATCCTACACAGTTTATGTTGATAACAGGGCCTTACATTGACCAGTTTCTAATTATGTACAAACTCCTAAATTAACACACCTAATTAATTAGTCAGAATGTAATATGTCAGGCTGTCATTAAGCTAAAGGAAGAGACTTTTGATGAATGTAGAATTAAAGCAACAACAAATCAAGAATAAGTTAATTACACATTGCTGCTGCAGTCATTTAGTCAAAACCTTTTGTTCCATATTAATAAACATATTACTCTCTGGTATCTCTTAAAGGCACTTTCTGTACTCAGATTCGGATGCTTGCCAAATCAAAGATGGACTTCGAACTCGAATGTCTTGGATTAACAAAAAAACAAAAAAACAACAACAAAAAAATAAACATCTTGATAACTTCAGGCTCGCGTTGTGCACTATGCATTCCAGTAGGTAGTGTTCTCCTGGCATCCTCCAAACCCAGATTCGTCCATCCGACTGCCAAATGGTGAAGCGTGATTCATCACTCCAGAGAACACGTTTCCACTGCTCCAGAGTTCAGTGGCGGCATGCTTTACACTACTCCAGCTGACGCTTGGCATTGCACATAGTGATCTTAGGCTTGTGTGCAGGTGCTCGGCCATGGAAACCCATTTCATGAAGCTGCCGACGCCCAGTTCTTGTGCTGATGTTGCTTTCAGAGGCATTTTGGAACTCTAGTGATTGATGCAACAGAGGATAGGCGATATTTACGTGCCACGCGTTTCAGCACTCAGCCTCCCCGCTCTGTGAGTTTGCATGGTCTACCGCTTCGTGACTGAGCTGTTGTTGCTCCTAGATGCTTCCATTTGACAATAATAGCACTTACAGTTGACCGAGGCAGATCTAACAGGGCAGAAATTTCCCAAACTGACTTGTGGCACAAGCGGCATCTTATGACAGTGCCACCTTTAAAGTTACGGAGCTCTTCAGTACGACCCATTCTACTGCCAATGTTTGTTTATGGAGATTGCATGACTGTGTGCTTGATTTTATACACCTGTTAGCAACGGGTGTGGCTGAAACACCTGAACTGGAGGGGTGTCCACATACTTTTGGCCATATAGTGCATTTCTCAGCATTTTCTTTTTTATTTTTTTTTATTTTAAGCAAATCTGGTTAGATTAGGTTACATGCTGCTCTAATCACTCCTAACAGGGGAATTCCGGAAAACTAGCATTTAATATGTTGCCATGATATGTAGTACTCTGTAGCGCGGTATTGCCTCTCTCAGCTGCAGCCTTCTGGCAGAATTCAAGATTTTGTATCGTTGTCGAGTTTACATGGCTATCGATGTATATACACTACAAAAACCAGCATGAAATAAGCAAATACATCATACAATTACTAGGGCATCCTCACCAGGGAAAAAAAAATCATTAGTGGTATGCGATTAAAAACTACTAGCCAGTCATAGGTCAGGGGGTGGGATTTGTCAGAATATTGGTGAGGGGAAACAAGATGGAACAAGATAACCTTTTTCCCTGATCAAAAATAATGATTCAGTGAATGACTGCCAATATGAATAAACAAAGTATGGCTTCAAATTAGAATTTATCCACAACCTTATTCCTGGAACAAATGCAAATGCATATAACAGAGTGTCTATAAAGAGCCAAGTGAGAGGCAGTGATGCTGTGATTAAGAGCCCATAAGGTATGCGTTTGAGGATAAACCATATAGTGGATGATTTCTAAGCCTTTTCCTGAGAAGAGATAACATATTGCTACACTGGATTGTTCAGTGGTGACTCACTGCAGCGAGTGCAAGAGAGCACAGGCTGTCTCTGTTAAAGAGTGTTATAGCAGAATGGTGAGGGACCTTAAAGACTTGTTATGCTTTTGCCACCCTCTTCAGCTGTCATGCTCCATCACCTGCCCTGATTGATGAACAGTGAAAAGAAAAAGAAACCTCCAATATGACCTCTCACTTCTGTGGATGAGAGCAGGACTCTTTAGGTATCACAGGAAACTAAAAGGTGATGAAATATAATTTCTCAAAAGCTAAAAGTATGCAGCATGCAGTGAAACCCAGCTGTAAAGCTCCTCAGTTACTGTTAACGTTGGCAATTAGTATACAAGTTCAGTATATAAGGAGCTCGCATTTGTTTAGCTGAAACTGTGGTCCATTACGTGGTTGCAGAAATGAGGTCTTCCTAAATAAAGAAGCAGGGAAACGAAGTGAGAAAACATATTTAAGTCTAACTCTTCTGTAAAATCTTTGTGCACTATATACGTTTTATCTAAACCTTTTTATACCATGTTTGGTTGGGAACAACATGTTATGGCACTTTTGTATTAGGCATAATGAATTGTGAGAAGCATGTAAATTCAAGAAAGACTTTTTACTGCACTAAATGTCGAATTACTGGACTGCTTTGTTATGAAATTTTACCTAATTACCAGGCCTTCAAGAGCTGAACCTGAAATCAAAACTGACCTTTTTTTGTTTTTTGCCTTGCTAGCTCGTGTCCTTGATCAGACTGCGCACGATTCAGCTGTACTAATCACTTAAAAGACAAAATTCTTCTTTTCACTAAAGTGCAGCAACATTTTTCCACCTCTACACGGCCTCCGAGTTTTTGATTATGTCCCGATAGAATTGCAGGCGGGACAAAAAAATATATAATAACCAATCAGAGTCACACAAACACACCCCCACACACCCCCCGCGAGTTAACTCGCGCTCGCAGCGATACCCATTAACTTTTCACAAGCCAATCAAATCCCGATGAATAAACAAAGTCCCGCCCACCCAAATATGCGGTTTCGCTCAGAAATACGTCACGTTGCAGTAAAAAAATTAATCCGTTTGAATTTCCGTTTCACGTTGTCTTTTAAATTTAAAATTCTTTGCAGTTGCTGTAGTCAGAGTATAAAATGCTTAGACAACTCTGAAGGCTATCTTGCACTGAGCTGTTAAACACTCTGCTCACATCCATATGTGCAAATGACGAGTGTTTATACACTGTGCCTTTGTTTTCCTGTGGGGCCATGGGTTTGTTTTCTCTGACTCCACTCTGTGGGTGTAGCAGCAGTAAAGCCATACATTCCACCTTCTCCCTGGGAAACTGTTCCTTCACAAAGAGATGGCTGTTGTTTAACGTAGCTATAAAAACTCACAGCCAAACAGGATCGAGAGCCTAACACACAGACATGCATCCAGCCCCAGAACAATCTCATATAAGGGAAAAACATTTGAGAGATGGGCTTCATTAAAACACTGACTTTTAAGGCATAAAGAAATGTTTTAGGCATTTGCTCGTCTCCTGCTTGCCAAATCAAAGTTTCAGAGTGTAATGTTTCTTCTCCCTTTCAAAACCACAGCAACACAACAGCCTGGCCTCCGATTTCCTAATAAAGAAGAACGCTATCTGTGGCCTCGAGTGGCTCAGGTTTTTTCTGCTTAGTGAATGCAAGTTGTTTTTCATTTCTGTGACCATTCAAATGGCAGTTACTGTCTGACTCCTTTGATCCAGTTTTTCACGTGTATGGTTAGAATATTAAATCAATCAATACTGGCCACTCACAGTATAATTTTTTCTTCCAAAATAATTATGGCCTAGAAAGAGAGCACAGCAAGACATGAAAAGTAGGTTATAATAATAATAATAAAAATAATAATAAAAATAATAATAATAGTAAATCTCTCTCTCTTGCTTTTTATCACTTCTATGGAACCTGGAAGCACAGACCTCACCAAAATCCCAAAAAGTGGCTACTTAACTGCATGACCGTTTTCTGTAAGCAGAATAGGCTGATACCGGGATGATGCTTTTACCCAGATACAAAGCCACAAAGGGCGGTACAAAATTGTTTTATTAATGCTTAATGTCAGGCATACACTGCGATTTGAGCCCCTTGTCAACCCGATTTGGCTGTCGCCGACCGATCTTCAGAATCGGGCCAAATTTCAGCCGCACTGGCCGTCGGTTGATGGACAACATGAGGGGAGGTAGATATCGATGCCCAATTAACACCGCACATGTAACGTGGACTACCAGCCTTCTAAACGGAATAGAATAGTAAACCGTGACGCTTTTAATTGAAGTTAATCTTGAATCGGTTAATCTCAAAATCTCTATCTGCAAATAGTATTTGTTTTATCTGCATCAGATATTTTTGGAAAAAATGCCAGACTGATGACATGTTCTCATTCCAGCACATGTGGTTGAATTTAGATGACATGATCTCCACCAATAGCAGCACCTCATTGTACAATGTCAAGAGGTTGCGCACGCGGACGAATGCAACATCAAATTAAACCGGATGGTCAGTTGTTTGGCCAGACTCTGAGGTTGCCTTTTGTGCTTCATGTCCAAGCAGAACACAACATTAACATTAACATTAACATTAACGCAGGGTGCATAGGGCCAAATCTGTATGTGACTAGTTCGACGAGCATGACTGAACTTTTGACTGGCCTGCAAAATCTAAAAACTTGTGAGATTATTCGGAACAGCAGGTGAAACACCAAAATAGTCACCCACAAACTCTAGCTGATTTGCACACCCAGTTAGTGGATGAGTGGGCTAAAATTGACAGGATCTCAAGACACTGGTGGAATCCTTACCTGACAGGATTGGCGCCGTTATTAGGGCGAGGGGAGGCGTAACCAAGTATTAGGGAAGAAATGACACATGCGACTAATTTTTTGCCCGGGGAGCTTATTTTGTGTCACACATCAGCTTTAATTGATTGGCCAGAGAGAAGGAGCTTTCGCCATCCAGTCACATATTTACAACGGGATCGGAAATCGCCCGATTGATCCTTCCTTTCCTACTTTTAGCCTCAGCATTAAAACTTGAAAATATAGTATTGTTTTAGCAGGATATTCTCAGTCAATTTCCATATTGCCTTCCTGTTAGTTCGGTGAGCAATTCATTATAATAGACAGATGATTGAAGTGATTTAACTGTCATAGTGCACTTTGTTTGTTGAGAAAAATGGAAAACTGAGAAAATTAGATATTGATCTTGACAGAATGGGAAGCTATAAACTCTTTGATTAGAAGAATTCTCAGGTGTATTTAATGTTAGTGTCTAGAAGAGTTTAAGGTCTTAACCAAGCCCAGAGCAATGTCAAATGTCCAAGTCTAACCTTTAGCTGCATTCCTTCCCCAAGGCAAACCGAAACCCACAGACGATTTTCACTCTTCTTCTTTCAGTCGCCTCACTTACATCAGTTAAAAGAGCTCATTAAAAAGTCACCACTTAAATCAGTGTTTTACTTTAAAGTTATAGGGGCTGCACTAAAGGAGCAGAAGCGTGATTTACTGGCAGAATACAGAGTGCATTTTACAGTGCTTAGGAGTTGAAGCCTGTGGGGCTTTGGCAATGAGTCACACATTACAGTCAAATGGAGAATGTATCCAGGTCTTAGCCCTTAAGGGTTCACCTATGATCCCTATCATTTCTCCCTCTGAAAGGAAACGTCCCCTGGCCACACAGGAACATGCCGGGCTCATTCACGTAACCGGACCCTTTTCCGGGAATGTTGTGACCACACCATGGTCTGCACACAAGAATACACCGAACCACCGCCACACCACCGACTCGGACTCGCCGCGCAGTTCTGAGACTCGCCTCGGACTCGCATCAAGTTACTTGTAAACATCTCTGATGTAATTATATCTTCATGAATAACTATTCATGTATGATCAGTCAAAATTTAAAGGCAATGAGAGACAAAATGTGAGAATTTGAGGTCATGGAACTGTTCTAAACAATTTACAAAACTTGATTTGAGTCTGTACTCAAATCAATTAATGGAGGTAAAAATATCTATTCCAACATTAAAACTCATGGTCACTCTCAATATGAACCCCAGTTGTCAGCAACGCTTGTGTCCGTGGCACCAAGAGGTTCTAAAGCTGTAAAACCAGCTGTCCTGACCAACCCGAATTTCACTACCTATGCGTCTCTGGGAACCTGAAAAGCAGATGGCAGCAGACAGACTGTCTTCAAGTCAAGCCAGCCACCACCAGGAAGAAAAGAAAAAAAGCCACTAGGCACCGGCATAGAGACAGTCAGGCGTGAGAGATTCCCATCCAAAGCCTCCTGCCAACTAGCTGGATCCTGCACTGAGAGCCCTTAATCAATATTCATGAAGAGGATTGGGGAATCCGACAACATAGCAGCCAAAGCTCCTGAGCGCATGGCTAATGTTAGCATTATTTAGCATTTGCATTATCAGTGCTTATCTGACCAGAGAGCGATGCACACAGCTAATCCCGTCGGCCCAAGTGGGACATGACTGATGGAACTAATTACCACAAGGGGCAGCTTTTAGGTCTGACTTAAGTAGGAAGCATGGAGAGATAAACAGGGAAAGCAAACGGTACCTCACTGCCATGCTGAAATGTGCTTTTCCTTTATCTGGCTTTCTTTATGGCTGTGGAGCACAAAAAACAAAACTTCTTGCTTTCAATAAGTCTTGTGTGTTACGTGTTATACGAGAACCATGCAATGCACCAAATTCTATTCGGTTACCAATTCATACCTTCACCATGACATGACATAATTAGAGGGTGCAGTCCAGTGGTGTTACCTCAAAAGTTAAAAAAGAAAAATCAATCATCCTATCAACTGTATGATTTGAGGGGTCTTCTAAAAAATCGATTAACTTCTTTCAAAATACCTCTTTAAATAACTTGCTTTCATGCTCGGATGAAAAAGCGAAAAAGAGCCTACAGAAAAGATTCTTCTGCATCACTTGAGGCTCCAAACATTTATACTAAACGTGTCTAGTTTTAACTGGAACTCCAGTTTGGAAGTAAAAAGAAAAGAAAAAAGAAAAAGAAAAGAAAAATCAAGGCCTTCTCAACAGTTTCTAATGCTATACATGCTACAATGGTATAGTCTATGCCATACGCATGTATACAAAGTACACTCACTTTTTTATAACCAGGCTGTTGGTGTATAATGATGTCCAATAATGAATTTACTCACAGTATGCCCACCACTTCTACTGGACTACACCATTAGTGTGCTGTCAGCGGATCTAATGTTAAAACAACCACATGCCTGTGAAGAACATCTAGTTAGAGACTCAAAACTAGTTTACTCTTGGAGCCTTAAATATGGTTTAGACATGGTGACAGTCATTCAACACTGTTGTGAGAGTAGGACAAGTGCTGTCCACTGCGACAATTAAACCCTCAAGAATTCAGAGAGGCCCTACTGCCGGGTCAGCTGTGTGAGAGAGAAAGTCGAGTGTAGAGGGGTTATTGCAACACTGCTGCAAAGAAAGCCATTGCTTGCTGGTAGGTACTGGTATATAGTAGGGACAGAACAGCTTCCAAAACGAGAACCGTTCAGTTCTTCATGCGTGTACCCTGATGAATCTGAGAAAAGCCCCTCTCACACATACTTTTCACACATGCATTTTAACAACAATTAATCGAGAAGGGGTTAAGTGTGAATGCAAGAGTCTAAAATCCAGGGTAGGTTGACAATTTACCAGGACAAGACCCAGTACAATTTGTGACCTTCTATCTGGGTAGACCTTCTATCTGGAAGAGTCATTTTGAGATTTGGGCAATCAAAGTTGACATTCTAGATAGCAAAACTCTAAATAATGAAATCTAAATCTACAGTTCAACAAGGCCGACACTTTAAGGCTACTTCAAATTTATGTTATCAAAATTCTGAGACGATTATAAAGTGGATTTTTGAACAGTGGCCAAACACAAACAGAACCTTATTATACTTTAAACTCAAATACTGTTTAGTTTTATAAGGTTCTATCTGGCTGTAACTCAATCCTTCAATTTAAATAAATGACTAATACATGGTATAAGTCAGCAGAGAAAGAAATTTTTAAGCATATTAAGGGCACATTATGATCAGATATGCTTTTCAATAGGTTTAATATTTTGAAACGTATTCTCGAAGATCTAAAATGAAAGGTATTTCGCTTCTGAAAATCTGAAAAAGTTATTCCTAAAGATTTTTTACTTTAAATTTTAAAACATTTAACAATAGCATATTAAAATACATTAGAATATACAATACATATTTCTACACACACACACACACACACACACACACACACACACACACCTTCCAAACTGTCAAAGTCTGCTAGCCGAGTTCAGTCCCGGATGCACTGGAAGGTTCAGTTTATTGAGCATATTGCATGTAGCTAACTACCGTCAGTAATATTTAGTGCTAATGTTATCTGACGTAAGCTACAATATTAGCTTTTCGCTGCACTAAAGACTTTCTAACGTTTACACATCGTAAGACCGGAACTGTCGGTAGACCAAGACCAATCCTGTATTGTACACTTACTGTTTGTTACCCTCATCGAGCAAAACAGCTACAGCTAAAAGTTGATGAAGTTTATGTGGTTAACTCGTTTTCGACCAAAATGCCAGATAAGAACTTTATAATACTGAGGTCACGAATTGCCGGGAAATTATCAGGTGAGCTCATGTGTGCTGATACATTACCAGGAAAGATGCGCCAACACTTTTTGAGGCAGTTTATTTAAAACAATAGCACAGTAAAGAGACAACAGGAAGAAAAGCCCAAGTCATCAAAGAAGACGACGAAGAACAGGCAAAATGTCTGGAAATTGGAGTGAAGCTGTTAGCCAATCGTGTCAACGACGAAATTCCTTGTCAAATGAAACGTCACAGTGCGGGATGCGCCATTTATGAGCCAATCCCCAGCAAGCTCAGAAAACCTGGTACAAGTAGAGAAAAACAAACCGACGTGTTTAAATTGTGAATTCCGCCGAATACAGTGGTTTGTTATGCCCCATATTGTGTAACCGGACACCGCAAGTGTGAATGCGTGCATCCCGGTAAAATGCCATTTGAAAGCTGCATGTGTGAATGACGCATAGCCAAAACGTAGCTGCTCGCTAGCTCCCCGAATGTGAAAACACAGAGTTGCCCCAGAAATGAACTCTGTAATCCATTACAAATGGCCCCGCATGAAGAAATCATCTGCTTGGGGACACTAAAGAAAAGGATACTAAAATTATGCATACAAGCTCATCCATGATGCAACTCTATGAAACACGAAACATAACATGCTGGAGAATTACCTGGAGCAGCAGCCTGCCATCTGCTCTGCTTTGATGGACAAGGATGTGAATAACATATCAAAAACAGAAAGTGAACTCAAACTGGCAGAAAAGCTTATTTATTTGTGCAAACCCCTTAAGACAATTACAATTCTCATAAGACCCTCTGTCAATAATCTACCCTTCTGATCAGTGGAACCAAATTATGAGGACAGCGTTACCAGCAAGGAGGGAAAGGCAGTCACAAAGGATTAAGATGCAGACACACAGATACTGACTTCTTACCTTGATAAAGCCAGCAGAGAGATAATCTACAGAGATCTAACTGGATTTTGGAGCACGCACACCAGGTATTGTTTTATTTCTTTATGTATTTTTATCATGACCCAATAGGAGTTCTACTTGGAACCCTCTCTAAAAGGCAAACTGAAGATGAACTGAAGGTGTTTGTTTGTTTTTTCCTAGAAGTGTAGATAGTTTATTATTAAAATCTACTGAATTGGTATTATTAAACCAAAGCACCGTTTTAAAAGTACTAAATAGTCAGTTATTTAGCAGGATAAACCAAGTGAAGTACAAAACCAAAGTATTTAGAAATTTCTTTACAGTAGATACTGAATAACACTTTTGCCAAGACAATAGATGTGTAGGGTCAGCGCATATAAGGCCGCAAAAAGCATTCATGTGAATGCAAATCCACTTGGAAGGTGGAGAACCAACGAGATCAAGTAACCAAAATGTTGCCAGACTTGCACAATAATACCTCTGTGTCCTTGGAACATCAAAACCTAGTGAGAGTTGGTTCCACTTCGGGGGACATTGTTTCGGCAAGCAGATCTAGACTTGCAGGAGAAAACGCTGATAATCTTATCTTCTTAGAGACGAACGTGAAGATGTAGTGGCCTGAGATAACTGGGTGATTTGGTATTTGCCGGAAAGGCAGATATTTTTGTTTGGGGATAACAAAATAGAATAGCATTTTTACTTTTGGAAGTTAATTTATCATGATAGTTTAAATTTCAATGCTACACTTTTAAGCGGTCGCATAATTAAAGAGAATAAATTGGAAAGGGCATTTACCCTCTGATGCATCAAAAGCATACTGTGATTTTTGTGTACTGTTCCAACACTAGTGTGTAAGGAGGAAATGCAAAAAGCCATTATATATTTCTATCTGCTTCCCAGGCAGGAGAATAATGCGGCTTTTGTAATTACTGGTAAGGTAAGTGGGGTATTCGTCACAAACTCCTCACATTCCACAAGCCCAGCGACTGCAGCCAAGCACTGTCTCTGTGCCAATGTACACTGTAGAAATGATACAAATGAATACTCTGCATGCCTGTCCATTCTAGGAGACAAAAAGCCCTCATTATTTTCCTGTCTTGTTAACAAATGCAACGTAAACGACGATGAGCTGAAATGTCAGTGAGTTAATATAGGTGGTGAACCAGAAAAATAGGACACACATTTAGTACACTTCTCTTGTGCCCTTGGACAACTTTATTGTCCCCGAGTATTACCCTGGAGCCCTCAAGATCACAAGCAGCTATGAGCTAGCATGAAGCAGACCGACTCAAAGGGATCTTCTTCTCTCCTAGACTTGTGCCGCGATCTCAGGCACAGAAGCAGGAAGGACGGTGTCATCATACTACAGCACCGATTAAGATACCATCCTGCCTGATGACAGATTGGAGGACCTTGTAACAGGACTACAGCCTGGAGCTGTGCCAATATGACATATGATATTAAAAATGGTCTCAAAACTTTATGCTCCTGAATCAGAGGCCTGAATCAGGAAAGTCGTGCCTTGAAGCCTCCAGGATTCATATTGCTCAGAAAAGCTCCATAATGAACACCATGCTTTCATGAGAGCAGAAGAATTGTCTTCAGTTGCACTCCGGTGCTGAAAACTGAAGCTCCCCCCGACTTGGCTAATTTTTAACACCTGTAGCCTATTCGGTAAAGCAAACCGGTGTCACATTGTAGAAAGGCCATCCCGGACACTGCTATGGGAAGCGGTGTATTCTCGTTAGGCTGTATTAGTAAGGAAAGGGCAACAGATCCATATTGCCTTTCTATCGTCTCTCTTGGCAGGCACTGAAAAGAGTAAATTAGGGAAGAGGATGTAGTCATTCATTGGCCAGGACACAAATTGAGTGACTCAACAAAAGATGCTTGTAATGTATGACTCTGTGGGAACCGTGAAGTCTGAGATGTCCTGAATGCATAATATATGGAGAAAAAACTATATTTCCTATACTTGTGCTAGAACATGGGCCGAAATAATGCAGTGGTTGTGGGGTCTGACCTCCTAAGAACGAACATTCACATTGACAGAACGAAGACTTTACTTCTGTCTGCGATGCGTGTCCATAGTCTCATGTGGAACATTTCTAAAATGCCTGATTAACATTTCGAATCCGTCTCTCTATTCGTGAGCCTTAACGTGGATGGCTGGGTTGTAGTTGGCTGTAGATTTGATCACCTCTGGCTTTGCCTTTCATACATCTGCTGGTTAAGTAAATATAATGGAGAGGAGGCTAGCACGCGCACGTGCGCGCACACACACACACACACACAGACACACAGACACACGACGCCGGTGTTGTTCTAGCACCGGAAGGTACTCGGCCTTGTAATCCCTTGTGGTTTACACAGAGCTCGGATTTTTCGCCAGCACCACAGCCGATGGAAGCATGCCGTTTATCCTTTCTGCTGTTCGTCCATAGACCTGCTGTCATTTCTCCACCCTGAAATGATCTTAGCATTCAAGAAATTTTATATTCCGTATTTAATTGAGATATCAAGCATGTCTCCCTGCCAAGAGCACGCGGTGATACTTTAGAAGAACTTTTGTGTAAGCTACTTTGTGCAGAGTTCCCCTTTCCTGGGTAACCTGTCCAATACATTATTTGCCAGATTGTGTTCTTAACTGAACACGCAAAACTCCCACACTTTCACAACCTTATAATGGTTCAATTTACGGAAGTGCGTAAGAAAAGAAAAGAAAAAAAAGCATGACGCCTCGACATAACGTGAGACAGAGAGAGAACTCAACCCAATTATAGCTGCAAATCTTTTTTTTTTTTTAAGAAAAAAATAAAGTGCTTAGCCTGGCAGAAAAAAGACAAGAGCCAGCACAAATATGCAATAACGAGCCTTTCTTTTCACAGGATTTATAAAATTGGGCTGATCAGATCAAAGACTCAGCAGAACTTTCCCCAAGTCCTGTCCTGGCTTAAAGATCCGAGATCACGCCACACACAGGCACAGTGAGCTAAACTGACCTTCACAGACGCAAGGCCTTTTTCGTTTTTCTACGAGTTCAACATGTTCAACCACCAACACCAAAGACTGATGAAAGCATGTCAAAGTCTCATGTCAGTTTGAGGTCTTCCAAATTTCCAAATGGTCCAAAAGAGTAGACGGCATGACAGAAAAAGAAACAAATCAACTGGTCCTATGGTAGGGTACACACTTTGGCACAATTGTGAACCAATTATGAGTGTGCGAAAATAGCTATTTAAAGGGATAGTCAGTGATTTTGGCATAAGTTAGCTGAAGGTAGCTGTTTTGAAACTCAAAATTGAGTCCAGCACTCCAAAGCCATGCCCCCAAAACACATGCCTGAGCGCTGCCTAGGCTATAACGCCTGAATGCTAGAGTAAGGAGTGGG
>JAOUQW010000027.1:6677520-6679618 GCA_028565825.1 Olivaichthys viedmensis
TATCCCTTCACGTCTGTCATAAACTTCTCAGAATGTATAAAAATAGCTCTGCTACTTGCAGCAACTCTACTAAAAGAAATCTGATTATTGAGTGACTCTGACTTTTTGCTCTAGACCCAGAGTTTTCTCCTTGTCAGGTTACTTAAGTGCATGTAAACAATCTTCTACCAGTAAGCAAGTACTCTATTGGAGAGCATATTTAGCCCATGATTATGTCCCAGTGTCGGGCAGCTGGTGACGTAAAAGGAGTTTGACAAAAGGGGGGCATGACAACAGAAATAGAGTTTTAGGTGTTGCTCTTTCTTTCAAAAGACGAGTCCTCCACAAATTTAAACTGTAGCACAGAGCTACACCAGGATTGTGGCACTCCAGTGTAATTGGGTTCTATCCAACAAAAGCCCTGAGCCAGAATTCTGATCAATTTGTTGCAATTTTCTAAATAGGTATCATTGTCTGTGAACTGTGCATTTGTAAATGAGCTGTTTTCACTTTCTTAATTAGCTCAGCTTTTATCTTTACAACTTTTCCCAGCGGCCATGCACAGCAGGACCACATGGTTGTTACAATTTAAATATATAGGGGGTAAGTCCAATATCTCTCGAACAGACTGTTAATTTTTTTAGAAATGCTGTTGGTGTTTGCGCGTTCTGAGTTTCTCTTGGTTGCTCAGCTCCTGGAGGAGAGACTGCATGCCGAATGCAAAGCTCATAAATAGTTAGTGTTAGAATACGGGAGAAAAGTGTAGAATAAGCAAACTCAATTCCTCCTAGGAACAAGAATTATAAGCAGATTTATAGGATACGGGTTTTAGTGAAAAGTATGATCCAAGGTGTATAACTCAACTCTTCGGGCAAACTTTCTTCAGATTACAAATAATGATAGCATGTGAGGTATTTGGTACATTTTAATACACTGATGCTGAGATAGAGTCTAGAGATGGTGTTTGTTCTCAACAGTGAACTATTTTGGAACTTATTGCAACACTTTATCAAACCAATATGACCGTGAATCATCTTCCGTGAATTCCATTAACATTTAGTAGTATTGATTGGGCCTGGTGCAGGGATTGACTCTTCTTAATTTGATTGCAAACCATCATTAAAAGGTTGGAAACCCTGATTCAGGCTATTTTGGGTTTCGGTCAGTGAGTGTGTGTGTGTGCATGTGTGTGAAGCCTCAATGACTCTGCCTCTTTCCTGTGTTTTTGTTTTAGGCCATACCAAAAAACAACACAAACAGCTAAAACTCCCTTCAACCAAAGTCAGGTGATAAACCTGTAACTGTCTGCTAGTAATATTTTTTCGCCACATAAAGTTGAGTGCAATAGTTTGCATACCCTTAGGACAAAATGAAGAAAACATAATTTAGTGTGTTAGGTTTCACAGATGTTCCTTCATTATCCAAAATAGTAGCAATAGTAACGGAAATGGTCAAATAGTGTGTGTTAAGTTATTAATAGTGAAAGTTTGTATCTCCCTTTCTGAATATGAATATTCTCTAATAACTTCTATCCCCATCCTTTGCCTTTGTCACTACCACCAAACTCTTTCATAACAGCTTTTGTGTCCTCTCTGTAATATTTGCAGCTACAATATCATATCTGTTCTAACTGGCAGATAGATAGATAGATAGATAGACAAAATATAATTACATATGAACAGTGCAAAAACAAGGCAGTTCAGAAGACAACAACACGGACAACGGGTGTGGTTTATTGTGGTTAATGTAAAAACATTCCATAGTAGGATATGGTTTATTGTTTTATAGATACTGTCCTATTGTGCATACTGAGAAACAGGGTAACACGCTGGGAGGAGGCAGTGGAGCATGATGGCAGCTGTGTGTGTGGGGGGGTTTATCTTTGTGGTGACCAAATGTCCTCACAAGGATAGGAATATCTAACAGTTTTGACCGTGTGGGGACATTTGGCTGGTCCCAACTGCTTTTTTTTTTACAAAAACTGCAGCTTTTATGTAAAAAACTAAAAGTGCCAAATGATCTCCTTTTGGTTACTGAGGTTCGGGTTAGGTTTAGGTGTAGGCATAGCATTAATTAGCTACAGTAATCATTATGTCAATGGAAGGTCCTCACAAGGATA
>JAOUQW010000027.1:6685044-6696479 GCA_028565825.1 Olivaichthys viedmensis
CATGCACACATGAACACATGAACACATGCACACATGAACACATTAACACATGCACACATGCACACATGAACACATGCACACATGAACACACGCAGTGCAGAGAAAAGCAAAAGAGACGAATGATGGACTGTGTTTGCTGAACAAATGAAGTGTGGAGGTGAACAGTGAAACTGTTCATTCTAGGATCTAGAACCCTGAAGGGTTCTTCGGTTGTCCCTCTGAAGGTAACCCTTAAAGGTTCTGTGTAGAACCTAACAACAGAGTATTTCCCTATCAGAAAGGGTTTTGAGTAAGAACCCTTTTAAGAAGCTAAGAACCCTGAACTATCCAAAGAACCCTTTGAAAAACCCTTTACAGTCCAGCACTATTGTTTATATCACACGCATTTTTGGACATCATTTCTTCATAAGTACGCTCTTAGAAAAAGGGTTCTTCAAGGGTTCTTCAGATAGTTAAGGGTTCTTAGCTTCCTAAAAAGGGTTCTACATGGAACCGCTGTTGTAAGGTTCTACATAGAACCTTTTTAGGGTTCCCCCCAGAGGGACAACCAAGGAACCCTTAAAGGTTCTGGATTTGTCTATGATTTTAACAAACATCTCAGGTACAAACACTGTTTCTAACAAATCTGTTCTGCACTTAGAAACCAATTTCAATCTAGCACCATAAAGGATTATTCGGTTTGTCCCCTTTCGGGAACTCTTAAAGGTTCTATGTAGAACTCTACAACAGAGGGTTTTCAGAAGAGAGAACTATAACCCCTGTTAGAAAGCTAGAACCGTTAACCACCAATAGAACCCTTGGGGAACTTTTTTTCTGAAAGTGCACTTACTAATGGTATGGATTTATTTAGATTAGTACCTAGAACATACTTTAACTTGGGCTTTCAGGTCATAGTGTCTCATGCGATTGAATACGCACGCGCATACTACCATATTAAAGAAGTGTGTTCTAACAGAACCATTTGTGGCGCACTATTCTACTATTTAGTGCGGGAGTTTGTGGTTTAGGATTGTCGACTGCCTGGACAGAAGTTTAGCTCAAAGTTGTTCTCGGGTTTTGGACGTCGCCTAAATCGCATCAACACGCGCGCACGCACACACACACACACACACACACGCGCGCGTTTCGGCGTCCTCACCAATAATCCGAGCCGTGCATGAATTTATTTATCCAACCCAAATAAGCACAAATCCCGATTTTAATTAACAACTGGTCGTGTTTGTTTGTCGCTGTCCTTGGATGTGATGCAGCTGGATAAACAAGGCCGTTTAAACGTGTGTGTGTGTGTGTGTGTGTGTGTGCGTGCGTGTGTGTGTGTGTGTGCGTGCGTGTGTGCGTGTGTGCATGCGTGTGTGTGTGTGTGTGTGCGTGCGTGTGTGTGTGTGTGTGTGTGTGTGTGTATATGTTTTTTTGTTTGTGTGTGTGTAGGTAATTATGGAATTTGACCTCTCATTGCTGGTAATTATCTCTACCAACGAGCCCATCTGTCTGGACAGTGCAGATAATTATGTTATTGTTCTCTGAGGCAGAAGAAATCTTGTGGCTACATGAGAGTGAACGTGAGTACATAAAGCCCGAGAAGGACAGCCGGTTGATGCCTGTGTGTTTGACAGTGCAATGACAGAGCTAGATGTGTCCGGGCTTTTTTAAGCACAAGGAATAATCTGGAACACACAGAGCAGTAAAATTGTAAAAGGCCTCACAGCCTGTTGTACAAGCTCTTAGCATACTGTCATACTGAGGCCCATGTGCCTCAGTGACATGTGACCAAGTGCAGGGAACATTTATCACAGATGTACATTTAGTATGTTGGTAATTTTATGTTCTAGGATTTCTGTTTGGTGAAATATTTCTTCAATATGACCTCTCTAAACCTAAAAACATTCAAGCACATTAAAGGAAAACTCTATTCAGTGTAATCTCTATCTAGCGCATCTATATATCTGAATTTTAACACGCTTTCCTGTACTAAGAAACAAACAGAAAACCTGTTTACTCGAAACTTACTAATAATGGAAGTCTAAGGGCAGGTGTTTGGGGCACTCAATAAATCTTTTTATACCACAGCGCTGTTGAATTCTCAACTCTGATTGGTCAGAAGATTAATTCATTTTCTATAACGTAGTGTCGGCTGCAAGGCAAATCACAGGTTTATATTAATCCGCATGTTCTAATATGTTTGGTTTCTATAGTAACAAGTCATTCACAGGGACTTCACGTATCGATCATTTAAGCCTAACAATAAACAGATTTTTTTTTAAAGTGTTGTTATTTAACAAAGAAAAACGTGTAATCATTGCTTCAACGTCAGTCTTCAGGGCAGAGCAGATTGCCCTTTGCGGTTTATCACTATCATGAAAAGCTGCATATTTGTCTTAAAGATATACGAGATAAACGAGAGAGGCTGGTGAGGGTACGAGTGTTTATAGCTGTTATAATGTAAGTGAGAACAAGAACTAACTTGTTTCACGGAAGTTCCACAACATTAAATGTAGCTATAAATGAATAAAAAGTATGACGTCTTTCTTTAATAAATAAAAATGTGTAATCGTTGGCAAATTGCTGTGGTTAAACGGAATAAAACACTTCGGGACGTGCAGTTATTGGAAAATAATCAACTCCGGGGTGGTAAAGGCCCCTCCGCTATGTTTCGGGGCCGCATCACACCATTGATTATTCTCCTATAACTGCACGCCCCGTTGTGTTTTATTCATTACATGTGAAACATATTTTTCTAGAATACTTTCATGAATTCTTTAGTTGAAGGTACAATATTTGTCAATTAAGCAAAAAATCTGTATAATTCATGCTTTTAAAAGGTGGGACTACTTTTTCAGAGGAAATAATTTGCGTTTTTGCTTTACTAACATAGTCAACATAGCTCAAAGTAAACACATAAGTGCCTCACTTTCAGCCTGTTCGCGCATGGATACCACAAAACTTTGGGGAAAGCGTAAATAACCTGAATGACTTTTTCTGTGTTGTTCCAGTGTTGGAAAATTGAATAAAATTACACAGTTTTAGTAAGATGGTCTCTCATGTCAGTTGTAGTTTTGAATTCACATTATATCCCTGCATTTGCATATTTTAAACGTTTATTGGCTAAATTCAACATGTGCCCTTAGACTTCCATTATAAGTTTATTTTGAGTGAGCGGGTTTCACATTTCAAACGTGGACATGTTTGTCTGTGGCAATTAATCATACGGTACAGATGGAGTGTTCCTTTAAAAAATTACGTTCTCACAGTATATCAGCCTGCTGATGTTGACCATACCTTTCGAAAACGTAAACATGATTATTTTCACTATTGATTTTTAACATTTGTTCAATATCTTCAAATGTAAAGTACTGTCTAGGTCTTGTAAGCTACAAAATTGACCCTTTTTAATAATCTGTTTTCATAGTCATGTCCTCTCCTTTCCTCAGGCGTTTTTTCCCCAATGAGAGAATCAGAATCTGATGTGTTCATGTGACAGGGTATTTTTTCCCTCAGGTGTAAATAATGGCGAGTCAGAATGTCTGTGCTCTAGGCCTGACACTCTGGCCCTCTGTCATTAATCTTCTCCTCTCAAAGGCACAGACATAACAGCAGATTCTTCCTCATGAACCTGTCAAGGATCAAATGAAAACAGTTTCTGACAAAACTGACACCGAGCCACTAAAATTGATCTCTGATGGTGGTGTTTGGGGCAATCTTTATTTGACAGTCCATCTGAGGTCAGCTGCAATAACATTACGAAGATGGACAGCCTAAATATAACAAATGCATATTAATTCACCAATGAGACTTGTGGCTCTAACTGGTACTCCTGATTCTAATATGTTTTACCATGTCTTTTCATTGCTTTAGAAGTCTACAGGGTAACACAAGTCCTTATTGAGCAGTGTCATATGAAAAAGCTAATACATCAGCTTTGATGTTTTCGAAGCTCTTTGTGTCAGTGTATTTTTATGATTGCTGTGGATGGAGGCAATTTCTCACTAGAGCCAGCTCATGCTCATAGCTGTTATAAATCTCAGAGGAATATATTCATCTACCACCTAACACACTCTGCCAGATGTCAGAAAATAGCACCACTCATGCATCTGTCAAACATTATTAGTCCATAGCTCTTAGATACCATTATTTGTGGATAGTCAACAAACTTTTGTTGTGTACTATGAAATACCCATAGGGCGATAGTTTCTGAAGTTTTAGTTCTGAGATTTTATTTCCAGATGAGCAAGTTGCCGCAGGCAGGTTAAATATCTAGCTCCATCTACTGGTTCCTCATGTTGCATATCTCAAATGCGTAGGACATTTAAACATTGCCACACCATTACTACTACTACCACTACTATAAAAAAAAGGTTAAATCTAGCACCCTAAAGGGGTTTTCGGTTTGTCCCTCTGGTGGAACCCTTAAATGTTCACATAGGGTTTTCCTTTCAGAAAAGGTTCCAAGAAGAACCATTTTAGAATGCTAGAACCATTAGCCATCCAGAGAACCTTTCAGGAACCATTTTTTCTATTAGTGTACTACTATTACTATTAATAATAATAATAAGAAGAAGAAGAAGAAGAAGAAGACATTTTATTTATAATGCCATTGTCTCACATTCATTACACCAATCAGCAAAATACAGCCTACAATTACAATAGTTCAAAAGGAAGTATAAAGTACATGTCAAAAATATATGTATAAATCAATAAGTAAGTACATAAGTAATTAAATAAATAAATAATCAATTACTGAAGGCATTTTTTTAAAAGTATGTCTTTTTAAAAAGGACATACCAGAGACAGTAGCAGTCTGCCGTGCAGATTGCAAAATGAACCAAAGTTGTATGATGTTTGAATTTTACAAGCATGTCCCTTAGTTAAAGGTTTTGATTGTTATTATTAGTATCTTGCAGGTTTCACACTGAATGGGTGCCTAATCTGTTTTTGTATTTCTGTGAGCAGCCATAAGCTTTTAATAAACAAAAACTGCCTCTAGTCCAAATCTTTCACATCAAGACAAATAGGAGAGGCAACAACATGTCAGACTGTCTAATAATACCACTTGGTGTCATTGTTTCCTGTACAGCAAGAGAGAAAAGTTGTGCTCATGCCAATGTCCTTGCAAAAAGAGAAATGAGATGTTATGAATAAATAGTCTCCATGCTGTTATGTATTCCCTAACTGTTCTGTGTCTTTTGGAGGAGCATGTAATAATTCCTGTGAGCTAAAATATATTTTTTGGGTTCTGATCACATGAGTTGATCAGGGGTTTCTGGACTGTATTTAGTGGAGCAGAGATCTGAAGAACTCAGGACAAATTCAGTACAGATTGGTGTCTTGACTGAGAGGAGAGAGATCCATCAGAACAGGGCTCATGAAGGACTCTGTGGTTTTTGGCTTATGAGGCATTAATGAATTGGAATTGCATGAAAGGATTGCACAGAAACTTGTCTGAACACTTCATCAAAGACAAATGTTTAAAAGTAAAGAGTTAGATGGCTCTCTGCTTGGAAGGAATTTCCAAAACAAGGTCTTGTTAGAGATTTTTTCGACAAATAAAGCATTGCAATTTTTTAGTGCAATTTTAATGCCTTCTCTCTTAGACGACATGAGAAAGAAACCTTGAGAGGAACCAGACTCTAAAGGGAACCCATCCTCTTCTGGATGCCACCCAATAGTGAGATTATAAATCATTACAGTAGACAGTCATATAGAGTCATATTTCAGCTCTCTATAGAAGATGCATATAAAGATTATAAAGTGGCATAGCACTAGTGCTGTAAGTGGCATAACACTAATGTACTCACAACATGTAATGTACTCACGCGACAAAGGTTCATGGTCCTTAGATAACACAACAGGCCACAAAATAAAAGCAACCATACCACTACAGCTGAATTGACCATTGGATATGAATCTGGGGGGCTCTAATTATCTGAAGTTTCCATTCAGCCACATTTACCAGGACTGAATGAGAAGAGAGCATTTGTAGTCAATTTATGCCAGCTCAGAGACAGCTGTGTGCTGTGCATGTCTTTATGGTCTGTTAGTGTGCACACTCTTGTGCACAAAAGACAAGTGGAAGGTAGGAGACAGATACAGTTGGGTGACTTCATTTTCCAAGCTCTCTTTCATCCACACTAACCAATTCTGCATTATTAGTTTGAAAATGAAAAGGATGTTTAACAACCATCAGATCATAATGCTTTACCATTTTATAAGTCAAAGACAATGTTAATGAAGCCACTTACAGCACTATTGTTATGCCACTTTATAATCTTTATAATTGAGTTCTGTGGTGAGATGGAGAGTAAACATATGTAAATGTACATATGTACAAAATATAAATAATGGTGTACCAAATACTGTACAAATATAGTGTTTAATCTTATGATGGGTAGGGCGGCATGAGCGGTGTGTGTTCTGTTAAGATGACATGAAGCCTATGCTGCTGAAAATGCATCAATGTATTTCTCATTTAAAATTTTAAATATGCCATAATCGCTACATTACGAATGACAAAATCCTTTTTGTAGTTTCTAAAATTAAGTCTGCCACTTTAACAGATTCAGATGTTATTGACCTATGGGTATAGGCTATGTGTATAACAATGTATGCCACTACAGGAAGCTGGTCTTGGTCTCTTGACAGCATTACACTGCTGCAGTGAGCCAGATTTTCTCCAAAGAGCATTTTTTGCTTGGTCCAGCAGATGGCATCCATCTACCTTTTACAGAAGTATCATGTTTGCACCAATACTGCAAAGGTTTTTTAGACCTGTCAAACTAATTATTAATAGAAAAAAATTAAATGCATTTTCTAATTCAGTAATGATTAATTATGAGATTTGGAGTCTGACAGTGAAGAAAAACATTAGATGGCTGGCTACACATGTCAGTGATATGTCATACAATCAAATGTTCACAAATGATTTCTTTTTTAATTTACAGAATTTTTTACAGCTTGTGGCTCGACTGCCTTCATCACCACACCTGACTATGGCATCCCAGCTCGTCATAGTATTCCTTTTCTGTTAAATGAGAGAGAATGCAGAGCGGTCACCAAAATCAATGTTGTGTTGTCAAGAATAGTATTCAGTAGAATTTGAGTGAAGTGTAATCTTTAACACAGTAAATTCCATCATTTGGCGCTTTGCTGATGATGGTGAAAAACAGTATGGATTCACTCTGGAGTATCTTTAGTTGGGCTAACATTCATGGTGTGATATAGTCCAATTTGCATTAATTTCACCACTCCCATAGGGCAAGAGGTACAAAGTTCAAAGGTTTACTATCAGCCTTTTCTATTTGAACAACTTATCACACGTCATACACTGTAATCTATAGTTTGCATGTATACTCGCTATTCATTGCTGCAAGTGATTACACATTTGTTTCTCTCATTTCTGAATGCTCCTGTTATAATGCCTGATTGGAACTAACTAACAAAAATCCCTGACCACACTGGCATCAGGTTAGACTGAGTTCAAGGAAAACATATTAAAGAGTTGGAGGGCCATGATGAATCAGTGCCAGACGTGACACTTTTCTTTTCCTATATTTCCTATGTTTTTGTTACAGACCTTGCACTCTGCCTGCTGTTGAGCAGTCAGACACTGTAATGTTCCCATCTCCCTTTTGCTGATCAAAAAGGGCAAAAAACCAACAACTGTAGCCCTTAGAATTGAAGATTAGAGATTCGGAAGGTTTTCTCTGACTCCAGTTTCCCTAGTGGTCCAGGATTTTGGCTTCATACACTTTGACTAGCTAACCTTAACCTTCTTCACAGCTGTAGATTATTTTAGTTAATTTTGGGAGTTCTAAAAACACTCTTTTACAGCAACATAACTACCTGTACAGAATTAACACATTTAGTGGTAGAGAACAGCTCTCCTAGGACATTTTTTTATAACCATGGTTCAAATTCAAAACAGGGGCAGAGCACATGCAGAAGTGGCCATCACAGGGAAATAATCATACTAACAAACAGGTAGGCTGAGGTCAAAACCAGAAAATACCAGGAATACATAAACAAAGGGACTAAATATTAGGAGCCAGAACTGCTTAGAATGGCTACAGAGACTTGAAAGGGAAAAGTAGTGTATTTACACAGGATAAATAAAATCATTACTTTTAAACAGGTGCAGGTGAACATGATCGGGTTGAATCAAGAATGTTGCAAACAGGGTCTTAAATAAATAATAATAAATAAAAGAAATCGGAAAATATCTATTTATATCAGGCATTTTCAAGCCTTTAAGTCATTTGGAAATGAACCTGGCCATTTTGCTACTCTGCGTACTCCCTCAGTCTACAGTGTCAGAGTTGGTCGAACAAACCGGCTTCTGGCTCTGAGCCTTGCACTTGTGTTGTTTTGGGCCTGAGAAAAGAACTCTGTGCAAAGAGAGTAACGCAAAATGACTAAATCTCTGATGATTGAGAGAGGAGAGAGCATAAACCAAGCCAGATTTCCATCTGGAGTTCATGAAGAGAGCACCATGACACTCGCCGTGCATACGTGGCCTGCTCGAAAAACTTTAGTCACAATTTCCCACTCTCTCTGTTTCTCTCTGTGGTTTCAACCAAAGCATCACTTCTGATCACAAGAAGGTAGAGATGTTACTCGCACTTACTGAAACTTGAGGGAAGAAAGGCCAGAAATGGAAACTATTGTTTTTGTTTTTGCTTTCAGTTTGATGTACATTCCCCCTAGAGGGAGAAAAAACAACACAAATGTTTGCTCTGGATTTACCATATTTGAATCTATACATAACCTGCTACATTTAGCTGTTTGTAGGGAATAGGGAGTCAGGCATCAGACACAGCATAGGATGATTTTGATGATTCAAAGTACCTCACCATAAATCGTGACCATAAATTGTGCAGTGTCATTTTGGCACTGGCCACATATTTGTTTCAGGCTTATTATTTTTAGGTATTGAAACACATCTGGAACACAGCTTCTTTGTGACAGGAGAGGAACGTGTGTTTAAATGGGAAATTTCCAACATCCTCTCAGGATTATGCCCAGTTCCAAGTTTCAAACTGTAACACACTTCTGACTAATGTTCAGAGGCCCAGGCTAGGCTGTTTCTGCTCTCTCCTGAAAATACTTTCACTATCCATTCTTCTTAAGTTCACTTTCTTTTTGAACTTTCTCTTTAACATGGATAGATTTATCAAACCCATGCATTACTCTTTATGTATATAGAAAGATGTTGAAAGAATACTCTAAAATAAAAGATATTAAAATATGCATGCCAAAGAAGTAAAAAACATATGCCTAAAACACCCTACAAAGGCTTAAAACAATTATTGCTTATAACGGTCTGAAACAAAATTTGCATTTTCTCTACACTGACGTTTTGCAATTAGTGTTGAATGGTCATAAAGTTTATTGTCACACATTAAGTGAAGGAAAGCCTGCAAACAATTTGAGTGCAATCAAAATGTTGGGACAGTGAGGTCATGCCACAATTGAGGTTAATTTAAACATTCTTGGTTTTAATTAGTCTATTACTTCATGGAAAAGGAAAGCTGAGCTATACTATGGAAATCCCTACCCTGAATACTCATATGTCTGTGTGTGATGTACTTATATGTACTGTATATACATAGATTTAATTATTTAGTCATTCAGACTATTGGTTATTGTGACCTGTTATTGTTTTGGTCAGACTTTTTTATATATACAGTATATATATATCGGGATCAATATGTGTGTAAGGGTAGTCTTTTTAATCACTATGGAAACAGGCAAGTATCACAAATATTAGTTAAAGTCTCGTAAGTTAAAAGTTTAACATGCAACTGAAAGTATTTATATTAGGCAACTGCTCATATCGAGTGTATTCAAGGTATACCATGTAATTTCAGGAACCATCTACTATGATATTTTGAGATCTTATCCAAGATTCTCTCCTGCTTAGTTTTATATCAGTGAGAAGCATCCATTATATGCCATAATAATCTTGTTATAATAAATGAAAGAGAAGCAGAGCGCGTCTTAATGTTGAAAACATATATTTATTTAGGTTTTTTGGTAGCATATTGTGTGGCAAGGACCTTTGGCCAGCTGTGGTTGTCACTGAGCATTGCCTGTGCTCCTGGTTCAACATGGTCTTTTATTCAGAAAGGAAACTAAGACTTTAATGCATGTTTTCAGAGTCACCACATATTGCTTTTGCTTGCTTCTGGGATCTCTTGGTGCATTAAACAGATCTCAAATGTGAATCAATGCAGACAGAGAATGTTCTGTCTCCATCAGTAAATTCCCATGCGTGGAGAGTCTGACCTGAGAGCCTATAGGTCTGCATAATTCCTCTCACTCATTCTCTCACTCTCTATGATCCTGATCCTATGAAAACTGTTTCCACAGCGGCATGGGGTGTCTTCTCTCAAGCTTTACATAGTTAGAAAACACACTCTGTCCTGTGAGACTATCCAGTTTGTTACTGTTGAACCATTTTCCTTCTGCTGTCCTTGTCAAACCTTTGTCTTAGTCTTGCATCCTCATAATCATGTGTTCATTGGCGGTTTATATAACGACAGTTTCCCGCAGATCTGAACTGTATTAGTTTAATTTCTACTAGAGTTTCTTATGACCAACATGTCACATGCAGCTTCATGAATTTGAATAGAGATGTACTGAATAGGTATCAGTTTCTGGGCTCAAGATGTGGACAGTGACAACCAAAGATGCAAGAAATATCTTAAATATTGTAGCATTATATTACTTTAGAGCATAATATGTTTTTGGAAACATATTATTCATTTGACATGATCATTCATTCATTCATTTGACATGATCATTTTATTTTACAGTGCCACACTGGCCCTAAATAAGCAGTTGGAGGTGTCTTTAAAATAACTTAAAATGTAATTTAACCTAATTAAGCTCCATGACAGCTTTGAATTCAGCAGAAATAGAAACTATACTCTCTTAAACAGCAGACTGAAGGTCGTACATGGGTGTGCCAGCACCAGATGTGAGATCTATGCTTGTTCATCAAAAGCTTAATATATATGAGCTCACCAGGCTATTGTTAGCCTGTACCACAAGTGATACAACACAGCAAGGTAACAATACAATGCATTATACTCTGAGAGGATTCCTTACTTCAGCATTTTCTCCAGAATATTTGGAACTGTAGTAATGAAAAGCATGTTCTAGCACAAAAAAGAGACTTTGTAATCATTGTTACTGGAATCTCCTATTTAAACAATTTCAGTCAACAAACATAATGAAAATTTATTTCTTTTAGATACACGCTAAGAAAAAAAGGTTAAACCTAGAACCCAGTTTGTCTCTCTGGGGGAACACTTAAGGGTTCTATGTACAGTACTGTGCAAAAGTCACCCTAAAATATTTTTAATATACACTCACCGAACACTTTATTAGGAACATGTACACCTTCTCATTCATGCAGTTATCTAATCAGCCAATCGTGT
>JAOUQW010000027.1:6700751-6725095 GCA_028565825.1 Olivaichthys viedmensis
AGTCTGCAGTATCCAGGTGAGATTATCCATTTAAGTAGGAAGCGGAGTCCTAGGCATAAACTGTTTTTGGGAAGTGCAAGTCTATATGCATACCTATTTATTCTGTATATATTTAACTTTTAAAACCCAACATTAATCGTTTTCTGTTTAATTCTTACTCCTCCTGATGGTTCTTCACTGCAGTAGAAATCAGTAGGTGAAAGGCTGCCAGCGTCCTCCAGAGCCCTGCCCCAGAGCCTCCCTGAAACAGGTTGGCAGCACTAAGATCACCTTTCCCAAAAGCCTCTGCATCAGACAGCTGGACTGGAATCCTTTCTCCGCACACAATTTGCTGACCATCTTCCAGGCCCTGTCAGCCCTTAATCCACCGATTTTTGTGATTCCTGCTCTCTAGAGGTGCTGTTGGATGCTCCTGGATGCCAGTGCTCTAGACTGAATCAATGGATTGTAGAACACCATGTTTCTTCTTCAATGCAGAAACACGGCTGTGCATCAGTCCTATTGATCCTCAACACTGAAGACCATGCTCTCAGGACAGACCGTGGGGTTTGTCCCTGACAAGTTAATCTCTTTCAAGCTCAGCACAAACCAGCCCACGCCAGTCCTTCTTCATACAGCAGCCTCTGTGCTGTTTGTAATCGGAAAGCCAGTGGTAAACAATAAGGACTGGGGTCAATATTATGGAAAATGATTTATGTCTTTTTTTTAATTAAAATTGTCACAGTTGCTATGCAGTAATGAACTGAGGAGAACTGACTTTTCTTACAATTTTTTTTTTCTCTTAAAAAGATTCTCTGGGAGTGTTCTTGGCAGGACTGGGTTGTTTTAAAATATTTAGACGGATAGCTCATGTGGGTATTTCGTCTCTACTTATTCTTCCTGTTCCATTTAGTGCTTTTAAAAGTCGGTGCTCAGAAATATGAACAGATGTCGCATACATTTTTCCAAACACATGGGAGAAATCAATGTGTCCCACAAATGCTTGCTCTGTGCATTCTCAGTGCATGTGTCTCAGTGTATATGTGTGCGCGTGCGTGCTCAGTGCCTGCTGTGGAAGAGAACAAAAGATCCTCCCAATATGCAGTCACAGACCTCTGATCATAAATCTAAACTATACGCCCTTACACTTGTGTACATCACATACATTAAAATAACAACCATGAATGAGAGAATAGGTTTGTCATATTTACTCTAAATAATGGTATTTTGGTGTTTATCACTTTAATGTCAGCTAGCGCTTGCTTGTTGAGCACAAAATGTCTCTGTAATAAAATAATTACTTGCTTTAATGCATTATCCTAGTACAGTACAGCAGCAGTCTCTCTCTCTCTTCCACAGTAACACACCATCTGTTTAATCTCATCCTCTAGTGAAGAGCGTGAGCCAGGCGGATTCCTGGGATTTAGGGCAGAGGCAGCCGAGTGACCTGCAATACCGAAGAGTGGGGGAGGGAGGTGAGCTGTGAGCAAAACCAACCTGTCAAGATTTTCAGTGATTAAATATTAAGCATGACCCACAACTAGCTCTGCTCCACTTGTAGCAAAATCAGCTCAGAAACTATTTAAATATCAGCTCCAAAAAAAAGGTCGAAGAAGGAATGCTTCTCTTCTCTTGACCTAAAATATTTGTAGAATGAAAGTAGTTAACAGGTATGATCACTTATGGCTTACTTGTGCTCTAAAAATAACTGCTAAATTACACTCTACAATTAAATAGTTATTGGTGTTGTAATTGTACTGCTGTATAGAATTATTAGAATGTATTTGAAGACTGATGACTGATGAAAAAATCCCAGATAATAAGTATTCATAACAAGCTGTTATAAATGCCTGTGGTTGTTCTTCCACTATCAGTAATAAAAATGTTTGCATCCCATATAGCAGAGGATTCCGGGTCAGAGTTTAGACACATAAGCACCACTTATGGCAATGGCAAGTGTATTGTGGACTAAAAGTGGCCCAACTATAAGCAGCCGTATTTAAATTTTTAATGTCATTTGGAATCTTTATCAATCATGGTAGAGTCCCACGACTCTTTTTTTTGCACTCACATGATGTGAAATTTTCTCACAATTCACACCCAGGGAAGTGTGTATTAGTAGTACCAATCCCTCTCCTAGTTTACTTATTACACTGTGATACAGCCAGAAAATATTGTGTTGAGTACATTAAAAACCAAACCAAAAGTGGATTCTTCCATCAAAGGCCCTTCTCAGTGTGAAATGCAGTCCATGATCAATCTCTTCATAGTATCATAAAATATTGCACAAAAACAATGTCAAAAGAAGAGGGATAATCATTGTCCCAAGCTTCCTTACGGCAGCCCCTTGGGAATATTTTGTATTCATGAAAGCAGCTTTACCATTCTCCGCCCTTGTCCAATATTGCACAGCTATGAATTAAATGTCCCTTAAATAGATTGATTTAAGACCTTGACCTCGAGTTTCAAAGACCTGTGATGCCAAAAAAATCTACTGTTCATTTAACCCACAACATATTTTAAGATGTATATTTCATTCTGGTTTAAAAAAACAACAACTCCAAAGTAGATACAGTTCAGTGCTTGTGTTTTAAAGTGTACAGAATGAATGAATAGTTCTAGACCTTAAGGTGAGCTGGAATTTGAGTGGTTTTGGGAAATCTCTAAAGCTCTGGTGCTGTGTCGAGTTTTCCGTTTGACTGGCAGGGTGAGATATAACTGGAGACACAGGCAGGTAGCATTGCTGTAGGGCTGCTGTGTTAGAGTAGTGTGAGAGTAACACTAGCAGGCAGTGACATGCATCTAACACACATACAACCCCTCTGGTTGCCCGAGTCATGAGTAGTCCTCCTCCTATTTTTTGGTGATAGAGCATAAATTTGTATTCATTATGCAAAATTATTCTGTTCCCCAGTTAACACATAAATTATGGGTATTGTGAGGCATGAACAAGTGAGTCTTCTGCCAACTTTTGCATTAAGTAAGGCCGCTTGATTTTTCCGCTTTCCTTTTTTCCTATCTTTTCATTCAATTAGAAAATTCCTTTTATTTCACTCCCATTCTAGGTGAAACAGTTGAGAGTTGTTTTTATGCCAGTTAAAAATTGGAATTTGTTGGAATTTTCAAACACTAGTCTTGGCAAATGGCTTACACACTCAGCATGCAAAATAGTGAAGCACACAATTGCAGGATGTACTATTTTGCTAACTATTTACACTACATGATACCTTTCACATCAAACATGTCTCATTTTGCATTTGCAGAAGTCATTTACATTATTCATTGTAATCCGGGCAGTATTCCTTTACTGAGAAACAATTTCCCATTTGCTTGAAATTTGAATGGTCAAGAAATTCAGTATAAATATTACTTATAGTGGGAGGACGCACAATCTAGGTGATTTCACACAGCAGGAAACCATGAAACCAATTCTGCAATACCCCTTTAAAATCTTGGTCTTCTTTCTCTCACCTCACTATGTGTGTGGTATGATTTGTATAGTAGAACCAATGGAATATATATATCAAGCATTTCACGAATCAATACACAGCTCTTGGAAGAAAATCAATGAGGAAATAAACACTGTGTTCTATTACAAGACTTCCAAACAGGATATGAAACATATGATGAATGATGAATAACAATGAAATGAGAAACGACTGCACTGGTTCTTTTATACAAATCATACCACACACATAGTGAGGTGAGAGAAAGAAAACCAATGTACATGTAACTTTTTTGTGCCAACTAAAAAGACAGGATACAAATTCTCTCCTGCTGTATTTATGCTTTAAAAGATGCTCTAGATGGAGAGTGGCTTTAATGTGTTTCTGCATTATACCTGCGTTATCAAATTAGTTCCCAGGGTATAGGTTACATTCAATCCATTAATGCAGCAGTCACAAAACACCCCTACACTACAGGGATGCATGAGACTAAAGGACCTTCTATTCAGTGCAATGCATTTTATATTTGTAATCCTATGCATATCTAAAGTAAACAAATCTATGCTCAAGTTTCATTCATTCATTCATCTTCAGTAATCGCTTTATCTTGGTTGCGGTGGATCCAGAGCCTTCCCCAGGAACACTGGGCGCAGGGCGGGAATACACCCGGGATTGGACACCAGTCCCATACAGGGCATCGCATCACACACGCGCACACACACCCCAGGGGCACTTAAGTGTAGTCAGTCCACCTACCGGTATGTTTTTGAGATGTGGAAGGTAACCGGAGTACCCAGAGCAAGACCATGCTGACACGGGGAGAACATGCAAAACTCCACACAGCCTGTAACCAGAGTTTAAGATCAAACCCGGGACCCTGGAGCTGTGAGGTACCAACACTACCTGCTGTGCCACCATGATGCCCTTGCTTAAGTTTCAATATGCCTTATATATATGAGATATATACCATGACAGACAGTCAGGGGTTGGTCATGGTAAGGCTGATACCATAACCAGCGGAGCTGAGCTCTGGTATTATAATTTGATGGAAATGTAAATCATAGCATGGCATAATGATTATAATATTAATAATTGTTATACAGTTTCACACCGCTATATACGACTTGTTTAATTTACATTGTCATGATATCAATGTCGAGAACTTCATATTATATCACATAAATTGAATGGTGCTGTTTCCACATTGTTGGCACCCATGAAGGACGTAGGGTTTCCCCACCTCCTAAATCCCTTTTCAACCTCTGGGAACAGCTGTTGTGCAATGACTGCTAAACAGCTTGGCTTTATAAGTATCACTTCAGTGCACTTCTTTTCCAAAAAATATGATGAGACAGTTGTAATGGTACAATTTACTGTTTTTCCTTAAACTTAACCAGATTGGTTCAATTCTGTTAATGGAGAGGTTGGCAGCTGGTTCTGCAGATTCCGATCCCACTTCAGTCAATATAATGAAACATTGTGTAAAATCTTGAGCAAGTGTTAGGACTGCTGTGGATATAGTAATATTCTATTCCATGCTAAGCATAAGATCAATGAAGCAATTCTGCCTCTGATGATCAAATTACTACCAACTTGACTGTTCCATTACGCAAATGCATAGACATTGATTCTGATAAAAAGAGGGATCACAATAAAGGGCTATATAAATAGAGTATATGCTGATAGTCTTGAGTCTGTACAAGTGCAATGAACTTAGCCTTCTTATTTTCAGAGAAACACTGAGGTCCTATTTCAAATTCAGTGTCAGCAGATCTCAGCGACTTTACTATTCCTATAGATACATGCATGTCAGGCATGAATTGGAAAGGTTTAGTAATCATCTTGGACATTTAAAGGCAAGTAGATGAGTTAAGCGTGACTTGATGTTGTAGTCAAATAAATAAATAATAAGTTATCAAACTGTTCTAACATACAATCAGAAATGGGCCCAGATGCAATGAATTCCTTTCAGCTGGAACTATGAATCTTCTACGAATAATGACTGCAGCCTGAGTCAGATGTGTCTTTAATCTGATGAAAAGTCCCCCAGCAGCATATGGCTCTCTGTTGCGACAAAGCAGCTGTCACACTCAGACGTAGTCTTCTCCAAACTCTGACTCAACACTCTGCTGGAGATGCCTTTGCATTAGTCTGGGATATGACAGAATCAGTCTGTCTGGAGTGACAGAACAGGAAGTAATGGGAGTGCATGTGTGTGTGTGAGAGACAGAGTAGGAGAGGAAAAGCTTTGAAATGTAACAGTTAAAAAATATTTGAAAATATACTGCCACGGGTCAACTGAATCTGGCTGCTTGCTGGGGTTAGGCGGGGTTAGGCATATATAGGCTTAAGGTTTAGCAGACGAATATAAACCTTTCATCTTCGGAAAGACTGATCACAACATGACAACAAACAAACTAGTTTGTTTGTTTGTTGTTATTGTTTGTTATAAACAAATTAGTTTATTTGACTAAACTAAATCTGATCCTGCAGTTTTATCTGCAATCTGTCACTGAAATTTCAGCGTGAGATTTAATAAAGCTTATAGAAACTGGAGCTTGCCTGCCGGTCATATCATAAAAATGGGCAGTGCCTGTGGACATTTGGAGAGATTGCTGCTCCACTGCAAGCTTTAATCAACCACTTTGGGTGGAGGCCCCTTGAACATGCGCCAATTAAATATCTAATCCATTAACTGCCACGCAACCATACAGCTGTCACCACTCCAAGAGCACTATATCAGTCAGATGTTTTCAGACCTCTCAGAAGTGAAGGGCAGGCCTGCTCAGCGCCAGGGGTTTTACAGGCAGGCTTTAGCAAGTGGCTCCTTTTTCCTGCTTAAACATGATTATCTAGTTTGGTCTTGGATTGGTCAGTGAAGAATGAACATCCTAACATTTTGGTGGTGTTATAATGCTACAGGACTAATAAAGAGAAGGGGGGGATAAGCGGTTGCTATTCTTGAACTCAAAGTCCCCTGTGACCCAACTCTTTAAGTGCTTGCTGATATATTACCAACTGTGTTCTGCAGTATTTTCTTTGCAGCCCTAACTGAGAGGCTCCCGAACTCATACGCCTGCCTCACTTCTGTAATTTAATCTATCACATCATTAGGAACTTAGCCTGTCTTTAATTAAGGGAGATGTTCTTTACCAAGACCATTAACATCAGCTGTCTAAATGTTGCCATTGTACAACAACTTGCCTTTAATCAGATGAGACTGACTTTAATAAGCACAGTTAAAACAAGGCCATGTGAGTCTTGCTTATATTTCTGGAAATCATTTTAGGTTAAACATAACTTCCATGCACATTTCTCAAGCTGTTGTCTTGGAAACAAAAATATGCAGGGTCTGACCGTGCAATATTCTATTATTTTTGTACTGGCATTCAAAACAAGTAAATAAGTCATACTGCTAAGGTTAAATTAATGCATTTCAATGTTCCCATGCACATAAATATTAGGTGATTAATGAGAGACTGAGGCCACCGAGTCTTCCTGTATCACATCATGTCCAGTGTTCATTTAAGTGCCCATACAAAGCATTTCCCCAGGCATTCTCTTTGTTCTGGGCTCCAGGTGAAAGGCTCACAGCAGGTTATCCCATGCTATTTGCGCACACACACACACACACACACACACACACACACCTCAACCATAGCAAATAATCCTGGGAAAAAGAATATCAATATTTCAGTAACGCTTTACATTAAGGATCCCTTAACTGACATTATTTACTGCATTCATTAACATTAACAAACCATGAACTTCATCATTATTAAACCATAAGTAATGTTAAGAAAGTCATTAATATTTGTAATATTAATAATAGATTTTAAAAAATAACAATGAACCAAATAAGCCAAATAATAAACAATTGAATTAACCAATGTTTATTACACCCATGAGTAAAAATAAGTCTACAATGACTGATATGAACTAATGCTTTAATTAATGTTTGCAGTGGTTAATCTGGCAAATTCAGAACAGACTGAATGGCGCATTCCAATATTTATACCTGGAGACATGAGTATAGTTGATTATCAACATTTAGTAACAAGGTGTAATTTAATTGATGCTATGTTATGTAAACCTGTTTTTATTCATGGATAGAATAAACATTAGTTAACCCTTAAACTCCCAGATTTACATTCCCTACTTGTACTACATACTACATACCTTTCCTATTAGTTTTACTGTAGTTACTAAATAATTCATAGTTACTGAATGATATGCTTTAAGGTGAATATCTAAATAATAAATTGGGACTTTAGGGGGTTAAATGCAGGTGTTTTTATTTTTTATTTTTAGTCAGCATTTAAACAAACATCATTTAATATGTGTTAACTTACTTTGTTAACATTACTTATGGTGTACTAATGCTGGAGTCCATGGTTTGTTAATGTTAAGTAATGCCGTAAATAATGTTAGTTAAGGGAACCTTAATGTAGAGTGTTACCAATATTTTTACTTAATGTGAAGTTATTTCTGCAAGGCATTATAGAGCCTCAGTGTGACATTCACTCCAATGTGAACCCAAGCATTCTATTTTCTGAAGGAATTTTTCTCAATTTACAAAATTACACCATGAGAATTGAAGTGTGACTTTGGATGCATATGCTTTTAAATTAATTACGTTTCTTCATTATTCTCCACCCAGCACATTTAAGTGATGCTAGCAGCAGGGAACAAGAAACAGGTGTCTTTATTAACTAAAAAGAATTCAGACAGCAGAGGTCAATAAAAGATGTGTTTGCACTTATGATTCTTTCACTATGACAGCATGTGTTAGTTTAAGTCTGCTGGCAAAGAGTACAGTCCTTAATGTTTGTAGCATGTAATAGGCAGAGTATATTGTGCAGAATGAGCCAGGGTATAAATTCAATTTCTCGCTCCGTTAAAAGGACACTGTCCTTAATTATGTCAGAAATAGGTTCCAGTGAGGTGGTTTCATTTTTGAAAATTGTGTTTTGAGCCCTGTTTGAGGACTGCACCCACTCACCCATCCTTCTGGCTATTTTCCAAATAATCGTAATATTTCCAGGCACAGCATGTTACAGTTCAGATGAAGGTTAAGCATTTATTTATATCCACACAATGTTCTTTCTATTCTATTCTATGTACCCTTAGACTGTTATGTGCTTGGGTGAAAAGGGCAGTGTTATCTGACAGAAGCTGGAAAAAGCTGCAATCAGCAAAGAATGCTGTAGATTACACATTTTAAGTATTTAGTTTTAGATAGTGAGTGACTCTTCACATCACTAAGATTAAATGGAACCACATTCTTATTAATTATTATCTTATTTTCCAGCTTTATAAACCTGCTAAGAAAATACCCATCAAAGCAGACTTCAAAGAGCCCATGTTTCTCTGAAAGCGTATTATTATTCCTCACACTGTTCTGCGGCAACACACCTGACCTATTTTCTGAAGAAAAAAATATGCTTCCCTTAAAGGAATCTAAATCTAGCAGCCATTATTATTATTATAAGCTCAAGTAGCACTTAATCATCATTTTCACTGTCTCATTGTCTTTCTTACACAGACACACACACACACAATGTCTGACAATCTTTTATTATTTTAATGTTTTCATTTTGTCCCTCAACATCAGATATTCTTCTCTGAATGTCATATTACAGTTTGAATCCTATACTAGTGCTCCAAAATCTAATTCCATCTTATTCCTCTGTGGCTGATTTCTTGCTCTCACCCTCATCATCCCTCTACTCTCCATTCCTTATCAGCAGTCCCATACCCCCCCCCCCCCCTTTTCTACCTAATTATTTTCTCTCACTATCTCTCCCCTAATAATAGCATACTCTCTGTACCTAATGCAGTTCCACTACTCAGTCTAACCTTTTCTGAGATCCTGCTGTATTAAATAGCAGGCCAGGATACAGTGTTATAAATGCACCACAGGACTCAAGAAGCAGAGAACAAATCAATATTATTTATCTAGTGGATAATGGCAAGCTTTGTAAAATCTTTTATCGATGTTATATGCTTTAAAAACTCATTACGTTTGACCATTTTACAGCTGAATGTTATACATTTTTATAAACAGCAGTGGAGTCGTGCTGAAAGCTGGATTGGTGCCATTTTCATTTGTAATGTGGATTCAGGCTGAGGAAGAGAATGGTTGGAATACCTCTACAGGATATGTCTGGCTGCAGTGTGATAAATGTTTCCCACCATCTCTTAAGCATGCTTTTCTAACAGTAGATCACTACACTGTGTAATGGATACCTGAGTGATAGTCAGACTGCTGAGGCTGCTGGGAATAGGACACACATTCTTTCTGAGCATATCGTAGCTGTCCAATGAAAAACATGTATCTCTACTTTTTACTTTTTTTCATATATGGAATGTGGGCAAAAACCTTTATCTACCCCACAGCAGTTAACATCTAAATGACCAATGAAAAGCTGACAAATCACACCGTGAATTTCAGATTTATTGTTTATGATTAATGATATGAAAAAGTGTTTTTTCGTGTTCCTGAAAAATTTTAATTTTGGAGATGTTTTTCATTGGACAGCGACGAAATAATAGATAGGTTTAGGTAAAGCTTTGTGTTAAGAAATCGAGGCTCAGCTCATTCCTTCAATGTTATTTTGAATAAACCTTCAGGCTTTTAACATCACACATAAATCTTGTAGTTACGTGAAATATTGCAGAGCATTAAAGACATTAAACAGTCCCATAAACTGGTGGGTAAAATGTTTACCATGTTTACATTCTTCTCATTACTTTAAAAGGTGCCTTTTTCGTTATTCAAAGCCTGTGTGGGGTCAATATGGAAAAAATGTGAGATCAGGAAGGAAGAGAACTGAACAACAGAGTTTAATCTTTAACTGAATCATTAGACCAGAAAGGGCAAGCAATCCTTAAATATACATGAATGAATATGTTGTAAAAATGTTGTTTTGTTGGAAAGGCTTCATGAGTAGTTTTCCAAATGCCTACATTTTGATTTTGCATTACGTTCTACCTTCTTGTGGCTGAACCAGAATATATATACCAAAAAAACAAGCCTATTAAAAAAGAAAAGAAAAACAGACCGGTTATTTAGCTTTTCTTTGTATTCAATAAACACTACATCCATACAGAAAGTTTTCAGTTAAATTTTTCTAATATTTAGCATTTCATTTTCGTCATTAATATTAATTTCAGCCTACTAATTCTAAGGAGAATTAGACACAATTATATGAGTTTCAGTAACTTGCATTACAAATGAGGTTGAAATATGGGTGTCCTATTTCCACTGAAAGATATTTTTGCATGCTTATTTTAGCTTTTAACTGTTCAAAACTGGCTGGGCTAAATTTTTAGTCTGCTGAAGTCATTAGAGCTTAACATGAATTATTGCCAAATGATATGTAACTCATTGCAGCACTGCACTATTAATTCAGCTTTTTTGGTATGACTTTGATCAAAACACAATAACTGTATGTTAAATTCACCAATAAGTCTCATCAGCATTAGCTCTGAGCCTTAACCCTCTATTAGCAAAACATCAGAACTGCAGAATAATAGTGTGAGGTCTGAGTCATGGCCTTTCAGTCTTTCAGAAATGTGCACTGGATTAATTAGTGCCATTTGTGCCGTCTTAATCCTTCCCATTAGATGTAGGTGTGATGGGGCCGCATAACGCACAGCAGGGTTTGTTTATAGTCTGGACTGACCACAGAGCTGGAACAGAGATGGTTCACTCATCAGCTCTGTAGCACAGTGCCGCCTGCCCAGACCTCAGCGGAAACTTTTACACACGCAAGGCGATTGTGTCACTGAGCAAACTGCATTCTGCAGCTGTGTTAACCGGCTACACAGTGAGATGCCACTTATGAGAGACTGCAGGTGTAAGACCATGTGGCACAGTGATTTGTCTCAGCCAGGCCTAATGACGCAAATGTGTGTTACTGTAAAAAGCTGCCTGAAGGAAGCCATTTAAATAAATAAAAATATGAATGAATAAAGGCACTGCATTCAAACCAGATTCCCCAATTTTATTATTTGTGTTATTAGTATAAGTTCAAGTTGGGTAACACTTTACTTATAGGCAGTGTTCATAAGGCTACATGTGTTCATAAGGCTATATAAGCCCTTCATAAACATTTATAAAGGCTTATTTCAAAAGGTCAGCTGTCATTAAGACAACTTTGCACCTTGTCACGGTTGTGTAGCAGCAGGAGGCACGATACAGGCGCAAGCCGATCAACATTTAACATTTATTACACACTTAAACATGAACTACATTACATGTAACATCAAACATTCAAGGACAAACTAGACAGGCACACGAGGGTTTATTTATACAAGGACTAACGAGGTATCAAAACAGGGAACAGGTGGGAACATTCAAGACACATGACTGGGAAACAGGTGACAGACATAACACAGACAAACATCAACATAATGCTCGTGGCAATCGTTGCCACGGCAACCGCCACATGCGTTCACGCACACCGCAGCATGAGGCGGTGTGTGCGTGATACACCTGACATAACTCTGACACTTGCGTCAGAGTTGTGATGTCATGAGTTTCTCTAGACCTTAACTAAAGTTCATATTTCTGCTTATAGGATTTGATGAATACACTGTAAGTTATGTATATTTTCTCTGGCTATAAATTAGAAAGAGTTTGTATAAGTTTGTGTGCAAGTTTGACTGTGAGAGAAGACTTTTGGAAGTTCTCACCTTTGTTCAATTCTTTCTTTAACCTCATTTGGCAAGCTATGTCACATCACCATTATGTAACTCACATACCAGAAGTACACTGAGCTACAAAGTCAGTTGTCATGACGTTCCAATGCAAGTCTGTCTGAAAAATGTCATTACACAACCTTATGTTAACAAAAATCTGTCACTTGACTCAAGTGTTATGTCAACTTGACATCAAAATTGGAGAAGGCAGTGTTTATGACACATGTTGGAGCCTTTATAAATGTCCATGTAAGTTTATGTCAAAATGTCATAAAGGGTTTATATAGGTGTCATGTAGACTTTTGAACACTGCCCTTAAGTAAAGTGTTACCCAAAGTTGTTTATTGTACTTTCCTATGAAACATATTTTCCTAAAAAAAACATGTTTTAAAGGTTAATGTCAATAATAACTGCTGTCTTTTTTCCACAGAACATCGAGTTCTTTCTGTGAAAACCACTTTGAGAATGTTATACAAAACGTTCACATCAATTTCTATTTGGGATAACAACTACTCTCCAGAGACTCCTTTCGTTTAAAAGAGTTATTCAACATGATTTTCCCAAAAATGATCAGCCAGTGAGAGTGAAGTAAACAGTAAGGAGGCATTATGCGGTGAAAAGCAGTGATTATAGCAGAATAAAGCACCTGTGTGTTCTGGCAGCCTCTCTTTAGCTTCTAATGGCACTGTAAAGTGCCACCAAACCACACATTACAGTCAAAGACCATCCCATAATGAGCTGCTTCCCCATGGCACCCAGTCTACAGCCCTTTTCTCTATACCCCTAGCTATTACCTGCTCATTACACCCTGTCCACTTGATCTACAATTAAGATATTTTCTACCAAATTACCAACAACAGCTTAGCCCCCCATATCTAAAAGCAGAGTTTGTTCTCTTTATGCTATGTGGCTCAAACAGACTCAAGATAAAGGCACATCTTTTCATGATTTGGTGTGCAATGTAATCAGACTATTTTAAACAGGAAAATTGCATTGTTGAATTTGTCTTATACTTATACTTATACTTATACTGTCTGGGATTTTTTTTTTCTGTCAGACTGAGTAAGAACTTTGAGATCTAAGAAATAAATTTCCATGTGCTTCTTCATGAATTATTGGTTGAACAGCAAACTTTCCAGGAAAAATCTCTGCCCTGTTCCTTTACTGAGGAACTGTCAACAGCAATGTATTTGCTGCCATTTGACTTTGAATTTACTTGGTCGTCAAGGATACACATTGGGCATTTAGAAATATAAACTTAAATGGACACTCAGGCCAATACTTCAAGATAGTTTAGTAGGAACAGCACATAGGGAGACTTATTCAGGTACATTAAGATGTCAGAGTCTATAGTTAGCATGGCATGAGTTGTGTGCAAAAACGCTGAACTGTATTGAAAATGAACCTGTTTTTACAGAACTGAGATTGGTTGATTTGTGTTGTGTCTCTCAGACTTAATGATGGGAGAGAAGCAGACTTCTGTGAAAGATTAATGCAGTTTATAACATGACAGGATATTACATAGAAAAGGTCAAGCACACCTTCAAACTTTGTGTAAAAGCTTATCCTTAAGTGACCTCCAGGGGTTAAACTGGGATTTGGGAGGGGCTACTTATTTCATGGGCGACAACAATGTGGGAACAGAACCGTTTATGTATTATTATATGCAACATTGATGTCATGGAAATGTGCTTAAAATAAGTTTTCGATATTCCTGTTTCTGGCAGTTGGGTGGCCAGACCTTAATATTTTAGTATCCCTTGTTTGTTTTGGCATCAAAATGATATCAAAATATCTTCTGATTATTTTCTGGCAAATACATGGTTCAGTAAAGCCTTTAAACTAGAAAACTGAATACATTTAGCTTTAATGAACAAATGTATATACACATCAGGTAAATTTGCCTTGACGAAAAGGAAACATTTGTCCATTTTTTAAATGAAAGCATTTCTCTATAAAGCAGTTTGAAAAAGTACTGGAGCTCAACTCCACTAGCCGTTCACATAAACCGGCTCAAATATATTTTACAAAATTGGCTTTGTTACAGATGTCATAAATTTCTGCCTATCGCAGGTAAATGTAAATGTAAATATGCATGGACCATCAATATTTTAATTGAGCCTAATTCCTGGAAACTGACAGGAGGCTAAATTTATGGCTGGACAGACATAATAAACCAGGATAAGACCAAGGTGTTGAGCAAGCCTTTTACTGCTATTGATAGACTAGTAGATCAATCTACTACAATTATTAAAAATAACTAATAATAATAAATCAGAGTAAAGATTCTAAGGCAGTTATTTTTAATTCACGTAACAAAAATCAGTAATAACAAGATTAAATGAGAATTACATAGAAATATATAAAAGTGTAAGTTTAATTTATGTTTAAGTTGTAAAAATACCTTAACAACACCATATTCATCATAAATCGATCGAATAACAACATTAACTAAAGCTAACATGACAGACATAGTTGCAAGCTAGCCTTGGACGTAACTTAGGCTATCATAAGTTATATAATGATAAGAATACCATATAAACTAAGTCAACGGTACTCAATCACAAATCCCCAAACTTATCTTACTTAACTTCACACGCACTACCAAATATTAAGAACATTGGCTAGGAAAAAATTAAAGATAAGGTAATCTGTATACTCACCTAGCCATTAGCTATAACCCTGCCTTTACTCCTGCTTAACCCCCGCTGGCTTTCCCCATACTAGTCAGTTCTCTGGCTTACCACCAAGCTACGTTGTTGTGCTGTAAGAGTGTGTTTGCCAAATAAAGAGCAATTTCCTGATTTTAAAATGTTTTCTGCTCTCTTCTTCACCGACATGACAATATGTTACCTGCTGACAACTTCATATTTTTAAAGAAGACGACATTAAATGACATAACGCTGAAACTGCAGTGCAAGTATCCAATTATTAGCCCAATGAGGTATCTAGCTTTTCATATCCATGATATACATTTTAAACAAACTTAAGAAAATTGCTTGATAAAACTCTTGTAACATATTTTGAAGGATGTGCTGGACTTGGGAATAACTTTTAAAAAACTGTTGTCATCTATACCAGTATAGCATAATGTTAGCATTACAAATATTTCAGATTTCCTTATCACAGCATAACTTCATTCTGGTATACTGTCACCTACAAAGTACAAAACCTGTAAGCAATATAAATCAGTATGATAAAAGTAAATACAAAGCTTATAACTCAAGTTTTCTTATCCCATAAAATGCCTTTGCAAAGTTACATTTCTTTTGGCCCTCAGTAGATGTTACACTAAATCTTTAGAGAATCATTGTGCTGATTAGGGTGACAGTTATTTGCTTGCAAAAAAATTAGAAGAATGCTGGAATGGTCCCACTGCTGACATTCCTGTCTGACTCTGTTGTCTGGGGAATTTACAGTGTCACTCAAATCTCCATGTATGGTCAGATGTAGTGACAAATCATTTTCTCTTGCACTCCTCAACTGATAGAGCTTCCTTTGTGTCTGACAGGGTTACTAAGATCCTTCTGAGCTTATGAGAAATGGCTCAGAGGCTGCGGGTTGTGTATCAAACATCTCAGATAGCAATCTATTGTTATTTTTTCCCTTGTAAGTTTTTCCTAATGAATACAGCTATATGCATGACGCAATAGATCTAGATCTGCATTCTTAGAGAGGCATTGCACTTCTGGGAGTTGGCATATTTGACAGTGCTAGGCATACAGCAGTTTTACATTTTCCACAAAGTGGTGGTCCATGTGAAATTCAGTTTTAGTTTCTCAATTTCAGTAAGATTCCTAAACAAGTTCAGAGAGAATTGCGTAGGAGTGGTGGTTTTGGCCCACACAAGTTCAGCAGGAGCAGACTAGGCTCCTAAATTCTGACAGATTCTGCCATAACTCAGAGATTTAGCAACAAAAAGCAATCTAGATCAAAATAGATAAGGAAGGTATGAATGAATTTGGCTTTTACCAGAATTCTTCCATTATAGCAAGGACTCATCCATTAACTGAGACTTAATGGAACCCCAATAAATCATAAATCACATGCCATAAAACTGAGTAAAATCCCTGTTTGTAAACCTTGACTTTCAAAGATTATACACATGCATTTTGTGTTCCAAACGAGAAGCCATTGAGCCAGAGCTTTCAGTGAGAACGTCACCATCTCATCAACCACAAAGTCAATCCGCATTAAAATCACACATACCATCTCAGCTACTGCTATGCTCTTGATTGAGAAACACATATTATCTGTCATTAAGAAAATGCTCTATTGTGCAATTTTTTGTGCAATTATGCCTCCTTTATTTTTAGATAATCCGTGTCCTCTTTTATGGAAATTCTGAGGCATCTGGTCAAATTACAAAAAAAAATTTTTTCCAAAAGATCAGGAACACAGAGTTTCCCCAGTGTTAAGCTTTAAGATTTTTTGCCAAGGACTGAATAATATTTTCAGCTACATTCAATTATTGACTGTCAGACTGTATTCCGGTGGCGGAAAAATTACATCTGTCTGGGACATTTGTCTTTGTCACACACACTCAAAGGCTGCATTTGTATTATGGAACTTTCTGGATGAGCATCCTTTTGGAGACTTAGCAGAAACTTAAATCATTCACTTTGTGTGCATCACTTCTCACCTACAAGCTAAAGAGAAAAACAAAGGCAAGGAGCTTTATAAAGATACAGCAATGCAGTCCAGAAAATACAAAGAGAATACTTCTGGGATACAAAGAAGTACAGGCTGCAAATTTATGTTCTGAGGATTGAACCAATTTTGTGATCTATAGAGTAGTGCTATAGAGGTGCCTCTGTGAGGTGGTATTTACCCCCATTCACTTCTATCTTATACAAAATATTTGGGTTAAGAGAAGTGCATTGCACCAAGGTCTAAGGGTTTGATCCATGTACTCTGGATTGAATAACACATCCGAAAGAATAAATATCCACTACAAAACAGGCTAATAAAAACCTGAAACACTGTGAACTGAAAAACTGCCAAAACTGAGAACTGAGACTGCATGGCGATATCAAAATCCTTTCAAACTTGGGCAAATGGGAGAAATGAAAGTATAACATATCAAATATTTTATATTTATGTATATATGTGTGTGTGTGTGTGTGTGTGTGTACACATTTTACATTAAAGTAAGTTTCTCCAGAGATACCATGTACATGATCTGACCTCACTGTAATATAGCAGCAGACAATCTCTCATAATGTGGCATTTACAAAATTAATGATGGTGGAAGGCTCTATGGATACATGTATAGAGATACACCAACTTTTCTATTATAACATAATGTAGCATCGTGGCGCCTGCGTGGTGTAAATTTGCATACCCGTGAGCCCCCGCGGCCGCCTGTTATTTGTGTAGAAGAATTCCCTGTTCTGTTGGAAAGCGTGTTCGGTGCAAAGAGGGGAATTGTGGGATTTGTTGTTCGTTCTGGCCTGTGTAGAACTGGCATGTTGTATGTGTCCACCATTGGCAAAAGTCCGGTGGGCTTTGTTAACCCCTGCCGGTTTTCCCCATGCTAGTTAGTTCTCTGGCTTACCACAGAGCTACATGTTTTGCTGTAAGAGTGTGTTTGCCAAATAAAGAGCAATTTTCCTGATTTATAAATGCTTCCTGCTCATGCCTCTTCTTCACCGATATGTCTGATTACATTGCACACCAAATCACAATATTTATATTTGTCTTTATTTTCAAACATGTTTTAATCATGGAATTACAACAATATAAAAATACAACAATATATAAACACAATATTGTACTAATTATATGTGGGGGATGACCCCTACACTCTTAGAAAAAACGGTTTCATTTTGCACCCTAAAGGGTTTTTCGATTTGTCCCTCTGGGGGAACCCTCAAAAGTTCTATGTTCCAAGTAGAACCTCTATAGAAAGCTAGAACTGTTAACCATTCAAAACCTTGATGATCTTTTAAAAAAAAGTATATTACTCCTACATTTCCGTCAGAAGGCTTTTAAGTGACTATTTGCTGTAGAGAATTAAATAGCATTTGTTTTGGTAGTTGAATAGTTTGCAAATACTTGCAGCATGTGAAGAATTCCCTGCTTACCAAAAACTGCAGACATAAATGTTTATTTAATTTTTATGTAAACTTGTTGTTCGGACAGATTTTGCCATGATTCATTTCTGGCATGTCTGATGTAAATTACTGTCAACAGGGCTGAGCATATAACCGCCAGTGAGAAGTTAGTAAGACGTGAGTAATAGCTTAAGGTATATATACTATAGTTCACATGTAGCCCAGAATATTCTAGGTAGATTTCCATAAACTGACCATCAGCAGATCCATGATGTCATCGGAGGTCAGAGAGAGGTGTTCTTTCACAGACAGAAGTCAATTTTATCCATCCACCTACTCACCGTTGCCCGAGTGTGAAGTCATTTAACAGAGAACTGCAGCAAGATCTGACTATTGCTGGTCTTCTATCTGAATAGAGCAGTGCATCTTGCGGATCTCCTTGTGGATCTTGGCTAGTGAATTTCTCCTGGACACAGGAACCCTGGGTGAAGACTGCAATGAAGTAATATTGCCAAGACTGGATACATTTTGAAAGGGGACCGGATTTAGTTTGTCAGACCACAGTTTTACATAACGTACATAGATCATACTGAGCTCAAGTATCTTTCACGGCTCCCAACCACAAATATGATCCAGACATTCTTTATGTGTCCAAGTAAGAGAGTGGCGTGGAACCCGTTTTTGTGTCATGGGAAAAACACTGTGGTGTTTGGATTTCAAAAACCTGAATGCTGTAGGGTGAATGACAAAATGGAAATGTGACACTTGGGGACAAGAACAGTACACTGAGCCTGAGGTGTGGCTCTCTCTTTTTTGTACAGATGAGACAAAACAAAAACACAGAGAAGTCAGTGTGACCTATTATCACAGAGTTTGGAAGATAGAGAGAGAGAGGAAGAATCTCACACATACACAAGGCCAAAGCAGTAAAATCAGTTACAGAGGAGCAAAAGACACATTTAATAAACTTAATAACTACTGCTAATAAAAACCAGCAAAGGTGTAGACTTGAGTCACATGACTTGGAGTCAAATCACAAATTTCGATGGCTTCAGACTCGACTTGAACAAATTAAAAAAAGACTTGCAACTCGATTTTGACTTTAACACCAATGGACTTGAGCCTTATAACTCAAAAACCCTCGAGACCCCCACTTGATGGCGGAGGAGTGTGCCAATGTTTTACATTAAGGCAGACAGTCTTTAATAGAAAACTAAAATGTGTTACATTAAGCTGCAAGTAGACTGTTTAATGATGTTGGAGTGTCTTGCCACTTTTCTCTTTCAGGACTGATTCTAAATCCACTAGCCAAAGTCATTTGTTTACAGCACCTTTTTTTTATTATTGTGCTCAGTGGCATACTGGAAATGGTTTACATCTCATTTCATGTGTAGTTGCACTACGTTTTATGGCTTATATTGTTATATCTGTCTTGATTATCCATCCATGTATTACCACAAGTTAAATGGTTTATTTGGAAAGGTAATAAAACAAGCACTTGTTATTAATGTAAATGTAATATACGCCAATTACTTTGCTGACGTTACATTTCGAAATGGCCATAATTTTGGTGAGAAACGCATTCTGCCTTGTTTGTTGTCAAAGTTTGGGACTTAGGACTTGACTTGGGACCTGCGCGTCAGGACTGGTTACTTGCAGCGCGATGACTTATTCCCACTGGCTTCCACTTCGCGTCTTAAAACTTGCATCTGCTTTTTGTGCTATGACTAAAAGCTGTATCTGGACATAAGAAATGCCGTAGGCTGAATGCATTTGTACTGTAGTATCCGGGGTGTGCACGCCCTTGCCTGTCAGCCGGTGCGTCCTCGCGCCGGACCTAGCCGCACTTCAAGGGCCGGACCTAGCCGCACTTCAAGGGTGCGTCCTCGCGCCGGACCTAGCCGCACTTCAAGGGCCGGACCTAGCCGCACTTCAAGGGCCGGACCTAGCCGCACTTCAAGGGTGCGTCCTTGTGCCGGACCTAGCCTCACTTCAAGGGCCGGACCTAGCCTCACTTCAAGGGTGCGTCCTTGTGCCGGACCTAGCCGCACTTCAAGGGTGCGTCCTCGCGCCGGACCTAGCCGCACTTCAAGGGTGCGTCCTCGCGCCGGACCTAGCCGTACTTCAAGGGTGCGTCCTCGCGCCGGACCAAATAGCGTAAAGCAAAAGGAGCAGCGGAGGAAAACGCGGGGCTTGCTCTGACGTCATGGAGGTGTCCCAAAAACCCAAACGCACGAGGCTCCGTGTGTCAGGGCTTTGCCGGCAGCCTGGAGGATGAAGGAGACGTGCGCCTCGACCCGCTGCTCCCGCACCTAAATCTAGTTCTGGGTTCAATGCATTTACCACTTGGGTTCAGGGATGAGCTGGCTCCTGACCTGGGTTCTGTTTGTCGCCGGATTACATCAGGTGAGAAATTCTTGTCCACATTTTTTTTTTTTTTTTTTTTGCAGCTCTCAAAAGTGTCGGCTTTTGTTCAAATCCAAATCGAAAGGAGGAACAGCCTGGTAAATCGTACGATTATTTGGGATGACATTCGGTGATTGCATAGTGCGGTCTATTCCGGTCTTTTTATTGGACGCGTTTTAATTGTAGGATTTGTTGCACAATTATAAGCAGCAGGCTATGGATACTTATTTGAAAATTGCATTGCATTAGGCCATCAGTCAGACTACTTAAAAGTGCACTTTGAGCCCATTTCAGAGGAATGAAGGAGGTCAATTGTGAGAAGGACAAATGCAACACATTGCTAATAATGTAGGATTATGTAATAGATGGAACTGTACCTCGTAAGCAACTCGTCTTACTTCTGCCTTCTTACTTTGTAGAGACATCGGATTAAAAGGCAAAACAATCATATTGATGCTATAATACACATAGAGCACATGCAGAATGGAAAGTCCATTTAACACCATTTGAGAAAAGGACTTACTTACATCATGTTAAATGTATTTGAGGAATGTGGTGACAGTTTCTGGAGAGGCAAATGTAAGCGATTATACTGCCACCGAGTGGAAACTATTCTGTTAGGTCATCAGTGTTATCCGTTGAAGCGATTTACAGCCAATTTGGGGTGTTTTAATAACCTTGTGGTGGAAAATAGTGGATGTAATTCAAACATAATTTAGTCCCAGTTAAATCTAATTTATAGCCAGTTGGGCCAATATTAAACTAGGTTGGAAACAATCAATCAAATCTGGCAACCCTACTTTTACAATTACCACCAAACCCTATTAGTGACTATTACTTATTTCAGATTTTTATGTATTATTTTATTATTCTGTAATATCCACATACGTTTGCACTTTGTCATGTAAATAACATGGAGTTGTGAGGCACCGACACTACCTGCTGCGTCACCATGCTGTCCTGGTGCAGATTCAAATGTTTTTCGCCAAAATCTAATTGGAAAATCCAAAACTGTTGTTGTTTTATAGTACAAAGTTCTGCATGCTTTCTTCTGCATGGGGTGTACTGGCAGGGCGCAGGTCTAACAGCACTGCTCATTTAGGCCCAGGTTCCGCTGTAGACCCTGTTCAGTGGGCAACAGCAGGTCCAGGTCATTTGCATAGAGCAGGAAGTTGATCTTCTCATCTCCCTGAAGAATTCTATGATCACACCATCTGAGAACGTAAGAAACCTTGGTGTAGTTCTGGACAACCAGCTATCATTCTCTGCTCGTGTTGCTAACCTGACTCAGTCGTGTAGGTTTTTCCTTTACAATATCAGGAGGATCCGACCTTTTCTCTCCATGGACACCACTCAGGTGCTTGTTCAGTCTCCTGGTCATCTCGAATTTGGACTACTGCAACTCATTCCTGGCAGAACTGCGCACCATCAGCCCCCTGAAACTCATCCAGAATGCAGCTGCACACCTTGTTTTTAATGTTCCCAAGTTCTCCCAAATCACCCCATAGCTGCATTCCCTCTATTAGCTCCCTTCTCTGGGCCCGCAACAGATTTAAGCCAAAAACGGACTAGCCCCCACCTACCCGAAGACACTTAGCAAACCCTACTCTGTGCCGCGTTCCCTTCGAGCCACAAACACGGCTTGACTTGACCAGCCATCCCTCAAGACACAAGGAAGACATGCATCAAGACTCTTCTCTGTTCTGGCACCCATGTGGTGGAATGAAGTTTCCCTACCTGTCTGAACAGCTGATCCACTGGATGTCTTCAAACGAAGACTGAAGTTTTACTTCAGCACTAACGCGAGCACTAAATTGACACAAAAAACACCCTCGACCTTTACTCTGTTTTTTTTGCTGTAATAACTCACATATCACCAGGAGATGTGACCTCTTAGCCACCTCTTAGCCAACTCATTAAAGGCGGAGTCAGTGATTTAAGTTAGAATACCTTTTGTAATATTTGCAATAAAAGTTCTTCTCACATTCAGGTAGCTGTCAATAAAACATCTGCTCAGAGGAGAAACTCATAATCTCTGTGGCACTCCCAGACATCATTCACAACATGAATGATGGGGTCCACCAACATCCAACCAATCAGGACAAGTAGGTGTCTATACTTGCCTGTCAATTATGTTGCCTATCATTATCATTATCAAAGCTCCCCTTCTTACTCTATCATTCAGTCGTTCTAGCCCAGGCAGCATGTGTGCATGTGTTTTGTGGGCATAGCACCACACTACGCGTCACATCACTCCATCGTCGATTATTTTCCTAAGACTGCAGGTCCTGTTGTGCTTAATTCCTTACTTATTTTGGGTGACACATTTTTCACAGAGTGTTTAGTGTGTAAATATGATAGGCTGTAATTTGTTAAAAATCCAATTTGACTTTTACTCAAAAAGTCTCTTTTTCTCTCTCTGCTTTTCCTACAGGCCTTCTCCCTGAACTCCTCCATTGCGCCACTCATACCTGAGCCCACTACTCCTGAGCCCTACAACCGCACTCAGTACTGTAAGTGGCCCTGCACGTGCCCTGAGACTCCCCCAAGCTGCACGCCTGGCGTCAGCCTCATCATGGATGGCTGTGATTGCTGCAGGGCCTGCGCCAAGCAGGTAGGCGAGGAGTGCAACGAGGCGGAAAACTGCGACCACCACCGCGGCCTCTACTGTGACTACAGCTCAGACAAGCCTAGGTACGAAAAAGGAGTGTGTGCATGTAAGTGTCCCCTGCACTAAAACATGTCCTTGTGCTCAGGCTTCCATTAAGCACATTAACACTAGATTCTGGCCTGGGATTAGATTGCGATTAAGAGGGTGAATTAAGGTGGAATGCAGACCCAGATGAAAACCAGGGCAGTAATAAATCAACAGAATAGATTTTAATCACCACTTCACTTTATTCTTCTTGTTTTTAAAAAAACCCTAACTTTTCAGTGATGTCTTATCACCCAGTCCCGTGCATCTAAATCTTTTTGTGTTGTTCAACATCACACCATTATCTTTAGCTATAAAATCCTAGTTATCTTATACATAATAACTGTTCCCTTTACATCTTATCAGAAACTCATAAATTGTGGTCTTTTCCGATATCCAGATCTACTCGGCACAGGCTGTGAGCACAATGGTGTGATCTATCGCAGTGGGCAGAGTTTTCAGCCCAACTGTAAATACCAGTGTCTATGTGTGAACGGGGCCATCGGCTGCGTGCCGCTGTGTAACGAGTCCCAGCCACCCAGGGTGTGGTGCCAGACGCCACGGCGGGTAAAGATTCCCGGTCGCTGCTGTGAGCAGTGGATCTGCGAGGAGCCCAGGAGGGGGCGCAAAGCAGCACCGCGACACGCCATGGCAGGTATGATCCAAAACTGACTATTCACTGCTCAGTGCTATGATCTCACATTAGGTAAGAGAGTTAGTTTAGCTGAATTATTGTTATTAAAAATTACAGTCATGTTATCTTTAAATTATTTGGCACACTTTTTGAGTTAATACATATTTATCCAACAACCATCTAAATGTTTGTAGTAGACATAAGTGGGAGGAGGAGCTCAAATCAAAAGATTAGTGAAGAGACCTGAGAGGACATATTTATTAAAACCCATAGAATAGAAAGAATAGAAAGCTCCTTTATTGTCACATATACATATACAAGTACAAGTACAGCAAAATTCATTCCTCGCATATCCCAGCATGTTGGTGAGCTGGGGTCAGAGCGCAGGGTCAGCCATGATACAGCGCCCCTGGAGCAGGGAG
>JAOUQW010000027.1:6725195-6742274 GCA_028565825.1 Olivaichthys viedmensis
GGCCTTGCTCAAGGGCCCAACAGTGGCAGCTTGGTGGAGCTGAGGCTTGAACCCACGACCTTCTGATCAGTAGCCCACTGCCCTAACCACTGAGCCACCACTGCCCCCATAAGATTACAAATTCAGTATCATGGAGAGAGTTCAATTGGAAAATAATAAGTCGTTTTTTTAAGAACCACGCTTATTGTGGTTATCGCTGGAGCGACTGGGGAAAGGCAATTGCTAATCATACACATCTTCTGGAAGTGCCCCAAGCTTAAAGATTTTTGGAAAGAAGTGTTGGAGAATGTTGACAAGATCTTGTTAATAAGATAAATTGCACAGGGACCCAATTTTTGTTGTTCTCAGGGCCAGCCCACAAGAAGTGCAAAGCAGGAAACAAAAAATTCTGCTTCAGGTGCTCCTGGTGATAGCCAAAAAAGGAATAACTTTGATATGGCTCAAGAAAGATCCACCCACTTTTACTGAATGGTTTACTTAATGGTCCATAATTAGAGAAAATAACATATACTTTGAGACTAAAATAGGCTCAATTTTAAGAAAAACGGTCAACCTGGCTGAAGAAAATGGACTAAAAAATGATAACTGGCCTAAAAAATGTAAACTGGTGTTGCCCTCATCTCAAGATACAGGAAGATACATGCAGAAATAGGTTTGATACCAATTATTATTATACACAACGGATGTGACTTCTCAAATAAGGCAACAGAGGCAACATAAGTATATGTGGCTTATAATAAAATGCATTTGAAAATAAATAAATATGTGTAGCATGACAAGAGTCAACAAAACTCTAATTGATTAACTGGTGTAGAGAATATCTTTAACAAATTCGATATCTCTTATTATATCACACTCCATGAAATGACATTATAATTAACATTAACAAAACTTTCTGCTTGTATTATGCACCTGTTTTTTTATTTTATTTTATTATAAACTTGGTGAAACAATGATAGCCTGTCTTATGAAAGCTCTCTCTAGTGGAAAAGATACCTGGCATCAGAACTGTGCGACCCAGATCACTTCATGGAGTCCATGCTCCAAGACCTGTGGCCGAGGAGTGTCTTTACGCATCACCAACACCAACAAGCAGTGTCGAATGGTCAAGGAGAGACGACTCTGCAACATTCGACCCTGTGAGGTGGACATCACCAAGCACATTAAGGTAGACATTTTCTCTGTTTACTATAAGCCCATAAACTTCCAGGACCCATTGGCGGGTCCAAACTCACATAATTACATACATTTTCTATTAGTTATAGAGTTGCAGTTACTGAATAATTTATGATAGTTACTGACTAACAATAATAAGCTGAATCTGCTGACGTAAGAACATTAGTTGGTTAACATTTTAATCCCAATGTTTTACGGTGCACAAAGAACAAACTGTCGATTTTCTTTCAATTGCTCCCCAAGCCTGGAAAAAAGTGCCTAAACATCTACAGGGAGGAGTATCCGACCAACTTCACCATCTCAGGCTGCACTAGCAAGAAGCTGTACCGGCCCAAATATTGCGGTGTCTGTACAGACGAGCGCTGCTGCATCCCCTATAAGTCCAAAACGGTGCCAGTAGAGTTCCAGTGCTCCAATGGAGCCGTGGTCACTTGGCAGGTCATGTGGATTAACGCCTGCTTCTGCAACCTCAGCTGCAAAAATCCCAATGACATCTTTGCAGATCTAGAGCAGTATTATGAGAACCGGGAGATTATGAACTGAGGACCAGGCGACTACTGTGTTACCATTTAGCCCGTCACGTTTTGGAAGAGTCGACACAATGAACAGGATGAAACCAGTAGAAATGTTTTTTTTTTATTGCTTAATGCCATACATTCTGAGCAATAGACACCACATTCACCTGAATTCAGCTTTGCATCTGGATGCGTAAAATTTGGCTCGCAGTAATGTTTCTGGGATTAAATCGTCATTATTTAATGCTTTGTAATAACCGGCAAAATTGATAAAAGATACAACAACAAGATACAAAGAAGGACACTACAATGTGTCAATACAACAAATCATGGCTGCCGTTGGCGTTCCAACTTCAAAGTTCCCTGTGTAGGCTCCATCACTTCAGATTGGACAACAGCCCAAATTTAGCCTATGAAGCCCTTAGTACTTAGTTGATGAGTTGAATCAGTTCTGTTAAATGAAGTAGACTGTTAAATGAAGTAGACTGTGGCCCTGGAATCTGACTGGAGTCCGACACTGCAGCTTTAACTCTTATCCACTTTCTCTCATGGGACCTTTGACTTTTTTCTATTAAATAGAAATTGGTGCTGTATAGTATATAGGTTTGGACATATTTTATGACTTCAATATTACTTTCATTGCAATCATAAATATTTTGGCCTTATTTATATTACTGATGTAGCTTGGTTTTGGCTCCCTCACCCAAAGAAGCCAAAATTTGTATGTTTGTATATAGGCTTATGCTGTAAGTAATACGTTGTTAAATAAGAAACAAAATATGATTAATTTTGTAGCTTGTACCTTTAACTTATTCATGAATGTGCAATGCGGAAATATAGTATATGAGCACCCTGAGCAAAAATGAATGTATAAAATAAATAGCACATGCAATAACTGATATTTTGAGCTTAAACATATAGGGATGCTGTATTCAAACATAAAAAGGTTTTCTTAAGTAGTGTAATATTTTGTGCTACACACTCCTACAATTAATATTTGGTGAAACTTTCCCTGGACAGAATAACAGCACTGTAATGTCTATGTACTGTAATGTACTGTAAGGTTGAAGACACTTGTGGAGGGTTCTTGTACCACTCCTCTATGCAAGATCCTTTATATTCTTAGGTTTGTTCATTATCAACAATCCACCACCATATTTTACAGATGAGGTGCGGCTGTATGCTCATGTGTCCATTTTATGCCAAATTTTCAACCATTCTAGACTTTTTACGACTTTTATGGCCCTGGTTGTGTTTAATGGTATTGTTTACTGCTTATGTATTTTTTATATTCATTACCTGACAACAACCATCTGTCTCTTTTGTGTTTAAAGTTCTTTGGTTTTCCCCATGTTGATGGATGACATTACATGATTTTACATGTGTGCAACCTCATAATTATACCCCATGGAAACAGGAAATGCTGAGTTTCTGAGGACTATGAGCAATTGAAATAGATTTTTTAAGATTTTTGGGGTGTCAATAATTTTGCCACATATGTTTTTGGGGGAAAACATTATTTAAAAAAAAAAGAAGAAGAAGCTGTTATGAGAATGATTTTTGTTATATGAATGATAAATAGTTCCTCCAATGGTTTGAGTTGAAAATTTGAATTATTGTGTGTAATGTTTATTTTACAGTCGCTTTTGCCCATTCTCTTGAAGGTGCCAATAATTCTGGAGTTGACTGCATCTGTATCGTACATCACAAAAGACTGATAGATAAAGACAGTTCTGATCCTGAGTATGAACAGTTAGTGATTAGACCAAAGGGTGCTTAAACAAATACTCTGTGTGCCTTAATGTCTCTTATTGTCATATGTAGGTGGACTAATGGCCAGTTATGGACAGATAAGAGGTGCTTCAGTCAAATAATCAGTCAAACCAACAAAAAAAAAAGGTTACTTATTTTTGTTTTCTTTTTTTAATAAATACAAACTCTTATCCTATTAAAATGTACAGTGTGCTTTGCATTGGGCTGGTGTGTATCTTTACAAAGGTAGGTAAAGTCTGTTAGTGTATTTCTCCCTTTGTTCTTTCCAAACCACCACAGAAAAGTGGATTTCCATTTTGTTCTGTTGTGCTTAATTGCATAGAAACCATCATTAGGTCCAAAACATTGATGGTGCATAAATCATTCATCTGTATATTCACTATACAAATAAAAACCCTATAGTTTTACAATGTACAGTAATTATTTTGTTTATTTTTAAAGAATAATGGGCATTACATTTCTTGAAATGCCCCAGATCATTTGATCATTAATCATTGGTAGAAAAAAAAATTATGTTAAAGAATAACAACTTAACTACTTATCCTTACAATTATAATCCCAAAAACATGGGAAAATCCCACAGAGATAAATGAAAAGGAAAATAGCCTGTGTACGTCCTTTAATTTTCAAAGGTTATATTATAGAAAAATGCCAACCAGTCTATCCACCACCAAATCCTGTCACGTTCAACATATACAGAAAATTAATCAAGTATTAAAACTAGTAAGCAAATATAATATTACTGTTTAAAAAAGTCAGCCATTTACAGTCCTTTATGTGATAAGTGGCACTACAGTCAAGTGAATGAGAAAGTAAATTGATAATAGGAGATGAACACAGATGTACAAGCTGGTATGCTCCCAAAAACACTCTGATTCTTTCCATCACAGTACCCCTGTGTTGTATTGCTGGCAAAAACAATAAATTAGCCCCCCTAGTGAGCAAATATGGGAGTTTCCCTTCCAAATATTTTACATCACCTAGACAGCATTTCCCAGCGGACCCTCAAATAAGACACTCTGACTATTGCAGTTGTATTTTGGGATGAGGGTGTGCCCAAAGCTGGTGGCCTGCACTCCTGGGAATGTTAGTTTAGTGATAGCGCGGCACACACAGATAAGGGGTTAAAGGAACATGTGTGTGGTAGGGTTTAGGGAAAGGAGGGAGTTGCTTTAGCACGACACTTCCGTAGACTTGAGCACCGCCTGGTCCACGGAGCTGTTGCCGCTGGTGTCCATGGAGTCAGTGTGGGAGCGTGCGCGCTGGGCATCGGCGGTGTGGGCGCGGCCCCGGCCTTCGTTGGTGTGCGAGCGGCTGCGGCTGCCCTCGTTGGTGTGAGAGCGGCTGCGGTTGCCGTCGAAGGAAGTGACGCTGGAGCCGGAGGCAGTGCGGGAACGAACCAGGCGAGTCATACTGGCTGAGGGCACTGAGAGACAACATGAGAGACAGAAAAAATACTCAGAACTTCCGTTTCGGACCAGTCAAGCCTTCTAATTTGTTATCCCCATATGTCATATGTGTCTTTCTATTTCCAAACTCTAAAGGTACATAGAAACAATCCAAAACGATTAAGGTAATATTAAAAGAGTGAGAAGTGGACATGCCGAATTAAACCTGTCGAGTTTAATCGTTAAATATTGATTCTTACATTCAGTCAGTCGTCACCTACCATTTTCACAACTGGGGGGCAGAAAAGCTAACCACTGTAAAACACTACAACTATTGAGCCATGTCCAACAAGAAGGTGAGGTTTAAAGGCGTAAACATATCCAAATAACATATAATATCAAGTGTAAAACCTATATACTGACATTGGCAGGGTAACTGGCCATTAAATACTTACTGTAGCCCATGCCCTGGATGAAGTACTTAAAGGCTTCCGTCAGCTTTCCAGGCTGTGAATAAAATTGTAAATCATTTTTAAGTGTCAATGGCTTACCCTGTCTGAATTTAAAATGTTTCAGTAGCAGATGCTCAGGATGGTATTAAAATTGCAAAGTGTGCCATTCGTGGCTCTTAAGCTGCAGGATATCCAAAACAATTATCTCCATCCTGAGGATCCTGCCAATGAGGCTAGTAGTCAAAACTGTTAACACACACCTGGTCAACCTGAGGCAACCCGCCACAGTCAGCCATCTGTTAAAAAAAAATGAGAAAGAGGGAGAAATAAATGTTAAAATGACTTAACTCAAGCCACAACTCGCCTCGCTGCTCATTTACTGCTTAGAGCTTTCACAGACTTTTCACCTCCTTGAAAAACACCGCTATCAACATGAATGTCTAAATCACCAAGTGTTCCATTAACCAGCCTATTCACAACACTTATCAGTGACAAATGAGGCAGTTGGTTGCCATAAACCTGCTTTCCCCATGGCAACACGGGTCAGGCCGAGGAAACTAGGTCAGCTGGAGAAGGATTCTGCCCCTGGGTCTAACCATAAAAATCGGCCTCGGTGCTCCCTGGGTAAATCAGTAATCAGGTCTCTGAGCTATCGGAATCTTATCAGCTCCTACCTTTTCCATCTAGGCTTTGAATACGCGTCTGGCTTAAAGTAACCCAGAGAATGTGAGGAAACTCACTCACCTTGAGCAGCGTGGCCTTGGTTGGGTCCAATTTGGTGTTGCATTCCACCTGTAGAAAAAGGAGTGTGGTGAAGCACAAAGTTACAAATATGTGTACTAGAAGAATAAATTACAGCATCACAATTCAGTAACATCAACTGTGCCTGTATAATCTGCAACACTATCATTCAGTAATTTCCCTGATTCATCTTGTAAATATAAAGTGGGCACGTGCTGGTAGTATGAACTTAAGACCCACCACAGCGTCCACCGCAGGGGAGCTGTCTCCAACCACGAGGAGAGAGGGGCACCTGAAAGAAGATCACCAGAGAACGATTAGGACAAAATATTACACACTATAAACTAATAAACAATCCCATCAATGCTCTGAACTCACTTGATGGTTCTGACAGTAATGTTTCCTCCAGGCACAGGCCTCTCGATTTCCAGGTCCCTCCGGCTACGCAGACGCAAAATGTCAGTCACTTTCAAAAACCTAATGAAGTCTGACCAAGTCTTCATGGTAACTGAGTCTGTATTCACCTGTTGTAGGCCTTGACAAAGAGATGCAGGTTGTACTGGTTCATGTCATTCATGATGTGGTGGCGGTAAGTACCAATCAGGTCATGGTTTTGCTGAATTTCCTCCTAGGAAAAAAATTAAATAAAAATGTTTTAAATATGAGTTTCAAACTCATAAAGAAATTAGCTACAGGCAGAATTAGTCCAAACTCACCTTTCCAAATAGGTGGCCGATGAGCATGTCAGGCATAGCCTGAGTCCATCCAGTGATCTGTAATACATTTTTAATTGTAAAACACCCCATAAAGAACATTATTACATAACCCCCTAAACTCCCAGGAGCTGTCGGTGGGTCCAGACTTTCCTCAGTCTCGTAACTACACACCTTTCCTATTAGTTTCACTGTGATTACTGAATAATTCATAGTAGTTACTGAGTAATATGTTTTAAGATAAATAGCTGAATAATAAGCTTTAACTTTAAGGGGTTAAAAAAGTATAACATATAGATGGTATGGAATGATGAGCTTTAAAAGAGAGTACCTTTTGCGCTGCCCAGTCCATCCAGCCCTCAGCACACGGATTGATGTTGATCAAAACAACACCCTCCACCATAGCAGGGTAGTCCAGCTATAACAGAGAAAAAACTTTACTCAGTCATAAATCTGAAAATATAAAGCATCAACTTTTCATTATAATAATTCTGAAACTTTAATACATAAAAGGGGTATGAAATTGGAGCCAAGTGTTAAACTCTGTGGTAAAAAGCTAAAGAGAATCAGATAAGGACTCCCTACAGAGAGGGCCGCTGGTGTTTAACAAGTTTGGAACATTCCTTAGCGGCTAAACAAAGCAAAAACAATAAAGAAGAAACAATAACATAGGAACAATAAAGGAGCTTATTCTGCTTTTAATCCAGGTTTGATTAAAACCTTCAAAAAATATCAAGTCATTAAAGTAAATGGCAACTCACAGCAAACTTTGCCAGAATGTAGGCACCGGCTCCAATTGCCATTCCGATCACACTCTTAAGACTGTGCGGTCACAAAAACAAAAGCCAATTACATACAAGAATCCTTAGGACTTAAACCTTTTAGTGATTTAAGTACTTCAGAGCAGCTTCATATAAAAGTGAATGCAATATTACCCAAAATGTTTGAGGACCAGAGGAAGTGTCTCAGAGAGCTGGTCCATAGAAGGGTACTCATACCTAAAGTAGATCAAAAATGCTGATAAGATTACATGCAAATTACCCATATTTTACAACAATAACATACAGTAGAGTGCAAACGTTCTCATCCCCTTAGGAAAAAAATAAGAAGACAAAGTGATATCAGTTCAGAAGTTTGCATCTCCCTTTCTGAAAACTCTCTAACAGCTACTTAGCCCACCCTTTGCCTTTAACAGCTTTTGGATCCTCTCAGTTATAATACCCCCAACCCCCTGCACAATCTTCCAGATATCAGACACTGCTTTCTTCAAATCAGAGACGGTCATAGCAACTGTTTTTAAAAAATATTTTTTCTGTTGATTTTGCCTTTGTTTTGGATTGTTGTCTTGTTGCATGGTACACCCACATTTCATTTTAAACATTTTGGACTTCTATTTTTTGTTATATGAATTGTAAAATAGAGCAACATTTCCTCTTCTCCATTCAAAAACCAACTGTATAATTTAACATTTGTCTATTGTATGATACCACGTTTTGTTTTAGTAAAGATCTAAAGTTAACTTTCAGGGTTAAGCCAAGGCTAATAATTGATCGAGGCAACTGAGCCAAACAAGGCTAGAAGGTCAAAGGCTATGAATTGCCTAACCTAGATCAACTTCCAGCTTACCCAGTGGAAAAAGTGTTGGCACCCTCTTGCTGTCCTGGTGCGTCCACATGGCACACAGCAAAGTGCTGCATGATCTCCTGCATGTCCTCATGCTGGAATAAGGTGTCAAAGCATGTCTTGTCTTCAGGGAACAAATATCAAAACCAAACAAATTGAGAGGAGTTATTAGGGACATATTTACAGTTTAGCTACTGAGGTACAGTATATCTTGAAAGGTATGTTAACTGAACATGAGAGGTATTGGGCAGACACGTACGGTTCAATCCAATGTCATGGAAGGTGAGAATGACGGGTCGGTCTCCTTTGGGGACTCCCTTCATAGTACAGTGAATCCTGCCATAAGGGGTCTCAACATCATGCTCCTGTAGTGACAAGAACACACTAATCAGAATCTTCCATAAGAAAAAGAAGGTTTCGAATCATATACATTTAAAATCAAATTGAGCAAACATGACATTTTAGGACATGCTGTAGTGGCAGCAAAGAATGCAAGAAAATAGCTTAGAAACTCTAAAAGCACACTATGTGAATTATTGAAAATGAGGCAATATCATGCTACACCTGGTCTAACGCTGCATGCACAACCAATCTAAAGCTTGTAAAAGCATTTTTGGGACTACACTGACATAATGTCACACTATACAAACATCACTGATTGACGGTTTTGAAGTCACGGCCCATGAAAAACTGACAGCATCCTTTCATATCCTTAACCACATACCACTGCATAGACTGACAGAACCTGCATCAAATCCATCCATTTCCAACCAGCACAAATAGATGAAGCCTGTACTCACAAAAACCTCGATCTCAAACACTTGGTCTGATTCAGAGTCCTCAAGAACCATTTCTGCAGCTGGCGCTCAGTTTGAGCAACAATGAATGCAAAATGACGTTCAGTAAGTAGGTAAGTAAGATCCGATTGTGTGTAAGCTTTTTGCAAGCTTTTCACCTGCGCTCAAAGCTTTATACCCCTGCTGCCACTCCTCTCCGTAAGCCCCTAGCTCCCAGCATGCTTTACACCACGACCAAAACAAGATAATTCCAGTTGAAGAGATCTGTAAATTGGATCAGCCAGTATCAGACAACTTGAACATTCAGCCATCGGAAACTTAAAGACCAATTTAATGTGGTGCCAGGCCAGGCTGAATACAGTATAACAAGCATGTCTTTAGGTCAAATATGCACCAGTTATTCATTAGTGATGCACCTGCTTAGAACTGCTCACTAATTACATTTATTTTACAAATGATTATTATGTTTTTATTCAAACTAAAATATCTTAAAAATGGGTAAATACAATCATTATGTTACTTTTTTTCAAGCCTTACTTAGCATTTTCTACACATGTAGAAATGTCCTGAAAAATGGGAAGTGGAAATAAGAAAGCACTTCAAAATCACACTACAAAAATGTACAGTAATCTTTGTACGAGGGGATCATTGTTTGGAGTCTCAGATACTCCAATACTGTATATAAAATATGAACAATTCCAAAATGAACTTTTTCCCCCTCCATTCTTTCTTTCTTTTGACCTAAAACCTAGTATTTGAAAATGATTAAAGCCTTAACTCTCTCTCTTTTGGCACAAAGTAGGTGTGCACATTTAGGAAACGCATTGGAACTCGAAAAGTACCATTATACATTATTACTACAGCATTTTTTTCCTATGTTAGATAGGTCATACATGAACATTCATGAATTTTGGAGATACTCGCTTTTCATTGGACAGCGACGATATGAGGGTTAAGTCAAGGAGATAAACATCATGTGCTCCTGCTTTGCTGCTGACTGAAGGCAAACACATGTTGTCTGTCCATCGGTGCTAATCCCCTTAAAAAAGACAAGGCCTACGTGTGGAGACTGTTAGCAGCCCTAAACCAGTTCTGGGCAGATGGCTGTCGCATCCTTCTGCTTCCCACGTCACTACAGGCACATAATGAACACATGACCTGGAATCTGATCACTCTAATCTGTAGGGGTCAGCATGGGAGGGCAAGCTGTTGTATTCCCTCCCATCACCAGTCCAAGGCCACTCTGCAAGACACTGACATGATGCTTCACGAGAGCATCTGATGCTCCACAAGAACCAGGCTAACCGAGAGTATTCATAATTTGTGAAGTGTTCATCAAAAACATGATGTTATCATGCCTTGTCCTGAACAAGCTCTCATCCATGTAATTGATACGATTGTTGGTTTGCTTATTAATAATGGCACCTTGACCGTAGGGTAAGGGTTAGGGGTAATAACTTTAACTGAAACGCGTTAATTAAAATCAATCAGCTGGCTGGAAGTGACAATGAGCTAATATGCCAGTCAAAAGGAGGGGTCTTATAATATGGAGTAGTCCAGGGTCCTGAATTCAGCAAGGGGGTGTTAGGGTATGATATTTTTATGATGCACATTCAAGCAAAAGATATTTAATTCCATTTAACATTGCAAAATAAATCCTTTACTGCTTATGAGTGTTATGTCCGCATCTTAATAACACACTATGCCTTAATGTCACACTTCGTCACTTGCTTTACACTGTAACACAATAATACCTCAAGTAAACTAAACACTTTTCACCACTAGATGGCAATAGTCAAGACAAAGAAAACAACCTACTTTCATCTTATCCAGTGCAAGGAAATATTTGGCATGACCTAAAGAAAGTCTCAGTACATAAAACACCACTGAAGATAAAACTGTATTTAAATTATGAAAGACTTGCCTTTATCTCAAGCTGTTGAACGGCTTCTCTCAGTCCCTGGAGCAAACAAACAACAATGCAAACTGAGCTCAAATAAAGTCAAAGTGTGTGCAGGTATACAAAGTATGGCTTTGTAATAAAGAAAAGTGTCTTCATTAATTATAACCAAACCTGCAGGTCCTTTTCTACAAGCAAACGTCTTGTCTCAATCTGAATTTCCTCCATTCTCAGTTCTGGGGACACCTACAAGAAGAAAGGGGAGATTATAGTTTCACACAACAGTTACATTTTTAAGATGGTACTGGTGCAATACAACTGCAAAATCAGTACAAGGAAGTACCATATTACCATTAGAGGGATGGCCCTGTTACTATATTTGCATCCCTTTTTTCAGTTCCTGACTGTGTGCAGGAAGTACATCCAGTACATATTTCCTTTAATTATTTTTGACTTATTATAGCTATTTTTCAAGCCATCAGATAAGACATCAGAGTAGACATACGTCGTAAAATACGTATATTTTGTAAGTATGTAATAAAAGATTCAAATGCATGTCCATTCACTGTTTCAATTTGAAAGAAAAAGTCAAAATATTTCAGGGTCTAGTTTAGTTTTAAAGTATCAGTCTAGAATAAATCAAAAATGATTCTTTTGTATTCTGGTTTTTTTTTTTAAACAGACTAAAGCTGAGGGGGAATAACGCAATTAGATGCTGAGGATTATGGAGGATGGCAGCCGGAATGTTGCTGTGCATGTAAATGGAACGAGAGCTTGAACAGGCTCTTTGTCTGGCGAGAGGTTTCTAAAGGTCACGAGTCAGGCTCTTCCTCTATGGCAGGCCTGGGCGCTACACAGAGGAAGCCACTGACACAGCTTCTTCCCCAGTTCCCTGTGCTCCACCCCTTTTACACAACCATTTTTCACAGCTTGTCTCTGAAATGAGCTTGAAAGCCTTTGTGTTTTTAACTGCCTGTCGATATGAAGTTCAAGCTAGGTCACTTTTTCGAAGAGTGATTCTGTGGCTTAGAATACGTGATGGGCTTTGCTTTTCATCATCTGTGGAGGTCTGCGGTGTCAGCCCCCACATACATTCCTGCTCAAGACCATGTGAGAGTTGAAATTTCTAGATGAATACTGACTTAGTCAAACAAACTTATGATGAAACCTTTTTTGTACCGAGTAGCCTCCTGATTAAACTGTAAAACCCTAGAGCACACATGTCAGTTACAGGATGAGTTGTCAGTCTGACATCTAGGTCACTTACTTGTTTCTAAACCCTGTGAACTTGTCGGCTATCCTGGTTAATTGTTTACCTGGAAGTAAAAAAAAAAAAAACCTCAATCGGTTAAGCCTCAGTGAGATCTGCACGCTGAACATGTCTTTCTGCACGAGTACAGGACATGCACTCTGTTAAGACAATTAACCCTCACTGGTTCATAAAACCATCCAAGCCCACATGCTCAGTGTGTACTGCCACACAGCCGATTCTCATGAGATATTATTCATCTAATTTACAGCTCATGTCATATAACTTAATAAATATTTACACAACCTTCCTTGGCAAATAGTTCAGTTTACTCAGCATTTTCTTTATTATCTTTTAATGGACACATACTGTATTCATGCCGGTACTCAGGTTGACCCTTTTATATGTGTGGAGGTTATAAATGCAAGCTGTAGAAAATATCTCTGCCCATTAGACGTTGCACAAAAGCTTAGGAAATGTTGGTGTCATTTTTTTTTCACTGCTGGATCTTCCTCCATTATCTCTGCTCGTTCAACAGGAAAGGTGATGAACCGATGCTCAATTTAATAACTGATTTTTGTATATCTTTATTCATCATTCTAAAATACAGTGAAAGATTTCCTATAGCTTTAAGGACAGCCTAAACCACTGCCGACATTAACTAGACCATCTACATTAAGCAAGTAAAATATCAAATTCTTTGTCACTTATCATTTTTTCCCAGCTAATCCAAGATGGCGGCGCAGTAGCACGCAGCGACCACTCCGGGTCCAGAATATATGGTGTTTTTGTTACTTGTAGCCCATTTTCAATAGATAATTTTACATGTAATGTTCATCAGAAACATGGGTGAACATGTCTATCATCACCAGACCCTGCTGGACATCGGAAAACAAAACTTTACTCTTTGTATAGACTACCCCATTCAATATTGTTCTGTTGTCCTGTCTAGTTAGTGTGCACTGTCCTGTGTATTTATTGTCCTGTATATTTATTGTCCTGTGTATTTATTGTATTTGCACTCGTCCTCACTGTCGTGTATTTGCACTTTATGTAGTCCTGTATACCGTGCTGCTGTATTGTTTGTGTGTTGCACCATGGTCCTGTAGAAACGTCATTTCGTTCCAATGTATATGAGGAATGACAATAAAAGCCCACTTGACTTGATATACCTTGTCAATGTAGAAGAGCTAATGCTATTGAGGAAATCTTTCCTGTGTTTTGCAGTGATTGTTCTTAATTTGTCACAGTATATAGTTTTTTTTGGTTGGAAATAGACACTCTCTGACTAAACCCTCAATTGTGTATGTGACATCAGTCAGCTATTAATTGCTTGTGTGTGGCTGTAACTGAATGACAGCTTACAAGAGTGACATGCCACCCATGTAACCGTTCTAGTCGACATATTGGCCAAGCAGTGCAATAGCCACCTCTGCTGTTATCTGTCACTCTGTCACTCAATGCTTGGGCAGTGGTTCTTTGCATTCAGGTCCAACATCTGTTTGGCCTTTTAGCTCATGACAATTAAGATTAGCCCCTTTCTGTGAAACCTGACTGCAGATTAGAACATTCAGGAAACTTCCTGATAAACAATTAACACCCCCACCCCAAGTGATAGAATTTAACAAATAGGTACAGTACTGTGCAAAACTCTTAAGCACACTAAATGTTTAATATACATTTTGTCTTAGATGTTTATTTTATGTCTTCTACATTGGTGTGCCATTAGAAAAGAGTAAATTCTAGATGTCCAAATATTGTTGTTGTTTAAAAAAAATGTAATGTTACATTTGTAAGTCATTAAAGAAAGTAACCTATTAAGTAATAGACTACTTTTTAGATAAAACACAATTAAGGTGTCTGGGATTTTACCTGCAGAGACAGAAACAAGTGAGAGCCAAAGTTTGCATAAGAACTGTGGTTCTCCAAGATTCTAAGAACAACCTACCAGCTGATTTCCTTATAAAACTGCATGACAGTGTGCCTAAGAGAATTGTTGCAGTTTTAAAGGCAAAGCCTGGTCACATCAAAAATTTATTTTATTTTAGTTTTGTACTGTTTACTGCTCTTATAGTAGTTATGTTATAATAATAATAATAATATAATAATGTCACCTTTATTGTCACATATACAAGTACAGTACAGTGAAATTGATTCTTCGCACATCCCAGCATGTTGGTAAGCTGGGGTCAGAGCGCAGGGTCAGCCATGATACAGTGGCCCTGGAGCAGGAAGGGTTAAGGGCCCAGTGCCCTAACCATTAAGCCACCACTGCCCTACACTCATGTTAGCGTGGCACTTGTACAAGTGTATCAGGCACAGCAGCATTGCTGGGCTTTTAAAACACTGTGTGCTTAATGTACTCACTTCATTAGACATGCTTACCTTGTTAGTCCACCTTGTAGCTGTTACAGTTGGACACTAGAGCTCATTTTCTGTATGCACAATTTGTGTCAGTCGTCCACCAGCCTTTCATCAGCATCAGTTTCTGACCACAGAAGGCTGCTGGCTGGATATGTTTGGTTGGTGGACTATTTTTCAACCCAGCACTGACATTGAGCTGTTTAAAAATCCCAGCAACACTTTTGTGCCTGATACCATGTCAGGGTCACTGCTGTGCTGAGAATTGACCACCACCTAAATAATATCTGCTCAATGGTGGTCCTATGGTGGTCCCTTTTCTCAGATGGACGGGGTAGAGGGCGGCCGACAAGTTGTGCATAGCAACAGATGGGCTATAGTCACGTAATTGTATTCCTACATGGTAGGTATAAGTGATAAAATGTCCAATGAGTGTATACCTCATCATGAAATAAGTTAGGAAATTAATGAAATTATTCATTGTTTGATTTTGAAAAAGCACTCGCATCATTTGGACGCAAAGACAATATAAAAATTGTGCAGTACCCTCTGTGATGCCTGGAAAGATCCTGGTTTAATCAAGGCTGGTGGAAAAAAATGAGGCCTTTTTAGTCAAACAACATCTCTTGTGTAATTTTTGAAAACAAAACAAACCAAAAAAAACATGATCTGTCCTCAAAGGTCCAGGAATTTGATGTTAAAGTATCTGTATGCACCCTGTTAACTATAGTCGAATTGGATCATAGTCATAATGTATGAGCAGAATCGGTTGTGATTAATTTTGATTTTATCAAACTTTCATAGGGATCAAGTTCATTGTACTGGCAGACCCCCGGCAGTCTGGCATCGACGCACTCCTGAGAAAGATCTACGAAATCTATTCAGACTTTGCCTTAAAGAATCCTTTCTACTCTCTGGAGATGCCTATCAGGTTGGTGCTGTGGTATTACATGTGTGCGTGTATAATTAATTTATTCTTAGATATTGACATTGTGAATTCGTCCAAAACCAGTATTTATTAATATTATTGCGTTTTCTTTCAGATGTGAACTCTTTGACCAAAATCTGAAGAGCGCCCTGGAAATCGCAGAGAAGGCTGGTACATTTGGGCCAGGTTCCTGAGCTGGCATGCTATATGTTTGATTCAACAACTGTGTGTAATATGGATTATTTCTTGATGTGAGGATTTTCTGAACCATCTTTTAAAAAATGTGGACTAAACAGCATAGAACCCAAAAATGGTAGATGAACCGGTCCTTCATTTTGGGTTTAAGTTAATGGGAGCAGTTGGAGCTTTACTTTCTTTGTTGCTCTTGGACTTTCAACAAAATGTGATTGGCAAAGTGCTTATTTATTGCAAAATGCTAGTCTAGTGTTACCAGTTTACATGTCCACTTCATAAGAAATTATGCTTAAAGGTTTGTATAACACCCAGTTAAAATGATGCCTTCAACCACACACCATGAAAATTTGAAAATGTTTTTGAATACTTAAGTAGCATATGGTATTCATGTCCAAAAACATTGTTCTACTCTGAAGCTAACCATTACTGCATAAATAAGGGTTCCACTGAAAGATTATAAATCCTAAACTTCAAAATCAGCAGTTTGTAACAACTTTATTTAATATAAATGTTTTATGACTGTATTGTTAAACTTTTTTCCATTACACCATGTATAATAACACAATAAAGAGGTAGGACCATGTAGAGTTCTAAAATGCCTCACAGATTCCAGTTGGAGTTGTTAAACCGCGATCTGCTTGAATGCAAAATGAATGACAAATGAGATACTATGGCAATACCGAAGGTACCCTTCAGCATTTTGACTTGGCACGCTTTCAATTAATGGAATTCAAACTTCTTTAAAATAACTTGTACAAATGATGTTTGTAGCTTATCTAAATACTGATTGTATAGTTAAAGCGGTGCAATAATATTCACTAAAAACTTAAACCAATCAGAATAGGGGTAAGTGGTTGGAATAGCTACAAATTGTGTAGCACACCAATTAAACATCCTTAAATATCATCTTAAATGAATGTCCTTATAACCTGTAAGCCCACAATTTGTGATTTTTAAATTAATTCAGTGTATTTAAACTTTGTGTTTGAATGCATTTAGCTGAGGAAAATGTTTCCTTCAGGTGCCTCAATCCAGAACAAGTTTCCCCAAAGCCTAGTAGCCTTAAGATCATCTTATATAGATTGTGTTTGGATGACACGCAATAGCAGCAGTGTCGCTGTCCAATGAAAAGCACGCGTCTCCAAAATTCCAATTTCTCAGGAACACGAAAAAACACTTTTTCATAGAGTATCATACACAATAAATCTGAAATTGACGGTGTGATGTGTCAGCTTTTCATTGGTCATTTAGATGTTAACTGCTGTGGG